>JAYESA010000005.1:154942116-155374616 GCA_036927795.1 Iris macrosiphon
AAGAAGGGCAATCTTCCCCAAAATACGCCACCGCAGGCGGAGACACCTTTGCCTCCACCCCCAGCCTTTCCAGCCCTGATGCCACAACTTGAGGGACAACCTCAAATGTTCCAATTCCTCCAAGCCATGTTGCAGGCACAGTGGCAACAGATGGAGACCCTGAGGCAGAGCTTGATGACGGCTCTGGAAAGAACAACTACCCCGGCACCAGCACCTATCCAACCAGCTGGCACTGTCCGAGGCTTTCGCCAGATGGGCCTGATAACCTTTTCTGGCAGCGAAACTCCGGAGGAGATCTCAGACTGGATCTTCAACACGGAAATGCTGCTGAAAGGTTCACAACTTTCCCCCGACTTGTGGATGACCACCGTGAGAGCCCAACTCTTTGGCAACGCCCATCACTGGTAGGATTCCATCGAACACAGCATCGGCAAGACCCAGACTTGGGAACAATTCCTGGAGTACTTCAATGCAAAGTACTTCCCAGCCACGGTCAGAAATACCCTGTACTCCCAGTTCCTGCACCTGGAACAATAGAATATGACCGTCGATGCCTATGATGCAGAGTTCAGTCGACTGAGTCGATTTGGTGCCATCCTGATACCAAACGAGCTGGAGAAGGCCATAAGATTCCACCACGGCCTTACCTTCGAGCTCCAAAGGTATACTATGACGCAGTCAAGGATCTCTTATGAAGAGGTTCTTTCAGAGGCAAGAGTACAAAAAGCTATTGGCCGAGGAGCAAGACGCTCTAACCCAACTACACCGGCCAAAAATTAGCCCAGAACAGGAGGACCAATCCGTCGTCCACAAAACCAGATACAGCAAAAGATGGGGCCCTATCAGAACAAAGAGCTTTCGACTTGTCACTATTGTGGCAAGAAGGGACATTATGTCCGGGACTGCAGAAAGAAGCAAGGACTATGCCTGATATGTGGAGCTAGCCAGCACATGGCCAGAAACTGCCTACAATGCAAAGATACAGCACCTCAGAACGGGCAAAAATCAGGAGCACCAGCCCAGAGGATGCTACCCTCAACTGGAGGTCAATATCCCTCAACATCTGGAGGATATCAGAGGGGAGCACCCCTGGCCACACAGGAGAGCCAGTTCAACAAATCCAGACAGCAGTCTAGAGGACAAAGGCACGGGCAGGCCTTTGCACTAGCTGTAGTTGCAGAGGAGCCGAAAGGTAAAACCATTACAGGTACCATTTTAGTTGCATCATTACCTGCAACCGCATTATTTGATTCTGGCGCTACACTGTCTTTCATATCTAGTAGTTTCGTAGCCATGCACAAACTAGCCACTTCCCCACTGCCTAAGTGCTGGAAGATTCTTACCGGAGGAGGCATCGTGCCGGTTACCAGCATTATTAAAATATGCTCGGTAGTCGTTTGTAGTAGAAAGCTAAGAGCGCAATTTTTGGTACTCCTGATGCCAAACTTTGATGTTGTCTTAGGCATGGACTGGTTAAGCCAGTACAATGCTATACTAGACTGCGGGAAGGGAAGCATCATATTTAGACCACCAGGTCACCCGGAGTTCGAGTACGTACGAGGTACCATCGAGCAAGGAGTAGGCCAGACACCCAGAGCTACATGGCAATGGAGACAGCTCCCCCAGCAATTGTAGCAGAATTCGAAGACGTATTTCCCGAGGAATTTCCAGGCCTACCGCCTGACAGAGAAGTGGAGTTCACTATTGAGTTGATACCCGGAGCTGCACCAGTATCCTCAAATGTGTACCGATTGGCAAAAAAGGAGCTTGACGAGCTGAAGCTACAGCTAGAAGAATTACAGATCAAGGGATTTGTTCGTCCTAGTGCATCACCCTGGGGAGCACCAGTGTTGTTTGTACCAAAGAAGGACAGAACATATCGGATGTGTATTGATTACAGAGCCCTTAATGCTTTGACAATCAAAAACAAGTACCCCTTGCCGCGGATTGATGATCTATTCGACCAACTGACGGGAGCGGTGGTATTCTCAAAGATAGATTTGAGATCAGGCTATCATCAGGTCAAAGTACGGAGAGAAGATATTCCAAAGACAGCATTCAGGACTCGTTATGGTCACTACGAGTTCCTGGTGATGCCTTTTGGACTGACTAATGCACCTGCCATATTTATGAACCTGATGAACAGAGTCTTCCACCAATATCTGGACCAGTTTATGGTAGTCTTCATCGACGACATCTTGGTGTATTTGAAGAGCCACGAGGAGCACGAAGAACACTTGAGACTGGTGTTAGAGACGCTAAGGCGGGAAAGTCTTTATGCTAAACTGAGCAAATGCGAGTTCTTCCCTGATCGTGTTGCTTTTTTTGGACACGTGATCACAAGAGAAGGCATCTCGGTAGACCCAGCAAAGATCTCATCTGTAGAGACATAGCCAACCCCGACCAATGTCTCAGAGGTGAGAAGTTTTCTAGGACTTGCCGGTTATTACCGGAGGTTCGTAGAGAACTTTGCAAGGATCGCAGAGCCGATAACCCGGTTGACCCGCAAGGAGCAGGAGTTCATCTGGTCTGAGAAATGTCAAATAGCTTTCGAGGAGTTGAAAAAGCGTCTGACTACTGCCCCCATCTTGACCATACCATCAGGATCCTGAGGATTCGTAATATATAGCGATGCATCCGGAAAAGGAATGGGTTGTGTCTTAATGCAACATGGGAAGGTGGTAGCCTATGCCTCTAGACAATTGAGGACTCATGAGAAGAACTATCACATGTACGACCTGGAGCTTGCCGTAGTTATCTTTGCCCTGAAGCTTTGGAGACATTATCTATACGGCGAACGAGTGGAGATATTCACTGATCACAAGAGCCTGAAGTACGTCTACACCCAGAAAGACTTGAACCTGAGACAAAGACGCTGGCTCGAAGTGATGACAGATTTCGAGATCGATCTGCAGTACCATTCTGGGAAAGCTAATGTAGTAGCTGATGCTCTAAGCAGAAGACCCACGGCATTCTTTATGATCACCCAACCAGATCTATTGAGAATCTAGAACATTTGGGTATAAAGGTCATTATGCCAGGAATTGACAGCCAATTGTCAAACTACCAGTTGCAATCAACATTGGTCGAAAGAATCAAGGCTGCTCTACCAACAGATGGAAGATTCCAGAGACTTCAACAAAGAACAGAGGCTGGAATCCAGACAGGATATCACATACACGAAGATGGGACTTTAAGATGTGGAGAACGTCTTTATGTTCCAAATGGAGAACTTCGTGAGGAGCTGATGTCAGAAGCTCATAGCTCAACATACTCTATCCATCCAGGAGGCACAAAGATGTACAAAGATCTGCGTCAATACTATTGGTGGCATGGAATGAAGAGAGAGATAGCCAGCTTTGTGGCAAAATACCTGGTGTATCAGCAAGTCAAGGCTGAACATCAAAGATCCGCAGGTCTACTTCAACCCCTCCCAATACCTGAGTGAAAATGGGAACACATTACTATAGACTTTGTTACGGGCTTCCCAAGAAGTCCCAGTAGTCGTAATGCTGTATGGGTGATCGTAGATAGACTCACCAAGGCTGCTCATTTCTTACCTTTCAGAGTCGGACAATCTACAGAAGTCTTAGTAGACATGTACATGAAGGAGATCGTACGTCTGCACGGAGTACCAGTCAACATAGTGTCTGACAGGGATACGAGATTTATATCTTACTTTTGGCAAAGTATGCAAGAGAGTCTTGGTACCCGCCTAAAGTTCAGCACCTCGTATCATCCGCAAACAGATGGCCAGTCAGAGCACACCATTCAGACACTGGAAGTTATGCTGAGAGCATGCATGCTTGATTTCAGTGGATCATGGAAAGATCATTTACACTTGGTAAAATTTTCCTACAATAATAGCTATCAAGCGAGCATTCAAATGGCTCCCTTTGAAGCATTGTATGGTAGAAAATATCGTTCTCCAGTATATTGGAGCGATGTAGGCGAAAGACAGATCTTGGGACCAGAATTGATCGTTCGTACGGTGGAGAAAGTAAAGAAGATCCAAGGACACCTGCGAGCAGCACAGGACAGACAAAAGCACTGGGCCAACGTACATCGACAACCTCTAGAGTTTCAAGTTGGAGAGCATGTGTTTTTGAAGATCTCACCTACCCGAGGTACTATCAGATTTGGCGGAAGAGGAAAACTGAGTCCGAGGTACATCGGACCCTTCGATGTGTTGGAACGCGTCGGAGAAGTTGCTTACAAACTAGTCTTACCTCAGACATTGGAAGGAGTACATGACATCTTCCACGTATCCCAACTAAGGAGGTACATTCCAGATCCAAGTCATGTGTTGGACCATTCAGAGATCACCGTTGGCCCGAGTTTATCATACCAGGAGGAGCCCGTAGAGATCCTAGACCGAAGCGAGAAGGTGTTACGAGGCCAGACTATCCCTTTAGTTTGTATAGCATGGAGACATCATACACCAGGCGAGTCAACCTGGGAACGAGAAGAGGATATTCGACAGCGTTTCCCCCATCTATTCCAAAACCAGGGTATGTCCTAATATTTCAAATCAATCTATATTTCTCATTATATGTCTGTTTTAATTTCGAGGACAAAATGCTCTAAGGAGGGTAGATTGTAAACTTCCTCGACCAGATTTTAGCAATTAATATTAAATTAGGATTATTTTACCAAATTATGATTTATCACAGATTTTTTTTTATTTTGCTTACATATCCTATTGATTTGTGCACCTGTCCATCACCTAATTATTTAGAGCATTACACTAACTATTATCCCCAAACAAAGTTCACGTACCTCTCATAGACATGCTAGTCTATTTTTCTGAACTTTGTGCAACTCCCAGATACTCTGTCTTGTGCCTCGTTTTAGTCGCACAAATATCGTTACAAACGTACGTATTAATTATTAATTAAATTCCCAGATCTGTACCCATCTCTATTCCAATAGAGATTTGAGGCCAACAGGCACCTGTTTTGCCCAAACAAAAATACGTTATTATTCTACTTTGAGTATACTACATTTAGTATATTTACACCGTACTAAAATTATGGCCCTACCTATTTTTAAATAATTAGTGAACACCGTGCGCATTAATTATTAATTAATTAATACGGTGACCCGCATCACCCAAAACCAGGCCCAGCCGCTGCCCAGGCTCACCCCCACCCCCTCAGGGCCCTCACACAGCTTTCCCCCTCAGTTCTGTACATTTTAGCATTTTTAGGAATATGGTATTTTTATCAGACAAATTGCGTAATTGTGCAATTTCCCAATTAATAGGACTTTTATACAATTTATAGAATTACAGGGATTATTCTGCAAATTTCCAGTATGAGGTGTCAACCTCCTATTGGAGGGTGAACCTACACCGTCCATTTGGTAGTGGGTCCCACCATAAAATATCTACATAAAAATATCCTAAAATATCTAGATATTTAAATCAAAATACCTAAAATACCCCTACCCTTTAACCTTTTTACCAAATTGCCATTAAACCCAAACTCTATAAAAACCCAGCCCCCCCTTTCCGAACTCCCCACACCTCCCATCTCCGGCCACCTCCACTACCGAACCTCCGCCCATTGCCTCGCCACCCCCTGCCCTCCTCCCCGACCGCCGGAGCGCCGCCCTGGCCGCCGCAGCCGCCGCCGGCAGCCCCTGCAACTCCAGCCCCCACATCACCACCAACACCACCCCCCGCCTCCCGAGCCACCCTAGTCACCACCCCCGCTACCTCAGACCGCCACCACCGCCACCATCACCCTCGCCGTCGCCCCCTCCACCGAACCACCACCGCCACACACCCCCACGGCCACCGAAACCACCGCCAGCGTTGCCCACAGAGCCGACCCGCTCCCCTCGACCATGACCTGAGCTTTCCCCCCGGCCTCCCTAATCTCCACCCCCGGCCACCTCTGACCTCCGCCACCACCACTACCACCTTCGCCGCCACCCCCTCCGCCGCCTAGACCCCCTGCACCGCCGCCTCCGTCGCTGCAGCCTCTGCAAGCTGCCGCTGCTGCTGTGGTTGCTGACTGCAACCACTGCTGCTGCCGCCGTTTCGGCCAGCCACCGGCCGCACCGCCGCCGTTCTCCCACCGGCGACGAGCCCATTGGGTCCCCCACCTGTCAGGTACAGTATACCCCCCTTTAAATACATATACACGTATTAATTTATATATGTGTGTATATATGTACATATATATATATATTTGTATATATATATATATATATATATATATATATATATATATATATATATATGTTTATATATGAATTTTAATATATAATTATATATATTATATTATATAATTATATTACTGTATATATACAGTATATATGCAGTATATAATATTATATTATATTATATGTATTAAATATATGTATTTTATTTTATATGTATATATATATATGTTTATTTTATATATTTTTTTATTTGATTGTATTATATAATTATATATATATATATTATTATTATTATTATTATTATTATTATTATTATTATTATTATTATTATTATATTAAATACAGTATATAATATATTATACTATTATACTATGTATATAAATATATATATATTATTACTAATATATATTATATATATCTATATATATATATATATATATATATATATATATATATATATATATATATATATATATATATATATATATATATATATATGTGTGTGTATATAATTATTATATTAAAAATATATGTATATACTGTAATTATTATATATACAGTATATATATATTTATTATATATATACTATTATATATTATATATATACATACCAATTTATGTATATATGTATGTATATATATATATGTTTTTATTCTTTTTATAAATATGTATATATATATATATATATATATATATATTATTATAAATATAAATTATTAAGTATATAATATATATGTATAACATATATATTTTACTATTTTCTTGCAATTTATATATAATTATATTATATATTTATATTTATGTATATACTATATTAAGTATATTTATACTATTATATATATTATGTATATAAAATATCTATTATTATTATTATTTTTCTTCTTACAATTTATATATACTATATATAAATATGTATATGTATTATATTATATAAAATATATATATTTATATATTTATATTAATCATATAAACAATATATTTATATATTTATAATTATACTATAAATATGAATATATATATGTATTAAATTATATATATTATGTTCTTATTATATATACATAATTATATATAGTATATATTATATGTGTATTATATATATTAATTATATATAATAATGTCTTTACATATATCTGTATTTAAGTATAAATATATACTATAGTATTTAAATATACGCATCATTCAAATGTTAAATTTACGAACCCTGTATGTCCTGAACAGAGTACACCAACAACGCAGTCAGTGACCCCAGGTCATAGGACCCCTCAGAAACGACTACAGAAACAGATTTTTGGCACTTCCAGCACAGAGACGTAGGCAAGTATACCTTGCCAAGTGTTACTGTTTAAATTATTAACTGTTGTATGTTACTTTCAGCAAACTAACATATAATTGTGCGTATCCGAGATTGCCTCGGGTACCGTCAACAAGTACGTTGACAAGTAGTGTAACTGACTTAGAATTTAGTAGACTTACCTACAGCTGCGAGGGTATCCTAATATCCTCCTAGACCCTGACACAGGTACACGCAACAAGGTTGCAATTACATATTGGGATACGAGTTTACGTACTCGATTAGCTACCGGTGCGTGTGACGTGCATCACGGCTTAGCACGAACTCAGGAAAATTTAGGAAAGCTATGACTTGGCATTAGTTACATTGGGCGGGGAAGACAACTAGTAGGCGTATGGGACACCCCCCTCCTTGAATGTTATACCTTCGTATATCATGCTCCTCGGAGATGGACGATTGCAGAGTGCCCATGTATCTGGGGGCATATGACACATATACTAGCCAGTCACGACGATTGGTGAATTAAGTCAGCATATGTCTAGCCTATATTTTCCCATACGTACTATGAGGTCTTTACATTGCATTCACTTAACTGGTTAGCACACCCTGTATTTATTTATTCAGTATTTACATACATGGCATATTTTTATGTATCTTGTTTTGTCCCACTGAGGATCTGATTCCCTTACAGATTTAGATGAGGCATTCTACCCCACAGTATATGGACCTAGACAGGAGACTAGATATGCCACTGAGGAGGAGTTAGAAGAGCTGCCATCAGAGTCTGCCTGATCTTGGTAGTCTATGCACATGGAGCTGGAGCTACTTACATAGATAGACGATACTCTAGTCTATCTTATTTTATCACTTTTACTTATCTTTTGTAGTGGGTTTGTTTCCACCAGACTTTATCTGATTTAAATTATGATATTTCAGACTTAGCATTTATATATATATTCAGCACTTATTTTCTGATATTTTGTGGATGAGATTAGATTTACCTGTATTAAACTTGTAGTATTTTTAGGACAGCGTAGCACATCTCTTTGGGTCCATTAAATTAGGTAATCCCTTAGTGACGTGTCAGCTGGCCAATGCCACGTGGCCTGGTTCCATATATTTTGGGACTGGGGCATGACAAAATGATAGGCTAGGATAAAAGTGATATCAGAGGTAATATGGACATGATATACTTTCGGTAAGTTTTAGCTGGATATATCTATTCAGAGGTTATACGGACATGATAGAATATGCTCCAACTGAATTTTTATATAAAACACTATCAGAGGTAATATGGACGTGATAGGTTTTGAAGTTTCTAATTAGTTAAACATTTTTATTCAGAGGTCCTAAGAACATGATAGAATATGATCCAACCAGTCTTTATACGTAGTATCGTCAGAATGAGATCTTCATCATACTCCGTGAAGTAAGGGTGATTAAGCATAGTACTTCTTCAGGAATTTGCCGTTGACAGGAGCCATTATCAAATCTCCATTAGGCTTGGCTAATCTGTAAGCGCTATTTGAAAATATCGTTTCAATCACATAAGGGCCCTTCCATTTGGGCTGGAATTTGCCCTTACTTTTGTACGTAATGATCACTGGCCTATTCACAGCTAAAACTAGCTCACCAACTTTGAACACTCTTTCCTTCACTTTTTGTTTAAAAGCTCTGGAAATGCGTGCATGGTAGAACGCAATGCGATGTTGAGCTTGAAGGCATTTCTCGTCTAATCCTTCTAGCTCTTGAAGCCTTAAGTGATCATTATTTTCCTGAGTCAACTCATTAGCCACTTTTATTCTGATTGATAGAATTTGGACTTCAATGGAAAGAACTGCTTCACACCCGTAAACTAATAAAAATAGGGTACAACCCGTTGGTGTTCGTAACGTTGTGCGGTATGCCCAGAGGCATTCTTTCAGCTTCTCATTTCAATCTCTTTTGTTCGAAGAGACGAACTTCTTCAAGAGTTTGATGATGGTTTTGTTGAAGGCTTCCGCCAAACCATTAGCAGCAGGATTATATGCCGTTGAGGCCATATTTTGTATCCGATTCTTATCGCAAAATCGGTGAAATGCTTGGCTGATGAATTGAGATCCGTTGTCATGAATTATTCTTCAGGGTATCCCAAAGTAATAAATTGTATGGTGTTTGATAAAGCTGATCATATTGGATGTCTTTACCTCAGCAAGAGAGATCGCATCTGCCCATTTGGAGAAATAATCGGTGATAGCCAATATGAACTGATGTCCTCTAGAAGACGATGGGTGAATCGGACCAATGATATCCATACCCCATGCTTCAAATGGCTATGATGCAATGGTAGGATGTAAATACTCAGAAGGCTGATGTATGAAGTCTGTATGAACCTAACAGGCTTTGCATTGTCTTGCATATTTTATGGCATCTACAATCATAGTAGGCCAGTAGTAGCCCATCCTCCTGATATGATCCTGTAACTTAGGACTGGGTTGATGTGCTCCACATATACCGTCATGAGCTTCTCGGATAACCCGCTTTACATCATCATCAGGAGACATCATAACAATAGTCTATCATAAGTTCGGCGATATAGACTTTGTGAAGAAGCATCAAAATAGAAACGTAGTAATCATCTTTTGATAGATACTGCTTCTTTAGGATCCTCTGGTAAGATTATGTATGACATAAAGTCTATAAAGGGACTTCTCCGGTCTCTCTTAGGAGGAACCGCGTTTACGGCGTAGCTACGTTCTATGTGAAAATTATTTTTCACACAGAATAAATCTCTGTTAAGAAGGATCATCGAATTCTGCCTTCTTAAAGGAATAGCTAGATCTGCAGCTACACTGGCCAGAGCATCAGCTTCCAAATTTTGAGATCAAGGCATATGCTCTAAGAAGAATCCTTTAAAATACATGGATATCTCGATCGTTGTTTGGTGATAAGGAATGAGGTCTGGATTACGGACTTCATATATTCCGCTGACCTGATTCACGATCAGTTGAGAATCACCAAAAGCTTCCAGGTATTCAACATCCAATTCTTTAGCGACTTGAAGCCCGATTAGTAGAGAATTATACTCTGCCATATTATTAGAGCAGGGTTCGCTAAGAGAATATGCTCGATAGATGACGAGTTTATCAGGAGTCACCAGAATAATTTTTACTCCTGAAACCATATTTCCCTTGGGACCAGTCCTGGAGGCACCATCGAAGAATAGGTGCCATGTATCACCTTCCATTATTGAATTATATTCTGCAACTTCGTCGGGAATATCCTCATATAATTTGGAGGTTTTCGGAATTGGATGAGCAGCTAAGAAATCATCCAAGGCTTGATCTTTCATGGATTTCTGAGGGACGTATACCATATCATTCGATGTTAATAACATCGCCCAAGTTACGAGTCAAGAATTAAGAACACTCGGCTTATTCATCAATACCCGAAGAGGATTGATTCTGGAGATGATATGAATAGTTTGGCCAGACACGTAATGTCGCATCTTTTGAATGGCAAACATTAGGGCCAAGCATTCTTTTTCCACTAGATTGTACCAGTGTTTAGTGCCGACCATCATCCTGCTTAGATAGTAGATAGCCTATTCATGACCCACATTGTTCTTCTGTGTGAGGAGAGCCCCTAAAGAATGATCCATTGCTCGAACATATAGCAAAAATGGTCTTCCTATGACGGGAGGCACTAGAACTGGAGGATTAGTAAGATAGCATTTTATGTCACTAAATGCTTGCTAACAGGCTTCGTCTCATACGAATAACACACCTTTCTTCATTATGTGAGAAAAAGGTTGACATCTCCCAGAGAGGTTGGATATGAATCTCCTGATTTAAGCTAGACGACTTTAAATCCCCTGAGTTCTCTCAGATTACGGGACGGTCGCATTTCTAGGATAGCTTTTACTTTATCAGGGTCAACTTGAATGCCTTTAGCGGTAATGACAAATTCTAGAAATTTGCCACTGGATACGTCAAGAAAGGACTTTGTAGGGTTCATTTTGAGTTGATGTTGGTGCATCAACTCGAATATTGTCTTCAAGTCTTGGATGTGATTATCCTTGAAGGGGCTTTTGACAGCAATGTAGTCTACGTAACATTCCACCGTTTTATGTAAATGCTCATGAAATATGTTACTCATAGCTCGCTGATATGTAGCCCCGACATTCTTCAATCCAAAAGGCATGATTGTATAGCAATATACCCCCAATGGTGTATGGAAGGCAGTATGCTTCTCATCTTCAGGATTCATCTTAATCCGATTGTATCCTGAAAATCCGTCTATGAAAGACATGCGCTCAAAGTCGCACGTATTATTGATCATGACGTCTGTAATGGGAAAAGGGAAATCGTCTTTGGGGCAGGCCGTATTTAGATCTCGACAGTCGATGCAAATGCAAACTTTCTCGCTTTTCTTTATGACCGGGACAATATTAGCGACCCAATCAGGATGTTGTTCTTCCCGAAAAAACCCGCAGGCTATCAATTTCTTGATTTTAGCTTCAATGGCATCCATCATATCCGGACGGAACCGACGTTGATGTTGTTTTACAGGCTTTGAATTGGGCAGTATGTTGAGTTTATGGGTAGCCACTTTTGGATCAAGACCTGGCATATCCTCATAATTCCAATCAAAGACATCGATATATTCTTTTATCAGCTAGATTATTTCTTTTCTTTCTTCTTCGGAAAGATTGTTACTGATAAATATCGACTTTGGTGAAAATTTATCCCCAATATTGACTTGGATAACTTTATCTTCAGTGAGCGGTTCTTTTTGTTCGAACCGGAGTTCCCATTGTGTATCCATCTGCTGTGCCCAGGATTCATTCTCAAATGGTTCCGATTCTTCTTTCTCTACTTTGAGAGAATCTGTCAATACCGTATTTACTGACAATACCCGTTCGAGTTTATCATATGAATCGGAGGACGAAAAACCATCCTGAGAAGAGGAAATGGTCTCCTCACTTGACTCAGAGTTGTGCGAATTAGCAAGAGATGTTGTATACCCTAACCCGAAATGAGTTTGTTGACAGTAGGGATCACCATGCAACGGCATTTGTCTGCCTTTTCCATAGTTGAGGCCTGGCTCCAACTTTAAATCATAACCCATGCTTTGCATAATCTTCAAAGCATGTGGGCTATATCTGTGGACCTGCATTTTTCTAGCATCAGACTCGTGAGAATCTTCTTGTACCATCGGTCTGTTCTACAAGCGACCGAAGACTATTAGATGTTGATCGTTGCGAGTAGGTGGAACAATAAAGATAGAATCTTCATGTGGCCCATATGTCGTAATGACATTAGATGTTGACGCTACTTTCCATACATACGGATGATAGAAGTTTATAGATTCCAAGAATTTTTGTGCTATAGGCTCTATATCGTTATGGGGGGAGGATTCCTGATTAGAAAATTGAGCATCAGTATACTGGAAAAGAGAATCTTTATTATTGTCAGAAACCACATTCTCAATTGTATTTACATCAGTCGGCTGCTTGTTGCGCCTAAGGTTAATGACCAAAGGTGGAGGCTTCTGGTTCAGAGTGATTACTAGGGGATCACTTCCTCCTTCCGATTTGGTTTTGCCCAAGTGGATAGCCATGGGTTCCATGACTTTCGGACGGGTAGTCCGCCCTTTCACCTGGATTGACAAAGGTTGCTCAACAGATGGTTCTCCTGGCCCCCGGAGGGATTCTTCCTCCATCCTGCCTGATACCTCCTTCATATAGTCTTGGGTGTACAACATGGCATCGAAATAGTAGGACTCAACTCCTTTGAAAGGATTGAGATCAGCAAACTCTATTTTCACTGTCCCTTGGGCGTCTACATATTTGAAGCATTGATGTAGAATTGAAGGAACAATATTGTGATCGTGGATCCATGGTCTACCCAACAGAATATTGTAAGACACCTCTGAATTAATGACGTAGCATGTAGCCACTGATCTAAGGTCACCAATCTGGATCCTTAGACGAATCTTCCCCAACGGCTTGCTTTTCCTGGCTTTGAAGCCCACGATTGTAGTGGTAGTGTAAGCTAGTTTGCTTGTAGGAATTCTCAATAGTCTTAGCAGACTATGAGGGATAATGCTGATCGACGATCCCGGATATGTGAATCTGGTCTACCTCCATGGAGGTGACATATCCGGTGTAATAAAGAGGCCTGTCGTGCTTGTTATCTTTCAACAACATGTCCTCTTGAGTGAAAGTGATGTTAGGGACCACTTTCATCACACTATGGCATTGAGGACATGCCACAGTCTCTTTATCAGGGGATTTGAGATGAGTCAAGCATATATTTGCCTACATTAACGCTTCACTCAAGGCTTGATGAGTGTCTTTGGATAGCCTAAGTAGCTCAAAATGGACAATCTGGCTGTAGTATTAGCCAACTGAGCCAAGATTTTGAAGTTATATGGTTTCTCTAAACCTTTGTTTTGAATATTCTTCAAAGGTTTATCAAAACGGACTTCTTTTTGCTTGCCTTTGTCCGCCGAAGTGGGTCTAGAAGGTTCGGGCTCTGGAGGTTTGGTAGCTAAAGTATCTGCAGTTGCTTCCCCCTGGTTCCCTCCATAGTCCTTGAGGTAGGCTTTCCCTGACCGGGTTCCGGTTGCCAAAGCCTCTTCTTCTGATATCGGAGATATTGCAACCATATAGCATGGTTTACATCTTAAGTTCTTCTTAGACTTAGCTTTAGCAGCTTGAGTCTCTTCCTCAATTTCTGATACCAGATTAGGATGAACCCACATGATCTCCCCACGCTTGGTAGTTAGGGGTACTAGGTCATGATTTTGACCCCTGGTCGGAGGGAGATTACATTGCTCATCATCGCTCGTGGAATAGGTACCACACCATCCGGGACTTCCTGAGGGGGTAGATTGCCAAACTGGAGTGAGATCATGTTGGCAGTGACCGTCTTCTCGCTATTACGCAGAGTGATGGTCTTGGCGTCGATCAACTCCTAGATTTTCTTTTTTAGTACATAACATGCCTTTGTGGGGTGATGTATGTACCTATGGAAAATGCAGTACTTAGGGTTATTGGTACTGCCGACTTCATTTGGCTGCTTTACCTCGGGGAGAGTAAGCTTGCCACTTTTGACTAGACAATCGAATATTCTCGGAATATCGTCGTCGTCAAAAGAATATTCTTCTTTAGGCCTAGAAGTCCCAGAATTCGTCTGTGTAGTCACTGGAATATGTTGCCTGGACGTATTGATTGCCAGAGCTTCCTTTCCTTTGGAACTACGAGTATGGTCGTTAT
Source organism: Iris macrosiphon (assembly GCA_036927795.1). NCBI lineage: Eukaryota > Viridiplantae > Streptophyta > Magnoliopsida > Asparagales > Iridaceae > Iris > Iris macrosiphon. Next base: position 154,956,840 of record JAYESA010000005.1, read on the forward strand.
TGGAGGATGACCGCTTCCCTCTATCAGAGGTAGAGATCATGATTCCATTGTCATATGCCTTCCGACTGTTATCTTCAGCGACTACTGTTGATATAATAAACGAGGGACAATCATGGAACTAATATGGTCCCGTGAACACTGAGATCAGTGGGAGAAGGTTCTTCCTGCAAATGTCCACCAAGGCTGAATTCGGAACTCCATGAGGCATCTGTAAAGTAGCCTGACGAAAATGTTCAATAAAAGTATGAACATTCTCTTTTTTCTTCTGCTTAACTTCGATGAGCGAAGACATAGACATGTCCATCTTTCCTTCGTAGAATCGAGTGAAGAACAGAGTCGTGAAATCTTCAAAAGAAGTAATGCAGTTGTTTGCTAGACTACGGTACCATTGGTAGGCCACTCCAGACAGACATCCCTTAAATACCTGAGTGAGAAGGGCGTCATTCCCCTGCAGCAACACCGTCATGCTGAAGTAATTTATATACTGGCTTGGTGACGTCTTTCCCTCAAACAAAACCATAGCCTGTGTTTTGTATTTTGGTGGGAAAGGGATCTTATCCCAGACAACTGGGTATGGCTGGTTGATTCCCAACTTCTTGAGCTGATCCTTATGCTTCAAGGCATCAAATTGGGCTTTCAAATCCTGAACTGCCTGCATCGGATCTTCATCTGGGAAAGGGACCACAGAGAGGTGAGAGATCGATTGTATTGTAGCTCTAACAGGAGGCAATACATTCTCCGGGTTCAGAGGTTGAGGAGCCGTTGACTCTTGATTTGGAACAGGCTCCTGACTTCCATTAGATGGTAGCATGTCCACCCCCACACGTAGTTGAGTCAGAGGAACCGATGCTTGAGCTATAGTAGCTGCATGTTGAGTCACTATCATCTGGCATATACTCTCCATCATAGAATGCATCTCTTTAAGCGATGCTTCCAATACAACGATGTGTTGCTCGGTACTTCCTGACGGGGAAGCCTCTTCATGTTCATCCCTAATGGCATAAACTCCCATTTCTCTGGATGCTACTGAGGGACTGGTATAGATCTATGTAGAGATCGAGTCTATACTGTCAGCATCACATTCAGGAAACTGGCGACCCCCAGTGTCAGAATTGGAAGAATATGAAGCCGATTATCGCGACCTCGAGCGAGTGTTTCGAAAAACACCTGCTTTAATATTCTCAAGGAGTTTGTCAAATCTTCTTTGGCTCGGAGTTCTAGAGGGATGACGCCTTGAACTTGACCTTCCTCTAGGAATGTGTGAAGCCATGTTTACTGATGCGAATGTCGGTTCTTCTTCCTGTAAGGGCAAAGAGTAGTTCAACCAGTCGAAAACTGACCGTTTTGCCTTAGAACAGCAGTAGTTAATTACAACTTTATGACTATTACAATAATGCTCCCAAGGGGGTGTAATAGGCATATTAGAAGATCCCCTGTCCTTGCGCTTCTGGATTAAGAAATTACGCAAATCAGGGGATTAACAGAAGAAGAAGAAGAAGAAGAAGAAGAAGAAGGCTTATTCTGCCTTTTTACATCAGTAGGGGTGGGGAGATTGGGAACCATAACTCTCTCCCTGCCATAAGAATACAGCAGTTCAGCCATGTGAGTAGCATATGATCCATCATCCGTCTGAGGAGCATATTTTCCCATAAAACGGGTCTTCTTTACGCGGATGGGCTTATCCTGCCGTAATTTGGAGTTTTGCACAGGTTCGCATAAAATAGGAAAAGTCCTCAATCGGCCTCCAGCGTCACGCGTAATCTGAAGAGTGGATAACTTCTTCTTTTGGGGGCGTACAACTCTAGAGGTTGGGAGATTCGCCACTTGTTTTCCCTTGATGTGATCAAAGGGACCATCTGCCTCATCGTAGATGGGAGATGTATTTTTACTCGTAGGGCGCGTTTAAAATTTCTGAATTGGCGCTGAGGCCTTGTCAGAAATTTTGTCTGCCACGTCACAGAGGGGAGACGAAGTTTCGCGCAGGGCACATTTGAAATTTATGAATTGGTGCTGAGGCCTTGTCAAAAATTTTGTCTGCCACGTCACAGACGGGAGACAAATTTTTACGCACAGGGCACATTCTAGACTTCTAGATTGGCAGTGGGGCATTGCCAGAAGCTTTGTCTTCCACGTCACAGACGGGAGATAGATTTTTACGCACAAGGCGTATAGGTTGTGATGTCACAACCTTGTTGATCGGAGAGAGAGAGCCTGCAGGAAGGGTAGAGGATGTCTGGGGCATCCATACTTTATGCAGCTTCCTGTTATCTTGGACAGAGAGGGAATAAGAGCTACCCCCTGCGCGAAGCATGTCTTCATAAGCAGATTGGTCGAATTGGACGACCAAAGTCTTCTTCGTCGATCTGACGGATACAGCATTGTGTTGAGCAGTGGCTTTCTCGTCAGATGAGAAAGTAGTCTGTCACGCCCCAGTCCCAAAAATACGTAGGACTAGGACACGTAAGCATGCCAGCCGCATGGATATGGCAACCCCAATATATGGAAACCAAATCCACACGTACGCTGTAATATAAATATCAAATCCACCAGTGGTATAAACATATGTCACAAGTCACAGGGTATAATCTAGATCTCATCCACGAAAATCAAATATGAATAAAATAACCAATATCTATGAAACTAGATCTCAATAAGAAGTATCTAAGGATGATAGTTGGATGGAAACAAATCCACTACCAACTCAAATGGAAAAGTAAATATAATATAAGTACAACTCAATCAAACAATATAAGTACCAGCTATCAATCACGGCTCGAAGAGAAGACATCCACGAAGCATCTATAACCATCCAACTCTGCTCTCCTGCAAATACACAAGAATAGGTACACCTGGCAGCGGACCAGGTCCTCAGAGGGACATAACAAGATACTTAAACACATGCCAATAAAGTACTGAAATAAATATCTAAAGGGGTCGCCTAACCGTCTAAAGTGAATGCAGTTAAGAACAACTTTCCCCACAAGTGAGCTATCTGGCTGAAAACTGGGATTTGGCATGGTTCTCTTTTGAAGATCCAGGGGTCCAAAGGCACGTCGTCTTTTGAACGGCGGAGGCCCGCCAATGTACATATATTTATATGGGTCACCACCGCCCGTATCTCCAGTGGAGAATCCGGGTGCACAGAAAAAAGTGTAAAGGAGCTCAAATGCGGTACTTGTTATTCTCCCCACCCCATGCTCTAAGCATGTCACATCTATGACACGATAACACCTCTAATAACTGCCAAGTCTACTAGCATGCAAAGTTTTTAACAACAGTTATTCCTAACGCACGGCCCATACGTACAGGAGGCCAGACCTGCACGCAAGTCCGTGATCTACATGAGACTCACAACTCGTGTAACAATTGTGTCACGGCCAATGAACCTAATGGTGCTACATGATAATGGGGTAGTCTCGTGAACAAGGTCAATGAAATACATTAATAAAAATATATCGCGACGTCACCATCGCGAGCATTTTATATAACAATTAAAATATATGAACTAAAGACAGAAAATAAAGATGTGTGCAACATATGGAATAAGAATAACAGTACAATGGCAAGGTATACTTGCCTGGCAAGGAAGCTGCAATGTACCAATCACCTGCTCCAGTAGTCGCGCAGAATAAATCCAACATCCGTCAACCATAGTGGAAGAAAACCCAAAACGGAAGGAAGAGCAGCAAAAAGAATGCATGACAAAGCAAGTGCTACACTTTGTTTGACCAGCAAAGTTGTCTGACGAGCTTTTGTAATGCAAAAGGAACAGCAGATATATCGTCTTGCAGTAACAACACATCTGCAACAGCTATTGCAGTCGTACTAGCGTGCTAAGACAGAACCATACCCACAGTTGCAGCAGCAAGAGCAGGTGCATCATTGATACCATCACCTACCATTATCAAGCCTCCACTTGTAGCCCTAGATATAGTTTTCACTTGATTTAGCTTATCCTCATGCTTCAGACTGCAATATACTTCAGGAATACCAACAGACTTCATAACTCTCAATGCGCTTGACTCATGGTCACCTTCTTATTGACTGAGAGTGCCGCTTGAACGAAGTCACTACCATATGCTGATGTTCTCACTGCTTCCTTTATTTCCTCTGATTCAACATCGGATTTGCACAAAGAAACAATGTACTCCACCAAACCAAGTGACGCATTTAAGAAATCCTTATCTTCACTGCCTTGATGCCAATAAGTGTTACCAATAGACCTCTACCTAGGTAAAGACTCAAAGATCTGAACGAAAATGCTTGGTAGTTCTTTTCCTAGACTGTGATCTACAACAGCTCTGCAGAGCTTCCAATAGGGTGGGTGGTTCCTTTCCCCATGGCTGCAGCGACAGCTAATCCTTCATTTTCGTAATTTGGAATACAGCAGGATGAAACCCTTGGAAGTGTCCCTGAATGGGCCCAATTGCCTTGCACATCAGGTTCCCACTTGTCAAAGTACCAGTTTTATCAAATGGAATAGTCCTACAAGCTGCAAGGGCATCTAAAACATGCCCACCCTTTAACAAAATCCCCTTACTTGCACATGAACTGATTGAAGTAGCATATGCTAAAGGGGCAACAGCCAAGCACAGGGAGATGCTGCAACCATAAGCCCCAAAGCACGATAAATTGAGCCCCTATAAGCTGGTGTCCCAATAAAAGGCCACTTTAAAAGAAAAGGTCCGACAAGGGCAACAGCCACAGAAAGAACTACAACAACCCTGCTGTATTGTTCACCAAATTCATCTAGCCATCTTTGTAGCTTAGGTTTATTTAGTTTCCCTTCTTCGGTCAACTGCTAAATTTTTCTCATCGTTGAATCCTTCCATGCCTTTGTTGCCTTGACAATTAACAATCCTTCCAGATTTCTAGCACCACCAGGAACACTGTCTCCTATTTTTATCTCTCGAGGTTTGCTTTCTCCAGTCAGATGCTCAATAGTAACTGTAGATGCCACTTGGTGAACTTCCCCATCGACTGGAACAACCTCACCAGCTCTGACCAGTATATAGGAACCAACTTCCAGGTCGAACACAGGAATTTTTGTATAGTTCAAGTTTGAGAATTGGGGTGGACCATCATCATCGCCTTCAAGCACTAATGCAAACTCTGGATAGTTGTCCTTCAGTTCCTTAACATCAATCATAGACCGGTTTATGAAATATTCTTCAGCAATATGGGCTAGATTAAACATAGCAAGAAGTAGAGCCCCTTCCAAGGAATTTCCCATAAATACTGATGCAAAGGCTGCAAGAGCCATAAGAACATGGATATTTATTTTCCCAGCTGCAACATCTAAAAGAGCATCTAATGCAGCTGAGACCCCGACGAGAAGGAAGGCGAGAGCGACGAGCACAGCCTGCACGGGCGCGGTGGTCCGGGCGGGGAGCACGCTGGGGGAGATGAAGGAGAAGAGCAGGAGGGATGGTGGTGCAGTTCGAGTCCGGCTGTGCTCCGGCCCTTGCGCAGGGAAGAGGAGGAAGGAGGATGGGGCGAGGTCGAGGCTCCGGTCAGGGAGGAGAACGGTGTGGCTGCTCCGGTTTAATGGCAGCGGGTCGGTGGTAATGGAGTCATGCAGCGAGGGGAGGGCTACTCCGGCGAGGTTCACGGCGGAGCTCCGGCCAGGGGGTGCACAGGGAGAGGGAAGTGGAAGAAGGAGAAGTCGGCTAAGATTAGGTTTGGGTGTTTTAGGTTTTAGGAAAAAGGAAATCAAGGTGTATTTATATGTGATGTTGGTGTTGACCTAAAAATAGGTTTGACAGGTCAACCCCTCTTTGGTTGGGCCTTGGGCTTGCCATGGGGTGTTGGGAGGGCTATAATTTCCTTGTTTAAATACAAGGATAGGTTTAAAATATACGAGGGCGATGTGCGCGCGTTGCACATCCCGGAAATTACGAAAAAATTCACGTGGAGGGAAAAATTGAGTTTCTTCATGAATTGTCCAATGGTGGGGACACCTCAATGCATTTTTGCATAAAAGTCCCCAACAATTGGAAAAATTATACAAAGACCGAAATTAGATTTAATTAATTAAATTGAAACGCGCACGATGTTCTAGAATTAATTAGGAGTACATGGGATTAAATTTAGGCGGGACACAAGTGTCAGGGCATAGAGGGTACAGTGTAGAATATTAATAAAATTCGGGTTGCACAAAACGGTCAAGATTGTGTCTCCAATTTCGATTGGAACGCACAGGGGTACAAAGTTGGAAATTATTTGAATTAAAAAATAAAGTCTGCGACGTTTATTGTGCGGCTAAAATATAGCACCAAAGAGCAATATTATAAGTTGCACAAGGGTCGGAATCGTAGGCTGACATGTCTAGGATGAGATCATGAAGTTTCTAGATAGGCAATGGCTAGTGAGGTGCTTCAATTATCGCAGCACGGTAAGGTGCGCTATACGATATAATTATTGTATTATTAAATAAATACCGTGTTCTAAATTCTAATTGGTCCAACCTAGCCCTAATTTTACTATCTAAGCTAAGTATGCCTAATTTTGGGTGCGGGGGTTTACAATCTACCCAACTTAAAATAATTTCGTCCTCGAAATTAAACTAGGGTAGGGTTTCTCTATCTAACCTCCCTTGATTTCAGTATAAAGAATTCTCCTTGAGTTAACATTGCAGTTTCTACCAAACTTAGAATTTACCCATCTATCATCTAAGGCTATACATCTAAGAAGACTACGTTCCAAATTATTTAATCATGCTATTGAATCATCAAAGTATTTAACACCAAACATATCGTCGATGATGTTCCCTTAATCATTTATAAAAGATAGTCACCAAACAATGTGATTGACCTACGGGGGATATCTAGTACTATCTATATATCCAACTTACACCAAGCAAGATGTTTCGTCTTTTCGAAATAAGGAAAGACGTAGATCAATAGATAAGAGTTCAAGGGAGAAGTAATAGAATGCAAGTATAGGGATCAAGGCGTTTCAAGAAATCCAATGGGAATTGTCAAGGCGGTTGTGGACTGAGATCCTATTTGGTAAATCCGTATTCGCATGCTCGTATTAGTACAGTTATGTAGCCTATACGATACGCTTAGACATGTCTAGGGCAAGTACATTCGTCTACTAATCACTATGTTTCTCAATCCACGTAAAGTAGTTATGCGAAGAGCGAACCAAGCGCACTAAGGTTAGCTAGACCTTAATACACTGATTCTGAAATGTATTAATGTATGCATCCATTAATACATATATCATGAACAAGCTTGATAAAGAATAAGCTTGCAAAAACTAGGCTATAATAGCAGCATAATTCGAGATAGCACAGAAAATATAACGCTGGATTATGATGAGAGAAGTTACAAATAACTCAAGTTTACAAAACAAAAACAACGTAAGCAATAGTAACAAAGACTCTACAATCTCTATAGTTATCATACAACCTCCTTGTCTAAGTCGCTAGTCGACCAAATGGGGGCAAGGACCTCTAAATTCTATTGTCTGAATAAACACTGTCGTCTTTGCTAGCATATAATTAATGTCATTCAGTTACACTTCATCAATGGATCACAAGGGCTACGTGATACTAGGTGGTGAGGTATACTATTCAACTTAGAATAATAAATTAATACGCTAATGCCTTAAAGGAAAAATGTAGGAATTCCTATTAAGGTTTACAAGAAGGGGTCTTCGTGCTTATTAGAGTATCCTATTATATAGGTCATGGTCTTAGTCACAGCGCTCATAGAACATGTGGCAATCGTAGGGATAGAAGAGTTACTAGCCGTTAAGGGGAAAGGGATTTAACTCGTATCGAGCTATGGGTACAGATTTCGTGATTTAAAGCTAAGGGGTAATCATTAGGTCACAACCTAAGGGAACTACGCAAACTATCAAATCCTAACTATCATGTACAAAATTCAAAGTTTAAATCACCAAGCTATACCCTAGCAACTACATGTCCTAACATAGAATAAGATTACTTGGCCTTCAATCATACGAGTTACGAGTTAAATGATGAAGAAAGAAGAATCATAATTTAATCGTCACACAATTAGCGAACGCTAAGGTTGCAGGGGACAAGTTATGAAATCAAAATGGAGGGCTCTAGATAGCATCATGGTTCTCTAAGGGGAGTATTAGTTGCTATGTTCGGGGTATGATCAAGGGAGAAGTGTTGATTACATTCCTCTAGGCTTCCTAGGGTGCTGTCTGCTAATAACAAGACAATGATATAAGTTTACAGTTCTCTAATACTTTCTAACTATGAAGATTAGGTTCAGTCCTAATATTCAAATTTTTGGTTTTCTATTGGTTCCTCAATACTAGGGTCAAACATTATGGTAAACTTCTAACTAACTCTAGTAGTGTCTATACTACTCTCAAGTCTTCATAATACATCAGGAGATAATGGTAAACCAATTCTAGAGATAAGAAGTTCTAGGGTTCACTAAATATTCTAAACTTAGTGGTGTATCTATATTTTCGTTGTATTCTAAATAGGTGTGCTACCATAATTATCATCCTAATAACAGGGGTTCCTATATTCTAGCAGAAGGCTATACTCAAGAACTGTTAGGGGAGTACAGGAATCAAGTAGGATGCAATTGTTCAAAATAGAACATATAGGAGGAAGATGAATCATAGTCAATTGTGGATGAGATCCTATATTCTAGTCCTAGGTGCAGGCTTGTTCGGTTCAGTAACGTAACCGAGACAATATACTCTGGACCTGCATGGGCCACCACAAAAACATGTCACGCCCCAGTCCCAAAAATACGTAGGACTAGGACACGTAAGCATGCCAGCCGCATGGATATGGCAACCCCAATATATGGAAACCAAATCCACACGTACGCTGTAATATGAATATCAAATCCACCAGTGGTATAAACATATGTCACAAGTCATAGGGTATAATCTAGATCTCATCCACGAAAATCAAATATGAATAAAATAACCAATGTCTATGAAACTAGATCTCAATAAGAAGTATCTAAGGATAATAGTTGGATGGAAACAAATCCACTACCAACTCAAATAGAAAAGTAAATATAATATAAGTACAACTCAATCAAATAATATAAGTACCAGCTATCAATCACGGCTCGAAGAGAAGACATCCACGAAGCATCTATAACCATCCAACTCTGCTCTCCTGCAAATACACAAGAACAGGTATACCTGGCAGCGGACCAGGTCCTCAGAGGGACATAACAAGATACTTAAACACATGCCAATAAAGTACTGAAATAAATATCCAAAGGGGTCGCCTAACCGTCTAAAGTGAATGCAGTTAAGAACAACTTTCCCCACAAGTGAGCTATCTGGCTAAAAACTGGGATTTGGCATGGTTCTCTTTTGAAGATCCAGGGGCCCAAAGGCACGTCGTCTTTTGAACGGCGGAGGCCCGCCAATGTACATATATATATATGGGTCATCACCGCCCGTATCTCCAGTGGAGAATCCGGGTGCACAGAAAAAAGTGTAAAGGAGCTCAAATGCGGTACTTGTTGTTCTCCCCACACCATGCTCTAAGCATATCATATTCATGACACGATAACACCTCTAATAACTGCCAAGTTTACTAGCATACAAAGTTTCTAACAGCAGTTATTCCTAACGCACGGCCCATACGTACAGGAGGCCAGACCTGCACGCAAGTCCGTGATCTACATGACACTCACAACTCGTGTAACAACTGTGTCACGGCCAATAAACCTAATGGTGCTACATGATAATGGGGTAGTCTCGTGAACAAGGTCAATGCAATACATAAATAAAAATATATCGCGACGTCACCGTCGCGAGCATTTTATATAACAATTAAAATATATGAACTAAAGACAGAAAATAAAGATGTGTGCAACATATAGAATAAGAATAACAGTACAATGGCAAGGTATACTTGCCTGGCAAGGAAGCTGCAATGTACCAATCACCTGCTCCAGTAGTCGCGCAGAATAAATCCAACATCCGTCAACCATAGTGGAAGAAAACCCAAAACGGAAGGAAGAGCAGCAAAAAGAATGCATGACAAAGCAAGTGCTACACTTTGTTTGACCAGCAAAGTTGTCTGACGAGCTTTTGTAATGCAAAAGGAACAGCAGATATATCGTCTTGCAGTAACAACACATCTGCAACAGCTATTGCAGTCGTACTAGCGCGCTGAGACAGAACCATACCCACAGTTGCAGCAGCAAGAGCAGGTGCATCATTGATACCATCACCTACCATTATCAAGCCTCCACTTGTAGCCCTAGATACAGTTTTCACTTGATTTAGCTTATCCTCATGCTTCAGACTGCAATATACTTCAGGAATACCAACAGACTTCATGACTCTCAATGCGCTTGACTCATGGTCACCTTCTTATTGACTGAGAGTGCCGCTTGAACGAAGTCACTACCATATGCTGATGTTCTCACTGCTTCCTTTATTTCCTCTGATTTAACATCGGATTTGCACAAAGAAACAATGTACTCCACCAAACCAAGTGACGCATTTAAGAAATCCTTATCTTCACTGCCTTGATGCCAATAAGTGTTACCAATAGACCTCTACCTAGGTAAAGACTCAAAGCTCTGAACGAAAATGCTTGGTAGTTCTTTTCCTAGACTGTGATCTACAACAGCTCTGCAGAGCTTCCAATAGGGTGGGTGGTTCCTTTCCCCATGGCTGCAGCGACAGCTAATGCTTCATTTTCGCAATTTGGAATACAGCAGGATGAAACCCTTGGAAGTGTCCCTGAATAGGCCCAATTGCCTTGCACATCAGGTTCCCAGTTGTCAAAGTACCAGTTTTATCAAATGGAATAATCCTACAAGCTGTAAGGGCATCTAAAACATGCCCACCCTTTAACAAAATCCCCTTACTTGCACATGAACTGATTGAAGTAGCATATGCTAAAGGGGCAACAGCCAAGCACAGGGAGATGCTGCAACCATAAGCCCCAAAGCACAATAAATTGAGCCCCGATAAGCTGGTGTCCCAATAAAAGGCCACTTTAAAAGAAAAGGTCTGACAAGGGCAACAGCCACAGAAAGAGCTACAACAACCCTGCAGTATTGTTCACCAAATTCATCTAGCCATCTTTGTAGCTTAGGTTTATTTAGTTTCCCTTCTTCGGTCAACTGCTAAATTTTTCTCATCGTTGAATCCTTTCATGCCTTTGTTGCCTTGATAATTAACAATCCTTCCAGATTTCTAGCACCACCAGGAACACTGTCTCCTATTTTTATCTCTCGAGGTTTGCTTTCTCCAGTCAGATGCTCAATAGTAACTGTAGATGCCACTTGGTGAACTTCCCCATCGACTGGAACAACCTCACCAGCTCTGACCAGTATATAGGAACCAACTTCCAGGTCGAACACAGGAATTTTTGTATAGTTCAAGTTTGAGAATTGGGGTGGACCATCATCATCGCCTTCAAGCACTAATGCAAACTCTGGATAGTTGTCCTTCAGTTCCTTAACATCAATCATAGACCGGTTTATGAAATATTATTCAGCAATATGGGCTAGATTAAACATAGCAAGAAGTAGAGCCCCTTCCAAGGAATTTCCCATAAATACTGATGCAAAGGCTGCAAGAGCCATAAGAACATGGATATTTATTTTCCCAGCTGTAACATCTAAAAGAGCATCTAATGCAGCTGAGACCCCGACGAGAAGGAAGGCGAGAGCGACGAGCACAGCCTGCACGGGCGCGGTGGTCCTGGCGGGGAGCACGCTGGTGGAGATGGAGGAGAAGAGCAGGAGGGATGGTGGTGCAGTTCGTGTCCGGCTGTGCTCCGGCCCTTGCGCAGGGAAGAGGAGGAAGGAGGATTGGGCGAGGTCCAGGCTCCGGTCAGGGAGGAGAACGGTGTGGCTGCTCCGGTTTAATGGCAGCAGGTCGGTGGTAATGGAGTCATGCAGCGAGGGGAGGGCTACTCCGGCGAGGTTCACGGCGGAGCTCCGGCCAGGGGGTGCACAGGGAGAGGGAAGGGAAAGAAGGAGAAGTCGGCTAAGATTAGGTTTGGGTGTTTTAGGTTTTAGGAAAAAGGAAATCAAGGTGTATTTATATGTGATGTTGGTGTTGACCTAAAAATAGGTTTGACTGGTCAACCCCTCTTCGGTTGGGCCTTGGGCTTGCCATGGGGTATTGGGAGGGCTATAATTTCCTTGTTTAAATACAAGGATAGGTTTAAAATATACGAGGGTGATGTGCGCGCGTTGCACATCCCGGAAATTACGAAAAAATCTACGTGGAGGGAAAAATTGAGTTTCTTCATGAATTATCCAATGGTGGGGACACCTCAATACATTTTTGCATAAAAGTCCCCAACAATTAGAAAAATTGTACAAAGACCGAAATTAGATTTAATTAATTAAATTGAAACGCGCATGATGTTCTAGAATTAATTAGGAGTACATGGGATTAAATTTAGGCGGGACACAAGTGTCAGGACATAGAGGGTACAGTATAGAATATTAATAAAATTTGGGTTGCACAAAACGGTCAAGATTGTGTCTCCAATTTCGATTGGAATGCACAGGGGTACAAAGTTAGAAATTATTTGAATTAAGAAATAACGTCTGCGACGTTTATTGTGCGGCTAAAATATAGCACCAGAGAGCAATATTATAAGTTGCACAAGGGTCGGAATTGTAGGCGGACATGTCTAGGATGAGATCGTGAAGTTTCTAGATAGGCAATGGCTAGTGAGGTGCTTCAATTATCGCAGCACGGTAAGGTGCGCTATATGATATAATTATTGCATTATTAAATAAATGCCGTGTTCTAAATTCTAATTGGTCCAACCTAGCCCTAATTTTACTATCTAAGCTAAGTATGCCTAATTTTGGGTGAGGGGGTTTACATAGTCCCCAGCAGAGTTTCCATCTTGTATTTGATAATAAACAAAAGAATGAAACTAGGTTTATACGAAACCCTTTCTTTGTTTACAAACAAGAAAAAAAGTAGTACAATTAATCCTATACGAGGATGTTAAGTATAATAAAAATGACTCTGGGAAAAATTGCTATAGGAGTCTGATCTGCGGTCGATCACTTTGTCCCTTGGACCACACGATGACGAAGAAGTGCTGTAGAAGAAGAAGGAGCTTCAAAGATTGCATGAGGGATTGGATTCTCGTTGCCAAAGTCGTCAATCACTACTCTCTGCCTGTGCTTTCTCTCTCTCTCTCTCTCTCTCTCTCTCTCTCTCTTTCTCTCTCGCTCTCTGATCTCTGATCTTGATCCTTTTTTCTGACCTTTCGACCTTGATCTCCTGTGACCAGGGGTCTCTATTTATAGAGATCAGTCACAGTAACTGTTTAGTTGGCGTAGAAGCCAAACTGTGAAGAGAGTTGTACTCTTTACGCGACGGTTATAATAACTGCTACCCACGTCTGAATGATCTCCTGAATCCACGTGTGACGCGTGTCCCATTATGAGGTAACACGTATAATCGCTCATCGAAGATCACGGCATGCAAGCCATGTAGGTAACTGCCCCTCGCGTAAAGATGGTTGGCATAAGAGCCAAATAACTATCTTGTTGGCGTAAAAGCCAAATAGCTGTCTTGTTGGCATAAAAGCCAAATAGCTGTCTTGTTGGCATAAAAGTCAAATAGCTGTCTTGTTGGCGTAAAAGCCAAATAGCTGTCGTGTTGGCATAAAAGCCAAATAGCTGTCTTATTGGCGTAAAAGCCAAATAGCTGCATAATAGGTAACCAGCGTAAAGATAGCCAATTATCCTTCCTTGACTAAGGTCTTGAGCGTATTCTGGGCCAAATAGCCTTATCACGTACCTTTGCAAATATAGCCTGAGTTGGCGTATTTCGAGGAGATAGCATACGGCGTACTCCTATAGTTGAAAATAGCCTGGTTGGCATAAAATGCTAGGATGGTGATGTGAGCGTATTAGCCCTAGTTTTAGCTCTCCCAGTCATTAAAAATAGAACAAAATCTCGTGCATTAAATGCAGAGATCTGCCCCCATCTCGCGCATTAACTGCAGAGATATGCCTCGAGTTCTGTACGAAGAACAGCTTTTGACGTGGCGTCTGATTTCGTCTTATCTTGAGCGAAAAGACTCATTTCTGCCCATGTAGAATAGGCAGCATATTCTTTGAATGCGTAAAAATGACTTGTATCAAAGATATGTCACTAACCGACAGCTTGGGCCTCTGTGCAAAATTATTATTACAGCCGTCCTCTCGATCGTCGTATAGTACTCTTTGTCAGGAATCAGGTTCACTGTTTTGGAATACGAAGAGTTTCTCGTAAAACTTCACATTGCATTAAAAGCAGACATATTTTACGCCGGAGGGAGGTGTAGCAACCTTTTTACGCCAAAATAGCCTGGAAGTGCTGCCTTACGCGGGCTGTTCTGGAGCTCTATTTTATGCTAAATAGCGTTGAAGCTCTATTGTACGCCAATAGCTCTGAAGTCATATTTTATGCCATACAGCACTAAAGCTCTATTTTACGCGGGCTTTATGTATGTTGGGAGTTTTACGCGTATAATTCTCCAGCATATTTTCATGCTTCTACACCCTCCAACATCCATACGGTCCAACATATGTGCATCCAGGGATGACTATAAATAGTAGGGTACCATACCCATACATGAGACTGGCAATCTGTGAACCGACAGTCAATCAAGAGAGAGGAGCTTCCTCCTCCTGTATCGGATCATCCACGAGTAAAGGAGACGCCATAGCACTCCTTGTCAATCGTCACCCCCCATAATCAAAAATATTGTACTTAGATTGTCTGTCTAGGATCTCTTTGTACTCTCTTTCATTTATTATTTAAATTAAGCTCTCTTAGAACTTTTAAATTTAATGGCGAACAAGAACGGACCCAGGTGCTTGTGCGCTAGATGTGGGTCGACTCTTAGAGCCTTTTTGAACCCAATTGGATGTCGCAGGCACACCTAAACCAAATCGGGGAACAAATAATTTGAAGACAGACCCATGCGTCCATCGTGGTTGTGTGCATGTAGTGGGTCCGTCTCGCGTCAAGTCTTCCATTAATGATCTGGTTGCTATTTTTGTAAAACCCCCTTCCTAGAAAATCGTATATACCCTTTTATTTATTAATTATTATTAAATTGTAGTAATTAGATCTAAATAGGAGAAATAGATTTTTAATAATTTTTATGTTAGGTGTTCGGGCACTTAGATGATTTGTGGGACCATCAGGAATTTTTAGGAATTTATTCCATGTAGGAGACCCCTTGAGCTGTTGCTAGCCTAACGATGTGCAATACCCTAATATATAAATTTTTTTCTTATGTGTGAATATATATATATATATATATATACAAATATATATATGTATATATATATTTAAAGAAATGAAAAGAATTAATTGAATAATACTAATAATAATAGTATAGTAATATTACTTAAATACATAAGCCACTTTTGCGTTTGCTTTTCCTAGCAAACATGCTGCTACTACTTAGTATACCAAATTTTTTAGGAGTTTGCAATTCCCTTGCAGCAACTCACCATTACACGTTGACCCCTGCAGCCGAAGTAATACACCCGACCGACCCTTCAGACCCCTTCCCCGCGGATAGTTCAAACCCGCGGAAACCCATCCGCACCCCCTCTCTCTCTCCTAATATATAATATATATATATATATATAATAGCTCTCTAAAACCCTAACCTAAAACTCCAGACTTCTTCTTCTCATCTAGAGCCGTCACCACAGCCAGAGAAGCCTCCCCAAGCCATCCAACCATCCCGTCGACGCCGACATCGCGAACTGCAGTCTCCCACTCGAAGCATCTTCGCTCCGGCATGATTTTCTGTCGACTCGTTCGACCAAACGTTGTTCCGTTTTCATAGGTATGATCATCTCTTAACCCTCTCCAATATTTGTTTTATAGTCAACCTCGGAAAACGTGTGCCCCTAGGTGAAAAATAGCGCCCAAGTCAGTGCAAGCAGACAGAATTCTGCAATCGCAGAATTCCAGAATGACCGTCCATATTGCCGAGTTCGTATCTCCCACCACAGAGATCCGAATTTGGTGATTCTTTTTGATACCTGTAGATTACATGACCTAGTTTATTTTCTGTATAATAACTTTGTGCTATTAGTCGCTGTGGAGATAATTGTAGTCGTCACAAAACTGCGCGCACCCACTTTTTTCAGATTTCCAAAAGTTGGAGATCGGAGCGCGCCCCGCCAAACGGGACCGCCCCACCGTGTGCCAAGTGTATCAAACGGTACACACAGCATAATCGGACACATGAAAACTTGTGGAGACTGATTCGGACGCGTGTGCGCGCCGGAATCAGACCGTATCCGCGGACACATTTCGTGTCGCCACTTTTGTGGAACTCGCGCGTATTTTGTGCACGCTTGTCAGATTGCGACGAAACTTGCGCCACTGGACTCGTGGTAACGTGCTGGTCCTGTGATCCAATTTTCACGCATTTCTGAGATGGTTGACCAGATCGCCAATTGGCGGGCCCTATAGTTGACTTTTTGGACCAAATTGTGTTCTGCTCATCGGAATCCACATTTGGACATACCGTTGGGTTCGTATTGACATTTAGAGTTGTTTGACCTATAGTTTGTCCCATTTAGAGACTGTTACCCTCGGCACGCTTTTCGGTGCAAAGTGGGCCACACGTGGACCCCACTTTTGTCCAAAATTACCGTTTTGCCCCTGTGTCCAAATTGGATGAAAGGGATATGCTTTTTAGCTATTTTGCTCATTCCGGAAACGTTGGTGATGTTTATTTCAGCATCCGGAGACGTTTGTTCGGAGTCCTTAGTTCCAGGTTCAGTGTCCTTGACATTTGGGCGCGTACACTTTACAGATTTCTTGTCAGGCAAGTATACCTTGCCATTGTACTGTTATTTATATTCCATGTGTTTCATGCATCTTTATTTTCTATCCTTAGTTTATATATTTTAATTGTTATATAAAATGCTCGCGACGGTGACGTCGCGATAGGTTTTTATTTATGTATTGCATTGACCTTGTTCATGAGACTACCCCATTATCATATAGTATCATTAGGTTCATTTGGCCGGGACACATATTTTTACACGATTTGTGAGTCTCATATAGATTACGGACGCATGTATTGACTGATCATCGGTACGTGTGGGCCGTGCGTTAGGGATAACTGCTGTTAGAAACTTGCATGCTAGTAGACTTGGCAGTTATTAGAGGTCCATGGACATAGCTTATTATAGTACGGTGGTCCCATCCTTGTCCTTGTTTGGTTGCAGGATTGGGCTAGGGTACTAAGAATAGGCTATGGACCAAATCGTGTCATGGACGTGACATGCTTAGAGCATGGGGTGGGGAGAACAACAAGTACCGCATTTGAGCTCCTTTGCACTTTCTCCTGTACGCCCGGATTCTCCGCTGGAGATACGGGTCATGATGACCACTATATATTATGTACTATCAGGTGGGCCACCGGCGTTCAAAAGACGACGTGCCTTTTAGGCCCCTGGATCTTCAAAAGAGAACCATGCCAAATCCCAGTTTTCAGCCAGATAGCTCACTTGTGGGGAAAGTTGTTCTTAAACTGCATTCACTTTAGACGGTTAGGCAACCCATTAGATATTTATTTTAGTACTTTATTAGCATGTGTTTAAGTATACTTGTTATGTCCCTCTGAGGACCTGGTCCGCTGCCAGGTGTACCTGTTCTTGAGTATTTGCAGGAGCGCAGATTTGGAAGGATATAGATGCTTCGTGGATGTCTTCTCTTCGAGCCGTGATTGTCAGCTGGTACTTATATGGTTTGAGTGAGTTGTACTAATATTGTATTTACTTTTCCCATTCGAGTTGGCAGTGGATTTGTTTCCATCCAACTATCATTCTTAGATACTCCCTATTGAGATCTAGTTCATAGATACTGGTTATTTATTTCTATATGATTTTGGTGGATGAGATTTAGATTTTACCCTGTGACTTGTATTACATTTTTACCACTTGTGGATTTGATATTCATAATACAGCGTACGTATGGATTTGGTTTTCATATATTGGAGTTTCCATATCCATGCGGCTGGCATGCTTACGTGTCCTAGTCCTACGTATTTTTAGGACTGGGGCATGGCATATTTTTGTGGTGGCCCATGCAGGTCAGAGCATATTGTCTCGGTTACGTTACTGTACCGAACAAGCCTGCACCTAGGACTAGAGTATAGGATCTCATCCACATTGACTATGATTCATCCTCCTTCTATCTGTTCTATTTGAACAATTTCATCTTGCTTGATTCCTGTACTTCCCTAATAATTCTTTGAGTATAGCCTTCTGCTAGAATATAGGAACCCCTGTTATTAGGATGATAATTAGAGTAGCACACCTATTAAGAATACAACGAGAATACAGACACACCACTAAGTTTAGAATATCTAGTGAACCCTAGAACTCCTTATCTTTAGATTGGTATACCATTACCCCTTGATGTATTAAGAAGACTTGAGTAGTATAGACACTACTAGAGATAGTTAGAAGTTTTACAATAATGTTTGCCCCTAGCAGTGAGGAACCAATAAAAAACTAAAAACTTAATGTTTGGACTGAACCTAACCTTCATAGTTAGATGATATTGGAACTATAAACTTATATCATTGTCTTGTTATTAGTAGACAGCACCCTAGGGAGCCTAGAGGAATGTAATCAACACTTCTCCCTTGATCATACCCCGAACATAGCAACTAACACCTCACTCCCCTTAGAGCCCTCTATCTTTATTTTATATTGTTTCCCTGTGACCATAGCGCTCGCTATTTTGCGACGGCTAATTACGTTTCTTCTCTTCATCTTTCAACTCGTGACATCTGACACTTCGGATAGTAGGCCAAGTAAATTTATTTTTTTGTTAAGGGTTCATAGTTTGCTAGGATTATAGTTGTAGCCTTGAATGTAAAATTTTATGCTTGGTAGTTAGAACTTGATAAGTTTAAGTTGCTTTGTAGATTGTGACCGATGATTAACCCTTAGTTTTTAAATCGTGTAATTTATACCCTCACCTCGATACAAGTTAGACCCCTTTCCCCCTTAACGGCCAGTAACTCTTCTATCTTTACCATCGACACTTGCTTATAAGTGCTATGACTAAGACTTAGGATGACAATTACCTACATAAAAAGGATACCCTAACCAATACCAAGATTTTTCCTCATATACCCTAATAAGAGTTTCTGTCTTATTTACATATGCAAGATTATTGTGTAGGACCCTCTTAAGACTGTCACCATATTAGTTTAATTCTTATAAGTTGGGTAGTATACCTCACCACCTAGTATCTTATAGCCCTTGTGATCCATTGATGAAGTGTAACTGCATAACATTAATTGTATGCTAACATAAGACGACAGTGTTTATTCAGACAATAGAACTTAGAGGTCCTTGCTCCTATTTGGTCGACTAGCAACTTAGACAAGGAGGTTATATGATAACTGTAGAGATTGTAGAGCCTTTTGTTATTGTTTCTTATGTTGTTTTATTTTTGCAACTTGAATTATTTGTAACTTTTCTCATCATAATCCAGCGTTATATTTTCTGTGCTACCTTGAATTATGCTGCTATTATAGCCTAGTTTTTGCAAGCTTATTCCTTATCGAGCTTGCTCATGACATGTGTATTATTGGGGAGGCCCACAATAATACATTTCAGAATCAGTGTATGAAGGTCTAGCTAACCTTAGTGCGCTCGATTCGCCCTTCGTAATGCTACTTTACGTGGATTGAGATATGTAGTGATTAGTAGACGAATATACTTGCCCTAGACATGTCTGACATATCGTATCGGTTACATGACTGTACTAATACGAGCATGTGAATAGGAACTACCAAAATAGAATTTTAATCCACAACTGCTTTGACAATTCCCAATTGAATTCTTTAAACGCCTTGATCCCAATACTTCTATTCTATTACGCTGCCCTTGAACTCTTTATAATTGCTCTTCGTCTTCCCTTATTTCGGAAAGACGAAACCTCGTGCTGGGTATAAAGTTTGATACACAGAGAGTACTAGATATACCCCATAGGCCGATCACATACTTGAGGATTATTCTTCGTAATTAAGGACATATCATATGTGATATGATCGGCGTTGAAGTTTCGAGGATTGAACGACATGAGTAAATAAATTAAGGGATATTTTCTTAAGGTATATAGCCTTAGGTGATAGGTGGATAAATTCTAAGTTGGGTAGTAGTGCATTGTCAACTTGAGAGAAATTTTTTTTAGATTGTGATCAAGTAAGATTAGATTGGGAGATTCAAGTCATTGTAATTTTGAGAAATTTAGAAGGATGACTAAGATGATGAGGATCAATGAATTGATATTAAAGACCCAATATTTATACCTTAAGTGCATTTTGAACAACAAAGGTAGAATCACCAATTTGAATTTAGAGGATAAATATAGAATTTCAGACTTAAATATTGGTGGACTGCATTTAATTTATTTTTAATTTGGTGATTTGAATTAAGAATTAAAATTTTGGTTGGACGACCTATTGGAAATAATGAGGATGTGAATGGAATTTAAAGAGTTGAGGCATACAAAATTTTATAAGTGAAAATGGGAATATATTGGACTCAAACCACTTCTAAAGGAGATTATGATAGTTAGAGATCGTGAGGTAAAAGTTATATGAGTATGTAAATCTTGGAGATGTTATGTGGATATGGATAATTTGAAACAAGGGGAGAAGAGATAACCACAGGTTAAATTTTGATTGGAGCAGTGGTCGTCTTAACCTAGAAGTGATTGCAATGGATATGGTTAGGATTTTAGTTATCGCAAGAAGATTGCGACTGACTTGCCTTATTGTACATAAAGGATTAACCGATTCTGCCTTATTTCAATTTTGAGGACGACATTGTCTTAAGTTGGCTGAATTGTGAAACCCCCTCACCTAAGAATTTGACCTACTTGGCTGAGTTAGTGAGACTAAGGTTAGCTGAGTCAAGTTAGAGATAGAACACGATATTTTATTTAATTTTACAATAGTTATATCACTTAGCGCCCTTACCGTGCTCCGATAATTGGAGCACTACACTAGCCACTGCCTTCCTACAAATTCTACACCCTTATCCTAGACATGCCCATCATCCAATTCTCATCTTTGTGCAATTTTCCAATTGTTGTACGTTCTTATGCAAAAGAGCATTTATGTGTCCACACCATTGGACATGACACATGAAGAAACCTATTTTTCGCTCATATGGATTTTTCCATGATTTATTTTTTTTGGGATGTGCAACGTGCAACATCGCCCACCCCTTTAAACCTAGCCTTGCATTTTAAACAATGCAAATCTTATACCATCATTGCATTCTATTGTGGCTTAATTTTAATTTCGAGGACGAAATTTTTATAAGTTGGGTAGAATGTAAAACCCCCTTCCTAGAAAATCATATATACCCTTTTATTTATTAATTATTATTAAATTGTAGTAATTAGGTCTAAATAGGAGAAATAGATTTTTAATAATTTTTATGTTAGGTGTTCGGGCACTTAGATGATTTGTGGGACCATCAGGAATTTTTAGGAATTTATTCCATGTAGGAGACCCCTTGAGCTGTTGCTAGCCTAACGATGTGCAATACCCTAATATATAAATTTTTTTCTTATGTGTGAATATATATATATATATATATACAAATATATATATGTATATATATATTTAAAGAAATGAAAAGAATTAATTGAATAATACTAATAATAATAGTAATAGTAATATTACTTAAATACATAAGCCACTTTTGCGTTTGCTTTTCCTAGCAAACATGCTGCTACTACTTAGTATACCAAATTTTTTAGGAGTTTGCAATTCCCTTGCAGCAACTCAACATTACACGTTGACCCCTGCAGCCGAAGCAATACACCCGACCGACCCTTCAGACCCCTTCCCCGCGGATAGTTCAAACCCGCGAAAACCCATCCGCACCCCCTCTCTCTCTCCTAATATATATAATATATATATATAATAGCTCTCTAAAACCCTAACCTAAAACTCCAGACTTCCTCTTCTCATCTAGAGCCGTCACCACAGCCAGAGAAGCCTCCCCAAGCCATCCAACCATCCCGTCGACGCCGACATCGCGAACTGCAGTCTCCCACTCGAAGCACCTTCGCTCCGGCGTGATTTTCCGTCGACTCGCTCGACCAAACGCTGTTCCGTTTTCATAGGTATGATCATCTCTTAACCCTCTCCAATATTTATTTTATAGTCAACCTCAGAAAATGTGTGCCCCTAGGTGAAAAACAGCGTCCAAGTCAGCGCGAGCAGACAGAATTCTGCAATCGCAGAATTCCAGAATGACCGTCCATATTGCCGAGTTCGTATCTCCCACCACAGAGATCCGAATTCGGTGATTCTTTTTGATACCTGTATATTACATGACCTAGTTTATTTTCTGTATAATAACTTTGTGCTATTAGTCGCTGTGGAGATAATTGTAGTCGTCACAAAACTGCGCGCACCCACTTTTTCCAGATTTCCAAAAGTTGGAGATCGGAGCGCGCCCCGCCAAACGGGACCGCCCCGCCGTGTGCCAAGTGTACCGAACGGTACACACAGCGTAATCGGACACATGAAAACTCGTGGAGACTGATTCGGACGCGTGTGCGCGCCGGAATCAGACCGTATCCGCGGACACATTTTGTGTCGCCACTTTTGTGGAACTCGCGCGTATTTTGTGCACGCTTGTCAGATTGCGACGAAACTTGTGCCACTGGACTCGTGGTAATGCGTTGGTCCTGTGACCCAATTTTCACGCATTTCTGAGACGGTTGACCAGATCGCCAATTGGCGGGCCCCATAGTTGACTTTTTGGACCAAATTGTGTTCGGCTCATCGGAATCCACATTTTGACATACCGTTGGATTCGTATTGACATTTAGAGTTGTTTGACCTATAGTTTGTCCCATTTAGAGACTGTTACCCTCGGCACGCTTTTCGGTGCAAAGTGGGCCACACGTGGACCCCACTTTTGTCCGAAATTACCGTTTTGCCCCTGTATCCAAATTGGACGAAAGGGATATGCTTTTTAGCTATTTTGCTCATTCCGGAAACGTTGGTGATATTTATTTCAGCATCCGGAGACGTTTGTTCGGAGTCCTTAGTTCCAGGTTCAGTGTCCTTGATATTTGGGCGCGTACACTTTACAGATTTTTTGCCAGGCAAGTATACCTTGCCATTGTACTGTTATTTATATTTCATGTGTTTCATGCATCTTTATTTTCTGTCCTTAGTTCATATATTTTAATTGTTATATGAAATGCTCGCGACGGTGACATCGCGATAGGTTTTTATTTATGTATTGCATTGACCTTGTTCATGAGACTACCCCATTATCATATAGTATCATTAGGTTCATTTGGCCGGGACACATATTTTTACACGATTTGTGAGTCTCATATAGATCACGGACGCATGTATTGACTGATCATCGGTACATGTGGGCCGTGCGTTAGGGATAACTGCTGTTAGAAACTTGCATGCTAGTAGACTTGGCAGTTATTAGAGGTCCATGGACATAGCTTATTATAGTACGGTGGTCCCATCCTTGTCCTTGTTTGGTTGCAGGATTGGGCTAGGGTACTAAGAATAGGCTATGGACCAAATCGTGTCATGGACGTGACATGCTTAGAGCATGGGGTGGGGAGAACAACAAGTACCGCATTTGAGCTCCTTTGCACTTTCTCCTGTACGCCCGGATTCTCCGCTGGAGATACGGGTCATGATGACCACTATATATTATGTACTATCAGGCGGGCCACCGGCGTTCAAAAGACGACGTGCCTTTTAGGCCCCTGGATCTTCAAAAGAGAACCATGCCAAATCCCAGTTTTCAGCCAGATAGCTCACTTGTGGGGAAAGTTGTTCTTAAACTGCATTCACTTTAGACGGTTAGGCAACCCATTGGATATTTATTTCAGTACTTTATTAGCATGTGTTTAAGTATACTTGTTATGTCCCTCTGAGGACCTGGTCCGCTGCCAGGTGTACCTGTTCTTGAGTATTTGCAGGAGCGCAGATTTGGAAGGATATAGATGCTTCGTGGATGTCTTCTCTTCGAGCCGTGATTGTCAGCTGGTACTTATATGGTTTGAGTGAGTTGTACTTATATTGTATTTACTTTTTCCATTCGAGTTGGTAGTGGATTTGTTTTCATCCAACTATCATTCTTAGATACTCCCTATTGAGATCTAGTTCATAGATACTGGTTATTTATTTCTATATGATTTTGGTGGATGAGATTTAGATTTTACCCTGTGACTTGTATTATATTTTTACCACTTGTGGATTTGATATTCATAATACAGCGTACGTATGGATTTGGTTTCCATATATTGGAGTTTCCATATCCATGCGGCTGGCATGCTTACGTGTCCTAGTCCTACGTATTTTTGGAACTGGGGCGTGACAATTTTTGTAGAAGAACTGGGTCAGAGAGCAAACCCTCTATTATCATCTCCATGCGCAAGGGTTTTCCGAACGCATGAAGTGGGAATGAAAGGGAACCTTTTATCGTCTGATTTACGTAATGTGATTAGTCACAAGCGTAAGACGAAGGAAGTAATTCTTGCGCACGATGTGTCCCTAGTAGACACACTTATGCCAATATTATCGTTAATTGTTGTTGCTCTAAATAACCAAAAAAATTAGCCATACAGTCGGTGTTCCAGCGGCTACAACCCGCGATGCCAACCCGATAACGTCCTCGGAGACCTCTATATGACGAGGAGGAGATGCATGTTGCCTCATATTGTTCAATATGGAGGTCTCCTCTAATGAAGAATATCTCAAAAAAAAGCTCACCTAACCTAAGGGTGTCGATCAGTACACCGTAGAGTCATACAAGGGGTAGCAAACAAATACCTACCGTGGGGGTGTTCCAAGTCACACACTCTAGAACAAAGGCTGAGGGTAGCCATACCTTCCCGAATGAAGCTGCAACCGGGGTTGTGGGTGGGAGTCCCCCGGTGTTCCACTACAATCCATCCTTTCAAAAGGATAGTGAGTCTCTCCATACGGATGACAACGTAGCTGGAGGTAGCCATACCTTTCAATATGAGTCTGCTATTGAGACTGGGGGTAGCTGTCACGCCCCAGTCCCAAAATATGTAGGACTAGAAATACGTAAGCATGCCAGCCGTATGTATATGGCAACTCTAATATATGGAAACCATAACACATACGTACGGTGCATTATGAATAATAATTCACAAGTGGTTATAATTGTCACAAGTTACAGGGCATAACTAAATCTCATCCACAGAATTAAATAAAAATAAATAGCCAATCAACTATATAACTAAATCAAGTATAAGATGCTTGATAAGAACAAGTAGTTAGATGGAGACAAATCCACTACCAAACTAGAATATAAAAGTAAACATAATAAGTATATCTAATGAACAATGAGGCTCGAAGAGAAGACCTCCTCGAAAGAAACATAAGTAGCAAGTCATGATCCGTGCTCCTGTAAATAGTCATGATCGTCTACACCTGGAAAGGGACCAGATTCTCAGAGGGACGTAACAAGATACATAGAAGTATGCCAATAAAGTACTGAAAATAAATATCCAAGGGTCGCCTAACCATCTATATGAATGCACTTTAAGAACAACTTTCCAACACGTGGGCTATCTGGCTAAAATGGGATTGGCATAATTCTCTCAGAGAATCAGGAGGCTAAAAAGCATGACATCTTTTGAACGTCAAAGGCCGCCTGTAGATAATATAGGGGTCATCATACCACGCATCTCCGGCGGAGCATGCGGGTTAAACACAAAAGTGCAAAGAAGCCCAAACTCCTTACTTGTTGTTCTCCCCATCCCATGCTCTATTCATGTCATATCCATGACACAATAGTACCTCTAATAACCGCCAAGTCTTCTAGCATGCAAATTTATTAGCAGTTATTCCCTATTGCACGTCCCATACGTACAGGTGGCCAGCCCGTCATGCAAGTTCGTGTTCTACAAGAGACTCACACTCGTGTAATAGATGTGTCACGGCCAATGAAACCTAATGATGCCTCCAAATCATGTAGTGGTCTCGTAAAACTATGTCGACATGCATAATATATAATAAAGATAAAATATGACATCACCGTCATTGTAGACAAGTTATTCTTGGATGCACAGTTTATATAGTAGTTAAAATATATGAACTAAATAACAAAAATAAAATACATGCACTATATGGAATATAAATCACAGTACAATGGCAAGGTATACTTGTCTGGCAAGAAAGCTGCGTAATGTAAGCGTCCAGGTGTCAAGCACAGAGGATCAGAAACTATGGCCTCCGAATGATCGTCTCAGGATACTGAAATAAATATCACCAACGTTCTCGAAATCAGCGAGATAGCTAAAAAATACTACCCTTTCGTCCAATTTGGACACAGGGGCAAAACGATAATTTTGGGTCAAAGCGGGTCCACTTGTAGGCCACTTTGTACCAAAATATGTGCCAAAGGTAAAGGTCTCTAAATGGGACAAATTATAGGTCAAACAAATTCTAGATGTCGATACGAACTCAACAATATATTCAATTTTGGATTCCGGTGAGCCGATCACAAATTTGCCCTTCAAGTCAAACCATGGAACCCGCGAATAGGCGACTTGGTCAACTGTCTCAGAATCGCGTAAAACTTGGGTCATAGAACTAGCGGGATACCATGAATCCAATGGCATAAGTTTTGTCGTATTCCGACGAGCGTACACAAAATGGGGTGGTACTTTGCAAAAAGTTACGATACGGAGACTTTTTACGGATACGGGTTGATTCTGACATGCACACACGTCTGAATCAACTTCTGCGAAAGCCCACACGTCGGGATATACCATACGCGTCTTTCGGTATAATTAATACATGACGAGGTGGTCCCGTTTGGTGGGGCACACTCCGTATCATGAAATTTTAGTTTTAAAATATTAAGTTTTTGGTCATTTTGGAGGCCGAATAATTTAACAAATAAAATAAACTAATAAAAACTAAAAGAACAAAAAAAATCTCAGTTATATTGAGAAGAAAATATTTTAATTAGATTTTAAAAATATTAAACAGGTTGGTGGCAAATTGGGTGTGAACATGGGGGTTTGGGTTGAAATTCTGGACTGTGTTTGGTCAGTTTTTCGGCCAACTTCTGGTCGATTTTTCGGCCAACTTCTGGTCAATTTTTCGACCAATCCAGGGCACGAAAAATCGTCCCACTTGAAGAGAATCCTAGAGGGTTAGGTTGTGAATGTACACAGATAAACCGCTCACAAAAAGAATCAAAGATGAGGGAAATATGATACATTGAAGTATGGACGTCGGAGCGATGCTACTGCATGCGTGCACGCGTGCATCGGGGGCGGAAGGCACGGGGCGGGGGTCGCCGGCGGCTGCGGCGGTACGGTATGGCGGCTGCGGTGCGGCATTCGATCGGAGGGAGTGTCGTCTAGGGTTAGGGTTTAGGTTGTAACATATGTATATGTAATATATAGAGAGAGAGAGAGAGAGAAAGGGGGAGGCATTGTGGGTGTCGTAGGCTTAGGGGGATTTGCTGGGGGAGTTGCTGGGTTAGGTTAGGATTAGTAGGAATTAGTTTTTCTTTTCTTTTCTTTTCCTTTTGATTTCTTTTTCTTTTTCTCTTTTTCTTTTTCTTTTTCTTTTTCTTAATTATTATCAACATTATTTTTATTATTATTATTATTATTATATATTTATTAACACACACACACATATATATATATATATATATATATATATATATATATATATATATATATATATATATATTTACATATATATATGAGGTTAAAAATCCCAAAAATAATATTTGCACACAAAATAATTCTAGAAAATTTTACTTTTAAAAAGTTTTAATAAAATAATACACCCAAAATATTTTATGAAATATTTGTAATTAATAATTAGATATTTATCTAGTTATAATAAATTAAATAATTGTATTATCTAATTAACTAAGTAAATAACTAAATAAATATTCAACAAAATAGGATAATAGTAAATAATATAAAATCTTACAAAAAAGGATTTTGCCTAATTTGACATGAAGAATTATGGGATGCTAATTGTAGAAAAGTTGGAATTAAAAAATAACCATAATTAAATTATATATATATAATATCTAAATACTTAACACTTAATCTACGGTTGTTATACTAAGGTCATACTAATACCAAGGGATCAATTTTTTGTGGCACGAAAAGATCCTACATGTAGTGTCTCTTGTGTAGGCTACTTCCTATGAAGGAAGAGACAAATTTTGAGGCCATCCTATATCATTAATGTCCAAACCACGATGAAGTATCCTAAAAAAATTATTGGATTTTAATTTATTTAAAAAATAATCTAAAACAATTACAAGAAATATAAAATACACACAAGATACCTATTTTTAGGTGAGGGGGTTTACAATCTACCCAACTTAAAAGAATTTATCCTCAAAATTAAAAATAAAGCATGATTTGCTAAATCCTTCACATTTGTATATAATGCAAGTCAATCACAATCTCTTCCAAAATTTAAATAACGAAATCTATTCAAATCCATCACAATCACTTCAAAATTAAAATAGATGATCCAACAATCAACATTCAACTTTTAATTCAAATCATCAAATTGTATAATTTTGAATTCAATCCATCAATGTTCATGTTTAGAGTTCTATTTTTTTAAGATTTAAATCATTGATTCAATCTCCAATATTCAAAATTTAAATCATGTGCTCAAGGTATAAATATTTGGTCCGCAATCTCAAGATTTTAAAATTTATTAAATCCTCATCATCTTAATCATTCTTCTAAAAATTCTTAAAATTAAAATGACTTAAATCTCTCAATCTAATCTTACTTGATCACAATCTAAAAGAAATTTACCTCAAGTTGATAATGCAACTTCTACCCAACTTAGAATTTACCCATCTATCACATAAGGCTATATATTTAAGAAAAACTTTCTCAAATTATTTAATCGTGTTATTCAATCCTTAAAGTTTTTAACACACAAAATATATCACATATGATGTGCCCTTAATTATAAAAGATAGTCATAAAGTAATATGATTGGCCTATGGGGTATATCTAGTACTCTCCGTGTATCAAACTTATACCAAGCACGAGCATTCATCTTTCTGAAATAGGGGAAGACGAAAAACAATAATAAATAATTCAAGGAGGAGGTGATAGAATACAAGTATGGGGTTCAAGACGATTAAAGAATTCAAAAGGGAGTTGTCAAGACAGTTGTGGATTAAAATTCTATTTTGGTAAATTCTTATTCACATATTCATATCAGAACAGTTATGTACCTGATATGATATGCTCTGACCTATCTAGAGGGCAAGTATATTCGTCTACTAGTCAACTATATATATTAATCCACGTAAAGTAGTTATGCGAAGAGAGAACCAAGCGCATTAAGGTTGATCAGACCATAATACACTGATTCTAATTTTAGACAATGTATTAGTGTGTGCACCCAATAATACATATATCATGATCAAGCTCGATAAAAGAATAAGCTTGCAAAACTAGGCTATAATAGCAGCATAAGTCAAGGTAGTCCAGAAAATATAAGTACGTTGGATTATGATGAGAGAAGGTACAAAATAATTCAAGTTCACCAAGAAGATAAGACTCGTCCGGTGTTGTGCCTCTATAGTTGCTATACTAACTCCTTGTCTAAGTCTCTAGTCGGCCAAATGGGGGTATGGGCCTCTAAGTTCTACAGTCTGGATAAACACTATATTCTTATAAAAGTCTATAGTTGGTGTCATTCAATTATACTTCATTAATAGATCAAAAGGACTATGTGATACTAGGTTATAAGGCATACTACCCAACTTATAAGAATCAACTAATATTGTAACGGCCTTAAGGGGATTCTATAAAATAATCTTGTCCTTATAAATAAAGTAGAAACTCTTATTGGGGTATACGAGGAAAGGATCTTGGTACTTATTAAGGTATCCTATTGCATTATATAGGTAATGGTCATCTTAAGTCTTACTCATAGTGCTTATAGAACAAAAGTGTTAATAGTAAGAATGGAGAAGTTACTGGCTCTCAAGTGAAAGAGGATATAACATGTATTAAGATATGTGGAACAAATTACTTGATTTGAAACTAAAGTATAATCATAAAATCATAATCTAAATGAACAACTCAAACTATCAAGTTCTAACTACCAAGCACAGAATTTTAAAATTCAAGATTAACAACTATAGTCCTAGCAAACTATATATCCTTAACATAAAAGAAAATTACTTGGCCTACAATCAGAAGGGTTAGGTGGTACGAATTGAAAGATGAAGGAAAATTTTAGTTGTCGCACAAATAGCGAGCACTAAGGTTTCGGAGGAACAAGATATAAAATTAAATAGAGAGACTCTTGATAATATCATGATTTTCTAAGGAAAATATGGTATGATAATCTCTGTGTTCGAGGTATGATCAAGAAAAATATTATATTCATTCCTCTTGGTTTTCTAAGGTACTGTTCTGCTAATATCAAGACAAAAATCTAAATATATAGTTTTCTAATACTATCTCATTATGAAAGTTAGGTTTAGTCCTAATATTCAACCTTGGACTTCTATTGGTTCCTTAATACTAGGGTCAAACAATATGGTCAAATTTCTAACTAATGCTAGTAGTGTCTATACTATCTCAAGTCATTCATAAATATATCAAGGGTTAATGGTAAATCAATTTTACAGGTAAGGGATGCTAGGGTTCATTAGGTATGCTAAACTTAGTGATGTGTCAATATTCTAGTTATATTCTTAGTAGGAATGTTACCCTAATTATCATCCTAACAACAAGGATTCCTATATTCTATGAGAAGGCTATACTCAAGGAACTATTAGGGATGTACATGAATCAAGCAGGATATAATTATTTAAATAAAATAGATTGGAAGGAAGGTGAGTCATAGTCAAATATGGATGAGACCTAAAACTCTAATCCAAGGTGCAGGCCCGCTCGGTACAGTTATGTAACCGAAATGGCTAACTTGACCTGCATGGGCCACCATAAAAATATGTCACGTCCCAGTCCCAAAATACTTAGGACTAGGAATACATAAGCATGATAGCCGTATGTATATGGCAACTCCAATATATAAAAACCATAACACATACGTACGATGTATTATGAACAATAATTCACAAGTGATATATAATTATCATAAGTCACACGACATAACTAAATCTCATCTACATAATCAAATAAAAATAAATAGCCAATCAACTATATAACTGAATCAAGTATAAGATGCTTGATAAGAACAAGTAGTTGGGTGGAGACAAATCCACTACCAAACTAGAATATAAAAGTAAACATAATAAGTATATCTAATGAATAATGAGGCTCGAAGAGAAGACCTCCTCGAAAGAGAGATAAGTAGCAAGTCCTGATTTGTGCTTCTGCAAATAGTCATGATCGTCTACACCTAGAAAGGGACCAGGTTCTCAGAGGAACGTAACAAGATACATCGAAGCATGCCAATAAAGTACTGAAAATAAATATCCAAGGGTCGCCTAACCATCTATGTGAATGCACTTTGAGAATAACTTTCCAACACGTGGACTATCTGTCTAAAATGGGATTAGCATGATTCTCTCGGAGAATCAGGGGCCTAAAAAGTATGACGTCTTTTGAACGTCAGAGGCCGCCTGTAGATAATATAGGGGTCATCATACCACGCATCTTCGGCGGAGCGTGCGGGTTACATAAGGAAAGTGCAAATGAGCCCAAATGTTATACTTATTGTTCTTCTCACCCCATGCTCTATTTATGCCATATATATGACACGATGGTACCTCTAATAACTGCTAAGTCTCCTAGCGTGCAAATTTATTAGTAGTTATTTCCTATCGCACATTCCATACGTACATGTGGCCAGCCCGTCATGCAAGTTCGTGTTCTACATGAGACTCACACTCGTGTAATAGATGTGTCATGGCCAATGAAACCTAATGATGCTTCCAAATCATATGGTGGTCTCGTAAAACTAGGTCGACATGCATAATATATAATAAAGATGAAATACAATGCCACCGTCATTGTAGACAAGTTATTCTTGGACTCGCAGTTTATATAGCAGTTAAAATATATGAACTAAATAACAGAAAGCCGCATAATGTAAGCGTCTAGGTTTCAAGAACAGAGGATCAGAAACTATGGTCTCCGAATGAACGTCTCCGGATGCTGAAATAAACATCACCAACATTCTCGAAATCAGCGAGATGGCTAGAAAATACTACCCTTTCATCCAATTTGGACACAGGAGAAAAACGGTAATTTTGGATTAAAACGGGTCCACATGTGGGCAACTTTGTACCGAAATACGTGTCAGAGGTAAAGGTCTCTAAATAGGATAAATACAAGTCAAACAAATTCTAAACGTCGATACAACTCAACGGTATATTCAATTTTGGATTCCGGTGAGCGGATCACAAATTCGCCCTTCAAATCAAACTATGGGACCCGCGAATAGGCGGTTTGGTCAACTGTCTCAGAATCACGTAAAACTTGGATCACAGGACCAGCGTGATACCATGAATCCAATGGCGCAAGTTTTATCGCATTCCGACAAGCATACACAAAATAGGGTGATAGTTTACAAAAAATTGCGATATGGAAACTTTTTACGGATACAGGTTGATTCCGGCATGCACATACGTCCGAATCAACTGTGAAAGTCCACACATCGGGATATACCATACGCGCCTTTCGGTATAATTGGTACGCGATAAGACGATCCCGTTTGGCAGAACGCACTCCGTATCACAAAATTTTAGTTTTAAAATATCAAGTTTTTGGTCGTTTTGGAGGTCGAATAATTTAACATATAAAATAAACTAATGAAAACTAAAAAAACAAAAAAATTCTTAGTTATATTAAGAAGAAAATATTTTAATTAGATTTTAAAAATATTAAATAGGTTGGTGGCAAATTGGGTGTGAACATGGGAGTTTGGGTTAAAATTCTGGACTGTTTTTGATCTGTTTTTCGGTCAACTTTCGGTCAATTTTTTGACCAATCCAGGGCACGAAAACTCGTCCCACTTGAAGAAAATCCTAGAGGGTTAGGTTGTGAACGTACACGGATAAACCGCTTGTAAAAAAAATCAAAGATGAGGGAGATATGATACCCTGAAGTATGGACGTCGGAGCGGTGTTGTTGCAGGCGTGCGCATGCGCGACGGGGGCGGATGGTCCAGGGCGGCTGCGGTGGCGCAGGACGGCGTTGCGGGGCGGCGGTTGGTCGGAGGGGGTGTCGTCTAGGGTTAGGGTTAGGGTTTAGGTTCTAACATAGGTATATATAATATATATATAGAGAGAGGGGGGGAGGCGTTGTGGGTGTCGTAGGCTTAGGGGGGTTTGCTGGGGGAGTTGCTGGGTTAGGTTAGGTTAGTAGGATTTAGTTTTTTTTCTTTTGATTTCTTTTCTTTTTCTTTTTCTTTTTTGTTTTCTTTTTCTTTTTCCTTTTCTTTTTTATTAATTATTATCAATATTATTATTATTATTATTATTATTATTATTATTATTATTATTATTATTATTATTATATATTTATATATATATATATACATATATATATATGAGGTTAAAAATCCTAAAAATGATATTTGCACACAAAATAAATTCTAGAAAATTTTACTTTTGTAAAGTTTTAATAAAATAATACACCCAAAATATTTTATGAAATATTTGTAATTAATAATTAGATATTTATCTAGTTATAATAAATCAAATAATTATATTATCTAATTAACTAAGTAAATAACTAAATAAATATTCAACAAAATAGGATAATAGTAAATAATATAAAATCTTACAAAAAAAGAATTTGCCTAATTTGGCATGGAGAATTATGGGATGCTAATTGTAGAAAAGTTAGAATTAAAAAATAACCACAATTAAATTATATAATTATAATATCTAAATACTTAACACTTAATATAGGGTTGTTACACTAAGGTCATACTAATACCAAGGGATCAAATTTTTTTGCCACGAAAAGATCCTACAGGTAGTGTCTCTTGTGTAGGCTACTTCCTATGAAGGGAGATACAAATTTTGGGGTCATCATATATCATTAATGTCCAAACCACGGTGAAGTATCCTAATTAAATTATTAGATTTTA
Source organism: Iris macrosiphon (assembly GCA_036927795.1). Lineage (NCBI taxonomy): Eukaryota > Viridiplantae > Streptophyta > Magnoliopsida > Asparagales > Iridaceae > Iris > Iris macrosiphon. The sequence continues at coordinate 154,990,978 of JAYESA010000005.1, forward strand.
ATTTATATGAAAAATAATCTAAAATAATTACAAGAAATACAAAATACACACAAGATACCTATTTTTGTGAAGGGGTTTACAGTAGCGATCCTTCAACCTCCAAAGATGATGCAACAATGCCCACTCTCCTTGAGGACAATGATACTCAGACATCCGAGCCAAAAAATGAGGCATCCACCTTTCTATCCACCTCTTCCCACGTAATGCCAGCCTATATAGCAGAAGAAGAGCAGAATGTAGGGCCTAGTAGCCAATAATGCCTAGAGGCACTCGAAGCCATGATTCAGGATTTGAGTACCTCAATGTAGACTCTGACTCATACAGTGCTGAAACTCAGAGAAAGTATCGTCTCAACACAGTTGCAAGCTCCAGGACGAACGAACCCAGACCAGAGAACCAATGAAGAATTTGGCATACCTGATTTGGCTCCTCATGTTGCAAGCAGCCAGACCGTACCTCGATCCTCTGTCAGTCTTCTATAGATGACATCATGGAGACTCTACGTTGATGCTCGAGATAATCAAGATAGGCTCTAGAAGCTTGGATCTGACAACCTTATCCTCCCGAATGGGATAATGTGGTATACCCTCCCAAATACAAGTCGTTGTCTCTACCTCCATTCGACGGAAAGATATCAGCCCGTTAGTACATGAGATACTTCCAATCTATAAAAGGCTATTTACCTCAGGATAATGCCATACTCACCAACTTGTTCTTCGAAGCACTATCCAGTATCGCTTTTGAGTAGTTTTGTAGCCTCCTGGATAAGTGTATTTTCTCTTTCGAAGACCTGAAGTCTATTTTCCTCGCTCGATTCTATGAAGGAGGGATGGATATAACTATGTCCTCCCTAATGGACATCACCCAAGGGGACAGAAAACTTGCACAAAATTATATTAAGCATTTTTGGCAGGCGGCGTTGAAATTACCTCCTGGAATTTTTGAATATTCGCTAATGGACACATACCGAAAGAAACTTCTACCAGCAATAAGACTTTGGACGACATATAGCCCATTTAGTGACTGGACGATATTTATCATAAGTGTCATTGTTGCAAAAAAAAGTACAAAAGATGCCCACTTATTGGGATTCCAAGCTCCCAGCGTAGAAGACAAGGGAAAGTGCCCTTTCAACGCTAAAATAGTCATAACAACAAAGGGAAGAAGGCCTTGACAGTTAACTTATCCAAAAGTCCAACCACATATGTTACTAAGCCGGCAGAGCTGCCAAGAGTACAAGAGGTTTATTCCTTTAATGACGATGATGACATGAAAATATTTGAATTATTAATGAAGGACAACAAACTTTGACTACCTGACATCAAATGCCCTGACGAAGTAGGCAAGGTGGACAACCCCAAGTATTACCACTTCAATCGATATGTCCATCATGCCACACGAGATTGTTATATATTAAAAAGGCAAATACAACGACTGGTCGACTCTAAAGCCCTCACTTTGGACTACAAAGACAAGACCGTCACTGCAAACATGGAGTCTCTCAAGTTTGGCACTTTTCCGATAACATAGGCCCAAGAGGTATCATCCCCATACCAAGGATAACCATGGAGGTCATTAACCTCCCTCCAGCCCCAACAGACGAGTTGGTTCCCCTTACCACTCCAAGAGGCAAAGTCATATGGGTTTACCCAGACCTCGTCCCTAAAATAACATAGCAAACAGTGCCTTATGTTCCTAAATCCAAGGAAAGGAAGACCAAGTCCTACCACACGATCTTTTCATCAATAAGCGAGGTTCTCGCTGGTGTAACCAGATCGGGCCTTGCTTATCAATGCGACTATAACACTCCTGATGATGGTACACCCCTAATTTTTTTACCATTTGTATCTGATTCGGGTCCATCCCAGCCTTCCGTAGCGGACAATTAAAAGCAAAAAAAACTCGCTATGATAAACCTCTACAAAAATACGTAACTCAAGGGCTGGAGAAGCCTTACAACTTTAATATTTTGGCACAACTGGCCAATACTCCCATGAAGTTGTCTCTCTTTGAGCTCCTGCGTCTCTCTAAAGAGACTCGTCACACTCTGAGTATGGCATTACAAAATGCAGACTCTTACTTGGCCTAGGTCAAACCACCAGCCGAAGATCCTACAGCATGTCCACTGCAACAGTGTGATAGAGGCAATCCCCAATATCACGTTCTCTCAACAGGATATGTTATTAAAGAACAATAGGCACGATCGTCCTTTGTATTACACAGGCTATATTGGAGCCATTAATATGGATCGAATGTACATTAACCCTGGTTTATCCCTCAGTATTATTCTACGAAGTCTGATATAAATCTTGGGAATTCTGATGCATCGGCTAGCAGCCACTAACACCACTATCAGCGTCTTCAATGTTGAAAGAAGCTAACCACTAGGCAAGATTCGTCTGAAGTGCCAAATCGGTGGTCTCCGAACCGAGGTGACTTGTTATGTCATCAGCGTGGATGTATCCTACAATGTTCTACTAGGGCGCCCATGGATACATGAGTATATGATTGTCCTATCCACTCTCCACAATGCTTAAAGTACGTCAGCAAGGACGGCATGGTCAAAACAGAACTCGCTGACGTGGATCCTTTCAAAGGGGTCAAGGCATACTACTCCAACTAGGTCTTGTGCAAGAAAATCCACTTAGATGAAGAGGGTAACAACGCCGATGATGAGGCCGATGTGGCTAGAGCTCCTAGTGATCATCTAAGGGTCTGTCTCAAAGGACATCCTCCTTGCGCATCTGCTCCCTAGTGGTTAAGCTTCGTAGAAAAGTGCCCAAACCTTTGGTAGTCAATCCGTAGGGACAGAGACGACTTCCAGGCAGGAATCCCCTTGCCATAAAAACTCTATGTAAGCTGGTGGTCAAACTCTGCAGAAGAACTCCAGCACCGTTGATATCACTAACAACCATCGAAGAAGATGAGCTGGAAGAGTATGTTGTGGCATCTACCAACGTACCATCTTAAGATGATATAATCCCTTCAGAGGAGATATTATATTTCATCAATAAAGGCCTCTCTTTGAATTGCTCTATTGTGGCGCATTAGAGCGCCGCATATTCTTTGGAACATGGTATAGGTTTACACATTCCTACACAAGTGGCTACAACCCACGCAATAAACCGAATCCTCTTTAACCAGGATCCTTGTTTCGTTATTTTAGCAAGGAAGAAATGGGACAAACCCATCATTTTTTGTAAGATTGAAGGTTGTCGGAACTTCATCTCAAAAGAGCCATAACCGAAAAGTGGTAAATTGTAACTTCACCGCTATAGTATAAAGACTAGGCGTATTCTCCAAAAAATAGGATATGACCTTAAGAGCGATCAAGGCCTGAACTACGGAAAAGGATGACGCTTAGAGCTGCATCATTTTGCCCCTAAGGGCAAGCCTGAGGCGTATTACCAGCGTACCTACCATGGTTTGGGATACGTTACGCCTCCTACAACCCATGAAGAGTTGGGAAGGAAAATAAAGTACAATCTCACTCTTCATAGTCTTATGCTTGGGACTCTGACACCAGCATCGGAGACTTACTCAAACAAATATTATCTATCAGCAGACTAAGACAAGGACTCACTCTCTAATCAGCTGACTACCGAAGACAATCATCGTCAATGTCTGCAAGAATTAGATAAACTCGATAAAAAGTGCCTATTGGCTTAGCAGCACATCGAGCTATACTAAGCACGACTTTTTGACGCCTTCAACAAAAAGGTCAAAAGAAGAACATTTCAAGTAGGTGACATAGTTCTCGCAGTAAGAAGACCAATGGTCATGACCCACAAGAAGGCAAAAAAATTCTAACCCAAGTGGGAAGGTCCATTTGTAGTAGAGACGGTCTACTCCAGCAACGCATATAGGCTCAATAAGTCCAACAATGACTTGCTCATGATGCCCATTAACAGCAAGTTCTTGAAGAAGTACAATATCTAATCAAGGCACACTTAAAAAATGATGATGTGTGCCATTTTTGTCCCTAGCAGAGGGACACAAAAATGTAATATTCATAGCTGATATCTTTTCCAGCAAATTATTTTCGTCCGTAGCATACGAACAAATCTGTTATTCGTACTCGGTTGCAGGCCACATGGATGTCAAGTCCGCATGGGTGGGACAAGGTCCACTCTTCGGGACAAGTACCAAAGTGATGGACAATAAATGCAAGTCGGAAAGGTGACATAAAGTAATGGATTTGATTGATGTGACATACAATAAAGTGTGTCAGAAGAACAAGACAAAATCATGAAAAGATGAGCTAAGGCGGTATTGAGCTATGCGTTCAAGAAAGAGAAACACATAGCTCGAGGCCGCATACTCCTTTTGGCCGCATACACACTTGGCCGCATAAAACTTTGGACTTAGTAAAAAATTATTCGTTCAAGTTTTATGCATTTGGCCAAGGGATGGATGTGCAGATTTTAGTCATGCGTCCAACATGATTGGCGCATGCTGACTTTAGATCGAGAAGTCCAGGTCGCATGCTAAGCATGCCGCATGGAGCTCCTTCATACCAGAACAGCAGGTTTCGGCCATGGAAGTTTCGAAAATCCAAGTTTTGTTCCTTCCATGGAAACCTCAAACCTCAACCATTTTGATCTCTAAACTACTCAAAATCAAATGCTCATCAACATAGAATAACCAGTTTTCAAAAATAATAAGTTTTTAGAGATCAAAATCCAAGAACACTCAAGAACACATAAAAAGTTCTAAACTAAAAATATTGATCTACACTAATCCATCCACCAAATTTAAAAATACCAAGTTCTAAACATTTGGATAATCACATAGTAAACATAATGGACTCATAAAATAGAAGGTTTTTTTATTTTCATGCAAGGTGTACTTGCCTATGGAGGGAGAGAGAAAACCTAAGAAAGAGAATGGAAAGGAAACAATGAGAAGAGAGATAGTGTATTTTGGTTTATATAGGGAGGGTTTGGGTTCACTTTACCAATGGTTAAAGTCATGACCAAGTCCTGATCTCAAAATAAATTAAAAATCAACTCTACCAGAAAATAGTCTGGCCTCTAACCAACCTGACAACTATGTCAGCAAGCAAGAATAATTTTTAAATAAGTATATCGTGAACGAAGAGTGACACATTTAATGTAGATTTTTAAATTATATCAAATCAAATATTTTACTATATTTTGGTTCCAAAATTTGCTCTTACTAAATTCAGACTAGACTCCAACATCGTTGACGAGCCGTTTGGAACATCACCCCTCTATTCGTCATCGTGAATTTAGCCGAAGCGCCATGTAACCTCCACCGCCTCCCAACCTACGCTCAACCAAGAACCCGCTGGCCATCGATCCTGAAGCAGTCCACACGCGACCCCCCCACACTATCTATTCTTGGAGCAGAAACAACATCTTTGTAAGGCTTTTGTATTCTTTTCATAGTTAAGCCTCCCTTCTATAATAATATCGAAGTATAAACTAGTCTTCCTAACTTTCTAATACAAGCCATTGCATAATAATATAGAGCAAGCACAGTGGTTGCTATTACTATTTACTACTCTAAAAAAGAAGGAGAAACATAATGCATGCAAACATAAATACTTCGGCTAAGGGTCCCGTGTAGCAAAATGGATGCCATACTAGAATAATTTTATAAAAAAAAATTTATATAAACCTCCCTCTTCTATTATGTGCTTGCACAACACATATACACTCCAACACAAATACTATTCCCGTAAGCAAACATGTGTTGTGGATTAACCTAAAGTTGATGGCATAATTTTATAAAAAACTCTCATATTTCTTTAATTGTATTCCAACCTCAAACAAATTAATAATTATGTATAAGAATACTAGTAAAGGATTAAATTAAGTGGAGCCCTCTCTCATGATTATATGTAAGAGCATCTCTAACCCTGTTGTTAGTTTGGAAAAAAAATAGTTGCCACAAAGGAATCACGACTTCTTATTTCAAAGATCATTCTCCAATGCAAATGTGAAATAAATTATGAAGTTGACATGACAATGATATATCAAAGACAATATGAAGTTGGTTGTCTAAATCTAGACAATGGACTTCACAATGCTTTACTTTCACATCATCAATTATGAATAAAAATATTTATAAAAAATAAAGAAGTGTAAAAGTTATCTTCAAAGTTAGAAAAAATAGTTTTTATTATATTCTCAATACTTTTACATTAGAGAACACTTTTCTATCTCATTGTCTTGTGTGAATATAATTTTGCCACATAGGAAAGACATTGTTTTGTGCCTCATGCCACATAGGAATCACAACACAAAACAAGACAATATGGTTGGAGATGCTCTAAGTAACAACTCAACGAGGAGAAGAAAGTAATAAATACGACATTTTTAGTATAGGCCCCTGAAAGATAGATAATTTATAATTGACCCCTATACTTTTATATTGGTAATATTTTTTATATGAAATCGAGATTATTTTAATAAACAATATGCTTTGAATTAGGATTTTTCTAAATACTAATAATTTTAATTATATTATCAATATAAGTAAGGTTATTATCTGGATTTAATATTAAAATAATAAAATATGTAGCAAACTATTATTTAATAATAAATTTATAATTTTTTACTTTGAAAACTTTGTATATATATATATATATATATATATATATATATATATATATATATATATATATATATATATATATATATATATATAAAGTTTATAATCATAATTATGTATATATTGTTTAAATAGATTAAATTTGAGAATAAAGTTATATTAATCTAAAAAAAACTTATTAATATATATATTTATATATAACCTAGTTAGTACAATAGTTGGAGATAAAATTCATATATATAATTTTGATAAAAAATTATATTTATTACATATTCTTAATTAATATTGTAAAGTCCTAGTTTACTTATATATTAGATATCATATAATAAATAAATTGATAACCTTAAAACTTAAAACTTAAAACCTAGAAACTATGAACATTTATATATCCTAATTTATTAATAATAAATTAGATCGTTTTAGATCTATATCAATAAAGACTTCTTGGACTATTGCAAGACTGGAAACAAGCCTTGACATCAACCCCCAAGCGGAATTGGACTTCTAAGCTAAGGCAAGTATACCTTGTCATATTGTTTATAGTATTTTACATGTTCATTATATTTTTGTCTATTCATTTGATATGCTTCCTATTTTTAGCCATGGTTATATATTATATCATTTGACACGTACTTGACACATAGCTTCATGGGGAGGGGAGGACAATCACTAAGCATATGGGTTACCCAATCCGGTGAACTATAGTAACTGGACATACTACGGTAGTTGTGTCGCGATGATCACTAGCCTTGAGCTATGTCGATTGATGGTATTACGATGATCGATAGCCTTGATCTATGCCGATTGATGGTGTTGTGGTGGTCATTAGCCTTGAGCTATGTTGATTTATAGTATTATGATGGTCGTTAGCCTTGAGCTATGCCGATTGATGGTATTGCGATGGTCGCTAGCCTCGAGTTATGGCGATTGATGGTACGTTTGTGTGTGTGTATTCATGCATTATGAGATATTGTTTGTGAGATATCGTTTGTGAGATATCGTGTGTATGAGTTAGCCTTCATCTGCCTATAGTTTTAAAATTTTGTCCTCAACATACATTTTTACATAGATTGTTTAGTATAGTGTACTTGTATATTTTTGTCTATTCTTCATGCGTGTTTTACTGTATTCAATTGGCATGTACTTCCTATATCTTGTTACGTCCCTCTGAGAACCTGGTCTTTGTCAGGTTGTTGCTAAGTGCTGACATAGGATTTGGGGACTACTTTAAACTTTCAAGTATCACTAGTTGATGCCATCTTATCAATCTTCCGCATTTATATTTTTTTATGGCATACACTATTGTTATAGCCTAGTATATTTTTATATACTCTATTCTTTTCTCGGGTCTATTTGAGCATATGTGTTACTAGCAGTTGAATTTAGCACATATAGTTTATTCTGGGTATTTATTTTTCTTGTGGATTGAGATAGTGTATATATAGTGATTTATGGATAGAATTACCTAATATAGATAGCTTATATGTATTCGAGTAGGGCTAAAGTCTATTTAATACGTAGCGGGATATTGCCACGTACTCTGGTCCTACGTATTTTAGGACTGGAACATGACATAGTTTTTGTAGTGGGTCATGCAGGTCCAGGCATATCGTATCGATTACGTAACTGTACTGATACGAGCCTGTAAATAAGAATAGACCAAAGTAGGATCCCAATCCATAACTTTCTTGACAACTCTCTTTTGAATTCTACCATCATCCTTGAATCTTGTATTTGTATTCGATCATATCTTTCTTGAACTCTTTATTATTGTTTCTTGTCTTTCCTATTTCAGAAATATGAACGCTCATGATCGATACAAGATAGAAATATGACTGGTAATAGGTATATTCTTCATAGGTCAATTACATTGTTACTCGGATTACTTGGCAAATAAGGATGTATTAAAGGGGATATAAATTAAGTAATTGAGTATTGGTAGTTTCTAAGTTGGATAGAAGTTTTATTGTCAATTTAAAATTAGAGTTGAAAATTTGATATAATAAAGGTAAAATTATTATATGGTGGTTAAGTAGGCAATCAAATAAAATATGATTGAGAGATTTAAATACTTTTGACTTCGAGAACTTTCAGAAGAATAATTATGATTTATTTGAAATAATGTGAGAGAAAAAATTTGAGGATAATGATTCGACTTTGTAGAGGGTAATGTCTTGAGGATTGAATTTTAATTTTATATTTTGGTAATTGGATTAAATTTTACAATTTAAGGGTTGATTTAAATTTTGAATTTTAGGGGTGAAGTATCAATTTAAATTTTGAGGATGGAGTTAAAAAACTATGAAATGTTTCCCCTTTGGAAGCATACAATCTTATGGTAATTTTATAGATTGAGGAAGTAGTATGATCGAAGGTGGTAGACATCCCCAATATAGAATTTGATTCTTTTGTAGTAAATAAATTATTGAGAATATTAAAGAAGTTTATTAGATTTGGTTGAGGAAAATAATATTATAATAATTTTATTGATGGATGATAAGGGTAAAATTTGAATTACCACGAGAATAATGTGATAAGAGGCTTGATTTGGCAAAACATGGTTAGTGAAATCTTTAATGAAACACATTTTGAATTTTAAAGTTTCAGGACCTTGTGAGATTTGTATATGACAATGGAAGTTTATGAGTTTTTGTAAGATTGATGATTTAGGAATAAGGATTTAAAGGATACCGGCCTTACCGTTGTATATAGATAGATGACCTTTATTGGGGTTTAAAGTATTGGGTGTGCTCAAGATTTTAAATGACTACAGAAAAAAAATTATGGTTAAAAGGTTGGATAAATCTAGACTACAATCTTGAGTCATATCACCTCATTCTAACCTTCCTATCTAAACTATTATAAATTATTTGAATAAATACCTTCTCCATCTAGTTGTACTCAATTAATATATAGCAGATTCCTTCTAACTGAATTCAAATTCAAATTCAAATCCATGCATTCCATACTTATCTAATTTAATAGACAAATAACTCAAAATAAGGAAAAATGTCACCCTCACTTTTTTAAATAGGGGTAATTTAGTAAATTGGCATAGTTATTTATTTTTAGAGATTATATTTAATTAAAGTGATATATATACATATATATATATATATATATATATATATATATATATATATATATATATATATATATAAATTATTTATAGTAGTGGGCTAGCCTATTATTTAGACTTGACACTAGTGAACCCAATAAGACTTATCATGACAACTAGTAAGCCCAACATGGACTAGGCCCATTAGACCCATTTTATCTAGTTAATTAGGAGGATTAGACTAATTTGTATTAGTGTAAGAACTTTTCAAAATAGTCATCCTTAATTATTCTTCATAATTTATCATGTAGGGACATTATAGACATTTGATGGTGACTTGGAGAGGGAAAAAGGGGCCGGCCACTATAGAGGGGCTACTCTCTCTCCCTCCTCTTCATTTGCACTTATTTTTAGTTCCCTAAATTCTTAAATCCCCAATTCACTTCATCACTCCATCAATCCCTTTCAATTCATTCACATTCCCTCATATTCTCATCACTCAAGGAGTATTGGAGCTTGAAGTTGCAAGGAGCACTAGGAGAAGGAGCTTTGGCAAGAAGATTGTGTTTGGATTGTGTCTACGAAAATAATTCATTGGGAATCCATCTTTCAATAGGTACAATTCTGAATTAACCTTATTGTATGTTCCAAATCATACATTTGACCATTAAGAACCCTCCCATGGTATAGGGCTACCTATAGGAACAAGTCCTAGGCTAATTGGATGTGTATTATGAATTCTACATGATAATTTGTATCTATTTTAGAGAAAATTCCGAGATTGGTGCACCAAGTGTTTTTCATTAGGACTATTAGGTCCAATTGGACTTATATTGGTAGTGTGGGGCTAGCTACGTGTCCATAATTGGATATGAGTATGGTGTATCATGATACTTTGTGATACGATTGTGATACACATATCAATTTCTCTAATTACATGGTGTATAACTAATATAATTGTTAGATTATGTTATATAACTATATTAGAGTGTGTTTGATATATTTTGAGTAGTAGTATCACTATAGAATGGATGTTTGGAGAAAGTATCATAAGGGATGCGATGTGTATCACATATTCGAGCACCAAGTGTTTGATGAATTATCTATTCAAGTGTATATTTATATATAAGTATTATATAAGTGTTATATATATATATATATATATATATATATATATATATATATATATATATATATATATATATATATATAGTAGTATGCATGTGGTGTTGTCAATGTGTGATTGGGTGTGTGAGATGAGGAGGGTATCTGTGTGCTATGCATTGTTTATTCAAGTGTATATTTATATATAAGTATTATATAAGTGTTATATATATATATAGTAGTATGCATGTGGTGTTGTCAATGTGTGATTGGGTGTGTGAGATGAGGAGGGTATCTGTGTGCTATGCATTGTTTGTGTGTGTGGTGTTACAGCCCTTGTTGCTATTTTTTGTGGTTGATGTGTACTACTGCCTGTGCAATTATGTGCAGTTGCTAAGTTGTTGTGTTGATTTTGTTGTTGTTGCTTTGTAGATGACTGTGTGAGGGTCGAGTCTCATTATAGAGAGATGTGTGTTGGTATTAGGGAGCTTGAGGTATGTTCAGAGAAAATAGGTGTATCAGATATTGGTGTCAAGGGACCCATCTAGTGTACAAGTAAGGATAGGCCATAGGCTCGAGTGACTGATCAGTTAGGGCTTTAGAACACCCCTAATGGAGAATGCAAGAAGTATCATAAATACTTAAGTATATTGGATGGACAGGGGGTTGAACTGATGACTGATGTCAGCTACTACCTGGGTAAGTATTTTGATTATTAGATACTGAATATCCATATGGGCAAGTACTAAATTTTAGTGGTACTCAGCAAGGGTGGATGACAGTTATTGTGAGTAATGATCATGTGGGGGGGGGAATTGATATCAGTCAGTGTCAGAGATCAAGGGGGAGACTGCTCAGTGTGTCAGTGCATTGTTACATTATTTGTTGCTTTAGTAGCAGACATTAAATGTGCCCTTATTGTAAATGCTCAGGGGTTCAGTGTAGGATTCACTGTGAGGTATATTAGTGTAAGGGGAGAGGTGAACTGATATAGAATATCAGTTGTTGGAATTAATTGCCAGATGTGCGAGTAGGCTCGGGTAGGACTGTTGAGGTGTGTTCATCTAGTAGGCCGACTGATACTATAAAGTATCAGTAAAAGGGTAATCAGATTAGGAAGTGTATCATATAGAATTGTTGGTAGGTTATAGTTAAGGTAAGGTATTGTAAGGGTAAGCTAGTATCGAGGATTAAGGGAGGAGTATTGTATATAATATATAATTCTATAGTGATGTACATATAGTGTAATTATATAAATGTTATAAGTTATAAATATTAAGATGACATAGTAACATAAGTAATGACCTAGTATAGCTAGTGTCACAATCCGCACCCGATGTAGGGGCACGAGTAGTGTACAACGCCTAGCCTACACCGCAGCATCGGCGGTAGAACGTTGTTTGGGTAAACTATCTATCTAATAATCAAGATATAAATATGCCACCAATGTAATATAAATACTCAATCATAGATCTACAAGATGGAATAACCCATGAATATGATAAAAGAACAGAAGAGTCACAATACAGCTCACAAAATTCCAATGAGTCATATCAAAGAAATACTAATAACAATATGCTGGAGACAAATCAAGTACAAAGAGTCTAACTACTATGCTACGAGTCCTGGGTTATCTGTCTCAGTCGGGATGAGACCCTCCTGAGCCAAGGTCTCTGGCTCTAAGCCTACGACATCCTGAGGCCCGTAATGAATGGGGTACCACTCCTTAGTATCATCTGGAAAAAATATATCCAGTCAGAAAAGGAGCAAAGTACATCGCTAACAGCAGTTCTAATAAATGATATAAACTATGTAAAAGTAAATAGAGTGAATATACAAGATAAAATATAAAGGTACAAGAGATATGCAATAAAGGAATACTGGAAATAAATACAAGAATGAGCATCATAGGAATGAACAAGAAATACTACTACTAAGTGAGTGAGTAGCAGCTTTAACATGTGATCGGCTTGGGAACTTGCATAAGGATTATGGCATGGTTAATTATACGTACGGTGTATGATTAATACTATTCAAGGAACATGACATGCACAAGGAGGATATGATCACATATCTACACTACATAATCTCCGTCCCCGACTGGTATAATAGATCCAACCATGGTACGTTATGACACGTGATTCTCTGGGTAGGTAGCAAGTCTCCCCAAGAATCAATGTCTGTATATGTACAATAAGAAAAAGAAAAAAGGCTTGCACAAGATACACCATAAATACCAAGAAATAATATCTTATGACGAGATCCGGATATACCAATTCATGTAACTATCGTGTCAAAAAATCAAGGATATCTACAATAAATATAAGAGACATAGAGGATATTATAAATAAGAAACTATCAGAGAATGTACTCACCTGAAATCCGGTGAACAGTATCAAAGACGTCCGGTATGGTGCCTCGAAGACCTAAATATAGAATATTATATCAATATAAGGTTTTGGAATAAAAATAAGTTAAACTAGTCAACTTCTAGGTCATAAAGTCATTTCTAAGTCAAAACAGTCAAACTAGGTCAACTCTAGGTCAAACTAGTTATTTCTAGATTGTATGAGTCTATCTCTAAGATATTGGGTCCATACACTATGTAACTAGGCCATACTAGCTATATTAGGATACTAGGAAACCAACAAGATACCGTATCCTAAGATACGCAATTTATTAGATATAAAAATATTATAATATGTATACAAAACAACAATATATAATACTCATAACTAATTAATACTTAAGTGGATACCTTGGCATTGAACCAAAAGCAGTATCACACCACCTACACGCCCATCTTGATGTTCAAACCAAATACCTTGAGTAAAATCCGATACATTGATATTACCTTGGTATCACAAGGTAATTCAATATCTAACATATTACTAATACATATACTCCTCATTATACACTAATACATATTTAAACTTATAACAAAACTATACTAAACTATATACTAACATACCCCTTGATATTCAATACCCGTACCCAAGATATCTCACTCTCATTACCTTGGTGTACCCCAAGGTAATCTAAAAATAATGCTAACTAATATTAACTAATACTTATGTATATATAAATCTCATATATAATATATACCAACTTATTTACAATATATACATAAATTACTAGCTTATTAATATAACTAATTAATCTTATATATATATATATATATATATATATATATATATATATATATATATATATATTAACTACTGCTTACTAGCTTATCAATAAGTTGTCGCCTATTGAAACCGTTGTTGCTGCTGTTTACTTGTCGTTGTTGCTGCTTACTGCCGCTGCTTCTGCTGCTTTTTGCTTCTGCTTTTGCTGCTTACTGCTGTTGCTTCTGCTTCTGCTTCTGCTGCGGCTTCTGCTGCTGCTACTTTTCAGCTGCTTCTCTCAGCTTCTTACTGCTTTTCTCTCACTGCTTTCTATTTTTTTCTCCCTATTTTCTATTATTTTATTCACTATTTTCCATGGTTTCTTCTTTCCTCACGCTCTCTCTCTCTCTCTCACACACACACACACACACACACACACACACACACACACACACACACATATATATATATATATATATATATATATATATATATATATATATATATATATATATTACCATATTAGAGAAGCACATGAACTACTACTCTCCCATGATCACCAACACATCAACAAGAATTATAGATCGAACATATAAATATACATATATATATACCTCACATAATAATTATAATTATAATATTATAATATCTATAATTGAATTAAATTGTAAAGAACAAACACGTGAAGTGTATCGCACCCGTATAACACTAGATCTATGATATGCTTGCGATACGGCTCCATCACACAACTAAATGTATCCCAACGTACATGAGTAAGTCTAAAATTATAATTATGAACAATATAAAGAGCTAACTACTCATCTACCTGTCAGTATCAAAATATGACATGATCAAACCCCCGTGTGGGAAGAAAATCCCCAAATTAATCCGTACCTCCAAAATATTGGGATATGGCCTACACGTATCCAATTATGGATATGACACTAGCCACACACAATCAAACACATGTCAATTTGGTCTAATTGACCTATTGACAAATACAAGATGTGTCAATCTCGAAATTTTCCCAAAATTGACACAAAATATCACATAACTTTCTCCATAGGCCTCATATGAACGTAATTCTAATTCTTATGGGTAGCCTTAGTATATAGAGTAGTTTTTAATGATTAAAACATAAATTTAGAGTCTAATTAGAGGGAAAAAACTGAATTATACCTATTAGGAGATAGATTTCCAATAAAACCTCCAAATTGAGTGAAAATAGTTCCAACTTGTAGATCCTTGCTCCTCCTTGTAGATCCTTGCTTCCTCCTTGTAGATCCTTACTTCTTCATTATTCTAATGGCCTCCAATGATGATTTGGGAAGGAATTGGAAAGAAATTTGGGTAGAATTTGATGTGGGAAAGAAAAATTTTGGAAGAGAAAATTCTATATCTAGATTTGAAATAAAAAGTGAAGAGAAAGAAATTTTCCTCCAATTTAAATTAGGTCAGCCACATTCCCCCTTCCCTAAGCTACTATAAAAAGTCTAAAATATCCCTTGGGGCTTCTCATAAAAAAAATAATTAAGGAGGGAAGGTTATAGTCTAATTGGTTTGACTTAATTAATCATCCTCCTAATGATTGGGCTTAATATTGGGCTCAATTCTAACTAAAATTAAGTGTTAGTCCATGGATCTAATCTAAACTAGTTAGGTCCACTAACACAAGTCCAAAATAATATACTAACATCTAATAATAAATAAATAATATAATAAATAAATAAATAATACAATAAATAAATTTATAACATGCACAATATTTAATAAATTATAAAATTACCAAAATATATTTTTCTAGAAGATATGGTAGTAACAGCTAGATATTAGCTTAAAACCTAACCAAGACCTAGTATCACCTAGTATTTATTGGTTTAGCCTTGTAATCAACCATGAACATAGGTATGGCCTAGTAATACCTAGAAATGACTAGTATGACCAAGCTTGACTTAGAGTTGACATAGTTTGACTATTTAGACCTAATTTGACCTAGTTGGACTAATGTGACATAGAAATGGCTTAGAAAATCATATTTGACTCATTTTTACTTATTTATCATTTATTATATCCAATTGACATGATATTCATATATAGGGTTGTGTGGCACCAGTTCGGACAATATTTCTCATTCATTGCTCTGGACCACAGCGAGTACATCTCTCTATTAGTTTTTATTTCATGATAGTGTATATATTACATGTTCTAGAACTATTTATTTGGTTTCAATACAGTGGCTACATGGACTGGTACTAAATGGATTCTATCAAGGGATGTTATCCCCTGCCGTGTTCAGTGGGTACTCCTTCACATGTATTTTATCACGTATATTGGATATTTATTATCATGTACTTCGTATTCACACATTGTTTGTGTTCAGTATGCTTATATTCATGTTCATAATGTATCGTGATTGGATCCATAAGTTTTGGTTGGGGATGGGGGAGTAGGAGTTGGTTATGTGATCAAGCCCAGTATATTTATGTACATGTCGATTACATATCACACGTGTAATCGAGTTACCATATTATATTCATGTTTAACCCAAATCGATCACATAACAAACGTATACTCTAAAGCACATTAACTAGTTTATCTATTTCTATTTCTTGCAGATATTCTATATTGCATGTTCTTTCCTTATAGTATATTATCTGTTTACTATAGTTTATTTTCATTTATTGCTGTTAGTTATCTTGTATTCTTTTCTATTACTTGTCATATATATTCTACCATGTATTTGGAACTACTTCCAGAGTTTTATACTTTGCTCCAATCTTGATTGGATATATTTTCAGATGATTTGATTGAAGAGCAGTGTCCCACTTACTATGGGCCGCAGGACGCCGAGACGTTAGAGGATACTCCCCTAGAGCAGAAGAACCTAATGCCAATGACTGAGGAGGCTTAGACTTATATTGTTTAGACATTGTTTTAGTCTTACTTTTGACTCATGGCATGTATATTATTATTTTTGGGAGTTGTTTGTGCTTAGACTCATAGTATGGACTTGTGGATGTATTTGTGGTTCTTATTTCATCTTTCTATTCCATATCGTGCTCTATCTTCCTTAGTTTGATATTATGATTGAGTATGGATATTTTATCATGTCATCATACTTGTTCCTCTATTTGGAGTTGAGATGGCATGACAGGTACCATATATATATATATATATATATATATATATATATATATATATATATATATATATATATATATATATATATATATTGTGTGTGATGTTAGATAGTATTGTAGACCTAAAAAATATTCTATCGCCGATGTTGTGGCGTAGGCTGGGCATTGTTTACATACTCGTGCCCTTATTTCGGGTGCGGGTCATGACACGTTTTTAATAGTGGCCCATGCAGGTCTAGAGATCGCAAGTAGTGCGATTTCGTAGTGGTGCTAATACTTAGAGTACTGCTAAGAGCCTGCTTTATGATATAGGATATAGGCTGAGAGTATACTAAATCATAGTTAGGAACACTTCCAACTTATTGCTTTTGCTATCCTTATCAATATGAATGCATGTTTACTTTGAATAATTCTATCCTTCTTTGATGATATCTTATTTTACTCAATATTGATTCCTTTATTTCAATCTATCTTCAGGATGTCACCGAAGACGCGATCCCAGTGCTCAGGTGCACTGTCAGCGAGGTCGGTCACTTCGTTGCCTTAAAGAAGAGCACCAGCAAACACTGCCCTATCAGCTCCAGCTCAGAGGGCCCAAGCGGAGGCCCAGCAATGCTAGTCCGAGGTTATGAGACAGGGCATTGAGAATGCCCACCAGCTTGCACTCGCCTCAGTCGAGAGAGTTGCCTTGGTCCATCCACAGGTAGCTCCACCGTCGCAGGCCCAACAGCAGCCGAGGCCGGGGACCATCATTGACTTCAAGAGGATGGGGCCCAAGGACTTTAAGGTCATTGAGGGAATTATTTATTCGGATGACTGGATTGAAGACATAGAGAGGAACCTGTAGTTGGCACAGATTCCAGAGAGACTACAACTGGACGCAGTAGGGAGCATGATGTATAACATTGTTTTGACATGGTTCAGGACATACCCGAAGATCTCAGCACCTGGACTTACTTGGGAAGCTTTTAAGGATCTTTTTAAGAAAAAAATCTTTCCAAACGTGGCTCTGACTTCTTTAGAGAGCCAGTTTTAGTACCTCGTCCAAGGTAGCATGATAGTGGATGAGTATGCAGCGGAGTACTGTAGATTGGGTCACTTTGTGAAGGGACAAAATCTTCGGGGGGAGGCCCAAAAGTTTAGAAAGGGTCAGAACAGGGAGATCAAATCATATACTATCATGACCTACCACCGGATATTCGGGCACGAGTACGTGGGTACGTCCAGCCTACGCCGCAACATCGACAGTAGAACAATATTTGGGTCAACTCTAACTAACTAATATCTCAACAATATATATATGGTATATGTCAATCATCTCAACTCCAAATGGAGGAACAAAATGGTATCTCATAAATGTAACTATGCTCAATCACAATACAAACTAAGAAAGATAAAGCACGAATGGAATAACAAAGAAAGAACAAGATACAATCCATAAGTCTAAAATAATATACAAACCATGAATCTCAACAATAGTCTAATACAAGTCCACAAAAATATAAACTAAACCTCCTCAGGCTCTGCAACTAAGTCCTCCTGTTCTATAGGAGTATCCTCTAAAGGTACACCGTCATGCGGCCCATAGAATGTAGGATACTGATCTATGAGCCAATCATCTGGAAAATATATCCAATCAGGATTGGAGCGAAGTACATACCTCTTAAAGCAATTTTAAATACATAATCAAGCAGATAAAACAGATAATAAAAAAGAATACAAGATAACTAAATATATGAATGAAATAAACTAGAGAGAACAGGTAATGTACAGGAATGAAGAACAGGCAATATGAGTATCCGTAATATAAATGAATAACTGAAATCTAACTAATGTGCCTCAGAATACAAGTTCATTATGTGATCAGTTTAGGTTGAACACGGATAATAAGGTAACTCGATTACAAGTGTGGTATGTAATCGACATGTACACGAATAACACTGGGGCTTTGATCACATAATCAACTCCTACTCCCCCATCCCCAACTAATACCAATAGATCCAATCACAGCAAGTTACGTACACGAATATGGGCATACTAAATATGAGCAGTGTGTGTATACGAATAAGCACACTGAATATGAGCAGTGTGTGAACACGAAATAAAAATAATCAACACCCAATATACACGATAAAATACATGTGAAGGAGTACCCGCTGAACACGGTAGGAGATAACATCTCCTGACATAATACATGTAGTACCAGTCTGTGAAACCACTGTGTCGGAATCAAGTATACAGTTCTAGAACATGAAACATATACACTATTATAAAATAAAAACTAACAGAGAAATGTACTCGCCTGAGGTCCTAAGCAAGGTGTGTCTCTTGGTGCCCAAGCTGGTGTCACACAGACCTATATATGGTATGTTACATCAATACAAGGTTCGGTAATGAAAATAAGTAAAGTATTGCAATTCTAGGTCATAAATCTATTTCTAAGTCAAAATAGTCAAACTAGATCAAACCGACTATTTCTAGGTCGTATGAGCCCAACTCTAGGATACTAGGTCTACACACTATGAAACTAAGCCACACTAGCTATGCTAAGACACTAGGAGACACACAAAAGTACCGTATCATAGGATATGTAAGTTTTAGATATGAAAATAGTCATTTATATACTTATACAAGATAATACATATAATATCTTAGCTAACTAATGCAACCTGGATACCTTGGCTTTGAACCAAAGAGTATCTCACTACTTACACATCCATCTCGATACTCAAACCCAATACCTCGAGTATCGACCGATACCTTGACATTACCTTGGTATCCCAAGGTAATTCAAATCCTAATATATATATAGCTAATACCAATACTAAACTATAACTAACATATATCTACTAATCTATTTCAATACTACTAACTATCTAACACTAATAATGCATATCAATATTACCTACTAACTTATCATATAATACATATCAATACAATACTTATATATAATACTACATATAGCTAATCTAACAAGTATATACATATCTATCTAACTACTTAGACTAACAAGTATTTAACTACTAACTATCTAGTTATATCTACTAACTAAACTAACCATAAACTACTAACCAAACTAGCTAAGCCCCTACCTATCTTGCTATCTGCTGCTCACCTGAGGATCAACCCTTGCTGTTAGATGCTGAATGCCTGCACAGTGCCTTGACTACATACCGCAAACTATAATGGCTTGCTGTATCAGCTGTGCAGTTGGAAACTGCAACTGCTCTTGCCTGATGAAGTTGTTGCTGCTCAAGTGTGCACGAGCTCTGCACAGTGCCTTGACTACATACCGCAAACTAGCTGCTGACTCAAGACTGCAGTGCACTTGGCTGCTGCTCGTGCAGCTCCCTCTGTTGTACTGCTATCCTCTGTTTGATTGTTGTTGCTGTTAATGCAGTTGTTTATGCTGTTGGTTGCTGCTACACTAATCTGCTGAAACTGTTATTGTAAAATATTGAAACTGCATCCCCTCTCAACACACTGCTCACTCACACACATCCACTACAACCATATACTCCTATACATACGGATACTTATATATATATATATATATATATATATATATATATATATATATATATATATATATATATATATATATATATATATATATATATATATATATGCATTCTCATTAATACATATATATAACTACATATATATACAAACACACATATACACATATAGATATACACACTCATACATACATATTTAAACATAAATATATACATATAGATACACATAGGTATCAAAATATATATATATATATATATATATATATATATATATATCATATTTAATACATATCAACAAGTTGCAATGAAGCAAACATGTGGAGTGCACCGCACCCGTATCACACTCAATCTATGATACACTTGCGATACGACTCCACCACACAGCCAAACGCATCTCGAAGGACATGAACAAGTATAAAATACTAATTATATATGGTATAAAGAACCAAATGATCAACTACGTGTCTGTGTCAAGATGTGACATGCACAAACTAACGTGTCGAAGAAAAACTCCCAAATCAACCTGTATCACCAAATTATTGGGATACGGCCTATAAGTATTCAATTATGGACACGACTAGTCATACACAAGCAAATACATGTCAATTTAGTCTAATTGACCAATTGATAAACACAACATTTGTCCATCTCGAAATTTCTCCAAAATTGATACAAAATACACCATAACTTTCTCCATAGGCCTCCTATGAACATAATTCTAATTTCTATGGATAGCCTTAGCATATGGGGTAGTTCCTTATCGTTAAGTCATATATTTAGAACCTAATTAAAGAGGAAAAACTAAATTTTACCTATTCGGAGATGGATTCCTAATAAAAATTCTCAAATAAGTGAATGTAGCCTCCAACTTGGCTACTCCTTGTAGATCCTTGCTTCCTCCTTGTAGATCCTTGTTCTTCTAGCCTCCAATGATGAATAGGAAAAGAATTTGAGAAAAAATTGAGTAGGAAATAGTGGGAGAATGAAAAATTTGGAAGGGGGAAAAATCTAGATCTAAATAGAATAAAAAAATGAGAAGAGAGAGAGACTCTCTCCTCTCTAAAGGTGGCCGACCCTAACCCCTCTCCCAAGCAAGTATGAAATGACCAAAACACCCATTGGGGACTCTCATGAAGAAAATAATTAAGGAGGGAAGGTCCTAGTCTAATTAGTTTCACTAATTAATTCATCCTCCTAATGAATGGGCCTAATTATTGGGCTCAATCTAAACTAGAATTAAATGTTGGGTTCATGCATATAAACTAACTAGTTAGGTCCACTACACAAGTCCAAAAATAAATACTATATCTAACAATCAATAAATAATACAATAAATATATTTACACATGCATAATATTTAATATAATAATCCTAAAATAAAAATATCCATGTTAATTTACCAAACTATCCTTAATTAAAAAAGTAAGGGTGACAATCCTATCCACCTTAAAAAAATTATATCCTCGAAATTAAGGAAGAAACTAACTACCAAAAGAAATAAATACAAGCAAGAAAGAATTATACCTCACGGCTCAAACAGATATGGATATCGCTCGCGCATCTCGGCCTCTTGCTCTCAGGTACTCTCTCCTGTCGAGTGATGTCTCCATGCGACATATACCAAAGAAATCGTCTGGTTCCTCAGCACCTTCTCTTTCCGATCCAGAATCTCAACTGGTTGCTCTGGATAGCTAAGAGTAGGTCCCACCTCTATCTCCGAGTAATCCAACACATGACTAGGATCTGTCACGTACCATCTCAGCTGCGATACGTGAAATACGTTGTGCACTTCCTCCAATACAGATAGCAAGTCTAGTCTGTATGCGACCGATAAATCTTAAACTAAGCTTTCTGCCTCCACCGAAATAAATTGTGCCACGTGTCAGAGAAATCCTCAAGAAAACCAGACTGCCAACCTAGCACGAAACACAACCTTAGCACTCTAATAAAAATAAACAATCACAAGCAATACAAAACAAAATCTATACCTCAAACACCAATGGTCTCATGCCGTTGTCTGTCCTGCGCCACCCGAAGTCTATCCCTGATGAGCTTCATCTTCTCAGCTGCATCCATAACCATATCTGGTCCCAATAAAGCTCTCTCACCAACATTATCCCATGATAATAGAGTGTGGCATCTCCGTCCATACAATGCCTCAAACGGTGATATCTCGATACTGGCTTGGTAGCTATTGTTGTAAAAAAACTCTACCAAGTAAAGATGATCCTCCCAAGAGCCTCCAAAATCCAAAACATAGATGCATAACATATCCTTGAGAGTTTGAATAGTTCTCTTCGACTGCACGTCAGTTTGAGGGTGATATGCGATATTGAACTTGAGCTGAGTGCCCAAGCTAGCGTGCAAACTCCTCTAGAAGTGGAACGTGAAGCGCATATCCCGATCTGAGACTATGCTCACTGGATCTCTATGCAATCTGACTATCTGACGCACATACATCTCCATGAGCTTCTCCGTAGATGTAC
This sequence comes from Iris macrosiphon, assembly GCA_036927795.1. Lineage (NCBI taxonomy): Eukaryota > Viridiplantae > Streptophyta > Magnoliopsida > Asparagales > Iridaceae > Iris > Iris macrosiphon. The sequence continues at coordinate 155,013,973 of JAYESA010000005.1, forward strand.
CCATTTTGAATTACAGAAAGTTGGCTGATTTGATCAACCTGTCTAGGATGACCCAAATCGCATCTTTATCTCCTGGAGAAATCGGAAGTCCTGAAACAAAGTTTGTCGTCACATACCCATATTGTCACTCTGGAATGGGTAAAGGCTGAACCAATCTACATGGCCTCTGTCTCTCCGCCTTTACATGTTAGCATACCAAGCATCTAGATATGAATCTAGCTACCTCCCGCTTCATACAATACCACCAAATATGCTCTCTCATATCTCTATAAATCTTGTTGGCACTTGGATGCATAAAGTATTGAGATCGATGCACCTCCTAAAGAATCTTCTCGTATAGTGCTCCACTTAGCACACACAATATGGTACTGGGTCACAATGATCCATTATCTGCAATACTGAAGTCCTCTGCTAACTCTATCTGGACCTGTGCTCCGATGCTCCTCAAAGACTTATCCTCGAACTGTGCAGCTCTAATCCGGTCCATCAACTCTGATTATACCAGAAGTCCCCATATATGTGCTGCAACTCCAGGAACTAATACCTTAATGTCCAAACTATCAAGATCGGCCAATAAATATCTGTCCCTCGTCAAATACATAACCACTAGATACCTACTCAAGGCATCCGCGACTACGTTGGCCTTCCCTGGATGGTACTGCAAAGAAATATTGAAGTCCTTCATCAACTCCAACCATCGCCACTGCCTCATATTAAGCTCTTTTGGTGTAAACACTTTCTTCAAGCTCTTATGATCTGTAAAGATTTTTACCCGCTCTCCATACAAGTAGTGTTTCCATAATTTAAGAGCAAAAATAACTGCTGCAAACTACAAGTCATGGGTAGGGTAATTCTTCTCATGCGGGCATAATTTTCTAGAAGCATAGGCAATTACCTTTATGTTCTGCTGTAACACACAACCCAAACCCTTATCCGATGCATCACTGTATATAGAAAATTCTTCTGTCCCTGATGGCAATGTCAATATTGGAGCTGTAGTCAACCTTTTCTTCAGCTCCTCAAAAGTAGACTAACAATCCTCAGTCCAGACGAACTCCACATCCTTCCTGGTTAGTCTAGTCATCGGTTCTGCAATCCTGGAAAAATCCTGAACAAATCTTCGATAGTAGCCTACCAATCCAAGAAAACTCCTGATCTTCGCTACTGAACTCGGGGTAAACCATGACTCAACTATTGAAATCTTCTTCGGGTCCACTGAGATCCTGTCTCATGTAATCACATACCCAAGGAATTCAACATTATCAAGGAAGAACTCACACTTGGAAAGCTTGCCATATAGCTTCTCCTTCCTGAGGGTCTCCAAAACTATCCTCAAGTGCTTCTCATGCTCCTCCGGGGTCTTCGAATATATCAGTATATCATCAATGAATACTACCACAAACTGATCCAAGTACTGATAAAATACCTTATTTATCAGGTTCATGAATACCGCCGGGGCATTGGTCAACCCAAACGGTATCACCAATAACTCAAACTGCCTATACCGAGTCCTGAAAGTTGTCTTCGGAATATCTTCCTTCTTCAATTTTACTTGGTGGAACCCTGACTTCAAGTCTATCTTTGAGAATACCTTTGCTCCGCTCAACTGATCAAATAAATTGTCAATCCGCGACAACGGATATTTATTCTTGATAGTGAGATTATTGAGTGCCCTGTAGTTGATACACATGTGTACCGATCCATCCTTCTTTAGTACAAAAAATACCGGAGCACCCCATGGTGATGAATTGGAGTGGATATGTCCTATAACTCATCTACCTGATTCTTCAACTCTATCAGTTCGATGTTGTTCACTCTATAGACGTGATGTGATATTGGCTCTGTGCTTGGTACCAAATCTATAAAGAACTCTATATCTCTGTCTGGTGGCAACCCCGGCAACTCCTCCAGAAAGACATCCATATACTCTGCAATCAATGGATGTTGCGGCTCCTGCTCTTCTACCAAAGCTCTAGAGAAGTCACCTTTGCTCTGCTTTGCTGCTCCTCTGATGAACTCAAACTTTGGCTCTCTTTGAGCCTGAAACAAAACTCTGCCTTCACGATAATTGATACTAGCATGATGCATACTCAACCAATCTATCCCGAGTACTATATCATAGCTTGGAAGTGGCATTATGAGTAAACATATGCTAAACTCTCGGCCTCCCAAAAAAACTCTCCGGTCCTTACAAACATCACTAACCAGGATAATGCTACCCCGGATTGTGATCTTACAAGTCCTCACCAACGGTTCAGACTCAAGACAATGACTCAGAGTAAAAGATACAGATACAAAACTATGCGAAGCACCGGAATCAAATAAAGCATGAGCTGAAAAAAAATTAAAATAGACTGAACCTGAGATAACATAACCGATTGGCTCCTTCTCATCGACGGTCAAGGCAAAAGTTTGCCCCTGTCATTGGGCACCTCTCAGTTTCTGGTGGTGCTGAGCAAACTGTTGCTATTGTGGTGGTAGAGGTCCTCTCTGCTGTCCCGTTGGTGGTCTCGCGGGTGCTCTCTGTGCCTGACCTCCGCCCTGAGCTGGAGGAGCTAGAACTTTAGGATAAGCCCTCAATTGATGGTCTCCTGATCCGCAGAATAAGCACTGGTCCAATCTTATCCTGCATGTATCCCATCCATGTCCTTGCTTCTTACAGAAAGTGAAAGTAACAGCTGGCCTCTGAATCTGGTGTATCTGAGGTGCCGACGTTCTCACTGGTCCGTGATACTGCCATCTCGGATGCTGAAAGAGCCTCTGGTGTTGCTGCTAAAAATAAGGCTGGTTTATTGGACCAGTGTTGGTACTGGATCCTCTTGTATCCCTCGGCCTCTTAGAGCCAAGCTCTAGATCATCCTCTACCTGTTGTGCCTATCTCAGAATCTCCTCGAAAGTAGCTGTAGGATCTCTGTTCGTATATGATTTGACTTCCATATTCAGGCCCTTCCTAAACTTCCTGGCTCTCCCTCTGGGGTTATGCCCCTCCACATAGCAACCTTGTCTGTAATACTCTGCCGCATACTCATCTACCGACATACCTCCCTGAACAAGGTACTAGAATTGGCTCTCTAGAGATGTCAGTGCCACATCTGGAAAGAACTTTTCCTTGAAGAGCTCTTTGAAAGCTTTCCAAGTAAGTCCTGGTACTGAGATCCTGGGGTCCGTCCTAAACCAAGCCAAAGCAATATCGAACATCATGCACCCCGCTGCCTCTATCTGCAACCTCTCTGGAATCTGCGTCAGCCGCATTTTCTGCTCAATGTCTTCTATCCAGTCATCAGCATAAAGGATCCCTTCTGTGCCTCTAAAGTCCTTCAGCCCCATCCTCTTGAAGTCTATGATGGTCCCCGGCCTCGGCTGATGCGGGTAAATAAAGGTGGTATCGTCTGTGGCTAGACTAAGGAAGCCCTCTCAACTGCTGTGAGTACGATCTGGTGAGCATTCTCAATGCTCTGCCGCATGACCTCTGACTGACGCTGCTGCGCCTCCATCATCTACTGAAAGAGCATGAATATCTGCGTCTAATCGACTGCGGGTGGTGGGGGTGGAAGATCCCCTGAAACTGTCAACGCTGTCCTCTGTATCGGATATGGAGCACCTCCGAAAGCTACTGCAGATATGCCCACCTGAATCGGTAAAGCTGACCTACGAAATGTAGGTACTAGAACATCATCTGAGGGTGCTGCCCTTATAGGCGATAAAGTGACTGACCGTGCTGATATGGCACCTGAGCGCTGGGAACGCATCTTCAACGGCATCCTGAAGATAAATTGAACAAAAGATTCAATATTGAGTAAAATATGATATCATCAATGAAGGACAAAATGTATTCAAAGTAAGGAAACATTCAATAGATAAGGATAGAAAACTGATATTGGAATTGTTTTCTAGTTGTGATTGAGTAAACTCTCAGCCTAAATCATATTTCCTAAAGCAGGCTCGTAGCAGTACTCTAGGTGAGCACTACTACGATATCGCTCTAATTGCGACTCTAGAGACCTGCATGAGCCACCACTAAAAATGTGTCATGACCCACACCCGGATATTCGGACACGAGTACATAGGTACGTCCAGCCTATGCCGCAGCATCGGTAGTAGAACGATGTCTGGGTCAACTCTAACTAACTAATATCTCAACAATATATATATGGTACCTGTCAATCATCTCAACTCAAAACGGAGGAACACAATAGGATCTCACAAATGTAACTATGCTCAATCATAAAGCAAACTAAGAAAGATAAAGCATGAATGGAATAACGAAGAAAGAACAAGATACAATCCATAAGTCTGAAATAATATACAAGCCATGAATCTCAACAATAGTCTAATACAAGTCCACCAAAATATAAACTAAACCTCCTCAGGCTCTGCAACTAAGTCCTCCTGGTCTACAAGAGTATCCTCTAAAGGTACACCGTCTTGCGACCCATAGAATGTAGGACACTGATCTATGAGCCAATCATCTGGAAAAATATATCCAGTCAGGATTGGAGCAAAGTACATACCTTTGAAAGCAATTTCAAATACATAATCGAGCATATAAAATAGATAATAGAAAAGAAATAAAGATAACTAAATATATGAATGAAATAAACTAGAGAGAATATATAATATACTGGAATAAAGAATAAGCAATATGAGTATCTGCAATATAAATGAATAACTAAAATCTAACTAATGTGTCTCAGAATACAATTTTATTATGTGATCGGTTTAGGTTGAACACGAACAATAAGGTAACTCGATTACAAGTATGGTATGTAATCGACATGTACACGAATAACACTGGGGCTTTGATCACATAATCAACTCCTACTCCCCCATCCCCAACTAATACTAATGGATCCAATCACGACACGTTACGTACAGGAATATGGGCATACTAAACACAAGCAGTATGTATACACGAATAAGCACACTGAACACGAGCAGTGTGTGAATACAAAATATAAATAATTAATACCTAATACACACGATGAAATACATGGGAAGGAGCACCCATTGAACATGGTGGGGGATAACATCTCCTGACAGAATCCATGTAGTACCAGTTCATGAAACCACTATGTCGGAATCAAGTATACCGTTTTAAAATATAAAATATATACACTATTATGAAATAAAAACTAACAGAGAAATATACTCGCCTAAGGTCCTGAGCAAGGTATGTCTCTCGATGCCCAAGCTGGTGTCACATAGACCTATATATGGTATATTGCATCAATACAAGGTTCGAAAATAAAAATAAGTTAAACTGTTGTAATTCTAGGTCATAAAGCCATTTCTAAGTCAAAACAGTCAAACTAGATCAAACCGACTATTTCTAGGTCGTATGAGTCCAACTCTAGGATACTAGGTCTACACACTATAAAACTAAGCCACACTAGCTACGCTAAGATACTAGGAGACACACAAAAGCATCGTATCATAGGATACGCAAGTTTTAGATATGAAAATAGTAATTTATATACTTATACAAGACAATACATATAATATCTTAGCTAACTAATGCAACCTAGATACCTTGACTTTGAACCAAAGCGTATCTCACTACTTACACACCCATATCGATACTCAAACTCAATACCTTGAGTATCGACCGATACCTTGACATTACCTTGGTATCCCAAGGTAATTCAAATCCTAATATATATATAGCTAATACCAATACTAAACTATAACTAACATATAGCTTATCATATAATACATATCAATACAATATTTATATATAATACTACATATAGCTAATCTAACAAGTATATACATATCTATCTAACTAATTAGACTAACAAGTATTTAACTACTAACTATCTAGCTATATCTACTAACTATACTAACAATAAACTACTAACCAAACTAGCTAAACCCCTACCTACCTTATTGTCTGCTGCTCACCTGAGGATCAACCCTTGTTGCTGGATGCTGAATGCATGTACAGTGCCTTGGCTGCATACTGCAAACTGCAGTGGCTTGCTACATCAGCTGTGCAGTTGGAGACTGTAACTGCTCTTGCCTGATAAAGTTGCTACTGCTCAAGTATGCACTAGCTCTACACTTACGTTTGCTTAGACTGCTACTAGTGCTCGAGTTGCACCTTGTTGTTGGCATGCCTTCAGGTAGCTACTGCTCTTTGTTGTGCTTACTACACAGTGCAAACTGCTCTTTGTTGTGCTTATTGCAGAATACAGTTTGCTCTTCTCTGCTGCACTGTGCAGTGCAGCTAGCTGCTGACTCAAGGCTACAGTGCACTTGGCTACTGCTCGTGCAGCTCCCTTTGCTGAACTATTATCCTCTGTTTGCTTGTTGTTGTTGTTAATGCAGTTGTTCATGTTGTTGGTTCCTACTACACTAATCTGTTGAAACTGCTACTGTAAAATGCTGAAACTGCATCCCCTCTTAACACACTGCTCACTCACACACATCCACTACATCCATATACTCCGATACATATGGATACCTATATATATCAATATATATATATGCACTCTTATCGGTACATATATAACTATATATATACAAACACACATATAGATATATACACTCATACACACACACACACACACACACACACACACACACACACACATATATATATATATATATTCAAACATACATATATATATATATATATATATAGATATACATAGATATCAATATATATATCAACCTATATATATATATCATATTTAATATATATAAACAAGTCACATTGAATTGAAAAGCAATAAAGCAAACACGTGGAGTGTACCGCACCCGTATCACACTCAATCTATGATACGCTTGCGATACGGCTCCACCACACAACCAAATATATTCTGAAGGATATGAGCAAGTCTATAATACTAATTATGCATAATATGAAGAACCAAATGATCAACTACATGTCCGTGTCAAGATATGACATGCACAAACTACCGTGTCGAAGAAAAACTCCCAAATTAATCCGTATCGCCAAATTGTTGGGATACGACCTATATGTATCTAATTATTGATACAACACTAGTCAAACACAAGCAAACACATACCAATTTAGTCAAATTGACTAATTGACAAACACAACATGTGTCAATCTCGGAATTCTTCCAAAATTGACACAAAATACACCATAACTTTCTCCATAGGCCTCATATGAACCTAATTTCAATTCTTATAGGTAGTCTTAGTATGTGGGATAGTTTCTTATAGTTAAATCACAGATATAAAACCAAATTAAAGAGGAAAAATTGAATTATACCTATTAAGAGATAGATTCCCAATAAAAATTCCCAAATGAGTAAATGTAGCCTCCAAATTGGCTCTACTTGTAGATCCTTGCTTTCTCCTTGTAGATCCTTGTTCTTCTAGTCTCCAATGATAAATAAAGAAAGAAATTGAGAAGAATTGAGTAGGCAATGGTGAGGGAATGAATAAATTTGGAAGAAAGAAAATTCTAGATCTAAATGGAATGACAAAATAAGAAGAGAGACTCACTCTCCTCCCTAAAGGTGGCCGGCCCTAACCCCTCTCCCAAGCAAGTATAAAATGATCAAAATACCCCTTGGGGCCTCTCATGAAGAAAATAATTAGGGAGGAAAGGTTCTAGTCTAATTGGTTTCACTAATTAATTCATCCTCCTAATGAATTGGCCTAATTATTGAGCACAATCTAAACTAGAATTAAATGTTGGGTTCATGCATCTAAACTAACTAGTTAGGTCCACTACACAAGTCTAAAAATAAATACTACATCTAATAATCAATAAATAATACAACAAATATATTTATACATGCATAATTTTTAATATAATAATTCAAAAATAAAAATACCCATGTTAATTTACCAAACTACCTTTAATTAAAAAGTGAGGGTGACATATACTAGCGGACATCGTACCACTACATTTAAGGAGATCCTGGCATAGATACAGTAGGCGAAAGATGATTTGGAGCTTGGCTCCAAGAGGATGAGGGATCCTTCAGGAGCTACCAGTAGTGCGGGCCCAGCAAAGCGGCCTCACTTTCAGCAGCAGCATAAGAGACATTTCCAGCAGCCGAGGCAGCAATTCTCCGCACCCGCTAAAGCGCCAGTACAACAGGCACACTAGATTCAGAGGCCGGCTCAGCCATCTATTCCTTGCCTATTCTGCAAGAAGTCGGGACATGGATGGGATGCGTGCAGTTTGAGATTAAGCCAGTATTTGTTCTGCGGATCAGGAGACCACCAATTGAGGGCTTATCCTAGGGCTCCAGCTCATCTAGCTCAAGGCAAGGCCCGGCCACAGAGAGCACCTGCGAGACCACAAGCGGAATAGCAGAAAGGACCTCCATTGCTGACATAGCAGCAGAGGTTCGTACAGCACCAACAACAGAGAGGGACGCAACAGGGGCGAGCTTTCGCCTTGACCATCAAGGAGGAAGAGCCAGTTGGTGATGTTATCTCAGGTTCAGTCTATCTTGATTCTCTTTTAACTCATGCTTTATTTGATTTTGGTGCTTCACATAGCTTTGTATATATATCTTTTGATTTGAAGCATCATCTTGAGACTAAACCGTTGGCAAGGACTTGCAAGATCACGACCGGGGATTGCATTATCATGGTCAGTAATATTTGCAAGGATCAGAGAGTTTCTTTGGGAGGCTGAGAGTTGAGCATGTGTCTACTCGTAATATCACTTTCGAGCTACGATATAGTACTCGGAATGGATTGTTTGAGTAGGCACCATACTAGTATCAATTATTGTAGAGGCAAAGTTTTGTTTCAGATGCTAGGAGATCCAGAGTTTAAGTTCGTCAGAGGAGCAGAGTGAGGGAGACTTCTGTGGAGCTATAGTGGAAGAGAAGGAACCGCCACATCCATTAATTGTCAAGTATATGGACATCTTTACAGAGGAGTTACCGGGTTGCCACCAGACAGAGATATGGAGTTCTCTATAGACTTGGTGCCAGGCGCATATCCAATATCACAGTAGGTCTATAGGGTGAACAGCAGTGAACCGGTTGAGTTAAAGAAGCATGTGGATGAGTTGCAGGAAAAGGGCTTCATCTGCTCCAGTTTATCACTGTAGGGTGCTCCGATATTATTTGTACCGAAGAATGATGTTCAGTACGCATGTGTATCTACTACAGAGCTCTAAACAACCTCACTATCAAGAAAAAATACCCGTTGTCGCAGATTTATGATCTGTTTGATCAGTTAAGCGGAGTAAAGATATTCTCCAAGATAGACTTAATGTTGGGGTACCATCAGGTGAAAGTGAAGAAGGAAGACATTCCGAAGATATCTTTTAGGACTCGGTATGGGCAGTTTGAGTTCTTGGTAATGCCGTTTGGGTTGACCAATGCCCTGACGGTATTCATGAACCTGATGAATAAGGTGTTTCATCAGTACCTGGATTAATTTATGGTATTTTTTATTGATGATATATTGATATATTCGAAGACCCCGGAGGAGCATGAGAAGCACCTGAGGATAGTTCTGGAGACCCTCGGAAAGAAGAAGTTGTTTGGCAAGCTTTCAAAGTATGATTTCGTCCTTGATAAGGTTAAATTCCTCGGGCATATGATTATAGGAGACGGGATCTCAGTGGACCCAAAGAAGATTTTAGCAGTTGAGTCATGGTCTACCCCGAGTTCAGTAGCAGAGATCAGAAGATTTCTTGGATTGGTAGGCTATTATCGGATATTTGTTCATGACTTCTCTAGGATTGCAGAGCCGATAACTAGGCTGACCAAGAAAGACATGGAGTTCATCTGGACAAAGGAGTGTCAGGCCGCCTTTGAGAAGCTGAAGAAGAGGTTGACTACAACTCCAGTATTGGCATTACCATCGGGGATAGGAGGATTTTCTATATATAGTGATGCTTCGGATAAGGGTTTGGGATATATGTTGTAGCAGAACAAGAAGGTGATTGTGTATGCTTCCAGATAATTATGCCCTCATGAGAAGAATTATGCTACCCATGACTTGGAGTTGGCAGCAGTCATCTTTGCTCTAAAGCTGTGGAAACACTACTTGTACGGAGAGCGTATGGAGATCTTTACAGACCACAAGAGCTTGAATTATGTGTTTACATAGAAAGAGCTTAACATGAGGCAGCGGCGATGGTTGGAGTTAATGAAGGACTTCGACATTTCTTTACAATAACATCCAGGGAAGACCAACGTAGTCGTTGATACTTTGAGCAGGTATCCAGTGGCTATGCACTTGACGAGGGATATACATTTATTGGTCGACCTTAATAGCTTGGGTATTAAGGTGCTAGTTCCTGGAGTTATGGCATAGATGTGGGGACTTTAGGTACAGTCAGAGTTGATGGACTGGATTAGAGTCATACAGTTCGAGAATGAGTCTCTGAGGAGCATCAGAGCGCAGGTCTAGATGGGATTGGCAGAGGACTTCAGTATTACAGAGGATGGATCATTGTGCTATGGTACCAGATTGTGTGTGCTGAGTGGAGTATTGTACGAGGAGGTTCTTCAGAAGGTGCATCGATCTCAGTACTTTATACATCCAGGTGCCAATAAGATGTATAGAGACATGAGAGAGCATGTTTGGTAGTATAGTATGAAGCAGGAGGTGGCGAGCTTCATATCCAGATGCTTGGTATGTCAGCAGGTAAAGACGGAGAGGCAAAGGCCAGGTGGATTGCTTCAACCTTTACCCATTCCAGAGTAGAAGTGGAAGCATGTGAAGATGGATTTTGTATCAGGGCTTTCGCGTTCTCCAGGAGGTAAAGACGCGATTTGGGTCATCGTTGATAGGTTGACCAAATTGGCCCACTTCTTGCCATTTAAAGTGGGTACGCCTACAAAAAATCTCGTAGAGATATATATGCGACAGATAGTCAGATTGCATGGAGTTCATGTAAGCATAGTTTTGGATTGGGATAGTCTCTTCATATCCCACTTCTGAAGGAGTTTGCAAGCTAGCTTGGGCACCCTGCTCAAGTTTAGTACCACATATCATCCTCAGACAGACGAGCAGTGGGAGAGAACTATTCAGACTCTCGGGGATATACTACACACATATATTTTGGACTTTAGAGGCTCTTGGGAGGATCATCTTCACCTGGTAGAGTTTGCTTACAATAATAGCTACCAGGCCAGCATTGAGATATCACCATTTGAGGCGTTATATGGACGAAGATGTCGTACTCCGTTATTATGGGATAATATTGGTGAGAGAGCCTTATTGGAACTAGAGATGGTCATGGATGCAGCTGAGAAGGTAAAGCTTATCAGGGATAAACTTCGGGTGGCCCAGGACAAACAGCGACATTAGATCGATAGTCATCGGAGACCTTTAGAGTTTGAGGTAGGTGATCTAGTGTTCTTAAGGATTTCTCCGATACGGGGCACGATTCACTTTTGTGGAGACAAAAATCTTAGTCCATGGTACATCGAACCCTTCGATATTCTTGAGGGGGTCGATGTAGTGGTCTATAGACAAGAATTGATGCTTATACTAGAGGGAGTGCATACTGTGTTCCACGTGTCATAGCTGAGACGGTACGTGGTAGATCCTAGCCATGTATTGGATCACTTGGAGATCGAGGTATGGGTCCGACTCTCAGCTACCCAGAGCAGCCTGTGGAGATTCTGGATCGCATAAAGAAGGTGTTACGGAACCAGACGATTCCTTTGGTACGAGTCGCGTGGAGGCATCACTCTCCAGAGGAGTCTAACTGGGAGCGAAAGGCCGAGATGCGCGAGTGATATCCTTATCTGTTTGAGCCGTGAGGTATAATTCTTTCTTGCTTGCTGTGATTATTTTTGTAGCTAGTTTCTTTCTTAAATTTTGAGGACAAAATCTTTCTAAGGTTGGTAGAAATTTTACCCTCACTTTTCTAAATAGAGATAATTTAGTAAATTATCATAGTTATTTATTTTTAGAGATTATATTTAATTAAAATGCTATATATATATTTATTTGTGTTTATATTAATTATTTATAGTAGTGGGCTAACCTATTATTTAAACTTGACACTAGTGAACTCAATAAGACTTGTCATGATAATTAGTGAGCCCAACATAGACTAGGCCCATTAGACCAATTCCTTCTAATTAATTAGAAGTATTAGACTAATTTGTATTAGTGTAAGAACTTTCCAAAATAGCCATCATTAATTATTCTTTATAATTTATCATGTAGGGGCATTGTAGACATTTGATGGTGACTTGGAAAGGGGAAAAGGGGTCGGCCACTATAGAGGGGCTATTCTCTCTCTCTCTCTCTCTCTCTCTCTCTCTCTCTCTCTCTCTTTATTTGCACTCATTTCTAGAACCTTAAATTCCTAGATCCCTAATTCACTTCATCCCTCCATCAATCCCTTTTAATTTATTCATATTCTCTCGCATTCTCATCACTTAAGGAGCATTGGAGCTTGAAGTTGCAAGGAGCACTAGGAGAAGGAGCTTTGGCAAGGAGATTGTGTCTGGATCATGTCTATGGAAATAATTTATTAGAAATTCATCTTCCAATAGGTACAATTATGAATTTACCTTTATTGTAGGTTCTAAATTATATATTTGACCATTAGAAATCCTCTCATGGTATAGGACTACCTATAAGAACAAGTCCTTGACTAATTGGATGTGTATTATGAATTCTACATGGTGATTTGTGTCTATTTGGGGAGAAATTCTTAGATTGGTTCACTAAGTGTTTGTTATTAGGACAATTAGGTCCAATTGGACTTAGATTGGTAGTATGGTGGTATCTATGTGTCCACAATTGGACATGAGTAGGATGTATCATGATACTTTGTGATACAGTTGTGATACACATATCAATTTCTCTAATTACATGGTGTATAGCTAATATAACTATTAGATCATGTTATATAACTATATTAGAGTGTGTTTGATATATTTTGAGTAGTAGTATCACTATAGAATGGATGTTTGGAGAAAGTATCATAAGGGATGCAATGTGTATCACATGTTCGAGCACCAAGAGTTTGATGAATTATCTATTCAAGTGTGTGTGTGTGTGTGTGTGTGTATGTGTGTGTGTATGTGTGTGTGTGTGTGTATATATATATATATATATATATATATATATATATATATATAGTAATATGCATGTGGTGTTGTCATGTGTGATTGGGTGTGTGAGAAGAGGAGGGTATATGTGTGCTATGCATTATTTGTGTGTATGGTGTTGCAGCCCGTGTTGCCATTTTTTGTGGTTGATGTGTACTACTGCTTGTGCAGTTGCTAAATTCCTATATTGAGTTTGTTATTGTTTCTCTGTGGATGACAGTGTGAGGGTCGGGTCTCATTGTGGAGAGATATGTGTTGGTGTTAGGGAGCTTGAGGTGTGTTCAGAGAAAATAGGTGTATCAAATATTAGTATCAAGGGACCCATCTAGTGTACAAGTAAGGATAGGCCATGGGCTCGAGTGACTGATCAATTGGGGCTTTAGTACACCCCTAATGGAGAATGCAAGAAGTATCAGAAATACTTAAGTATATTGGATGAACAGGGGGTTGAACTGATGACTGATGTTAGCTTCTACCTGGGTAAGTATATTGATCATTAGATACTGAATATCGATATGGGCAAGTACTGAATTTCAGTGGTACTCAGCAAGGGTGGATGACAGTGATTGTGAGTAATGATCATGTGTGGGGGGGGGGGGAGATTGATATCAGTCAGTATTAGAGATCAAGGGGGGACCGCTCGGTGTGGCAGTGCATTGTGTGCACTGTCTGTTGCTTTAGTAGCAGGCATTAAATGTGCCCTTGTTGCAAATGCTCAGGGGTTCAGTGAAGGATTCACTGTGAGGTATATCAGTATAAGGGAAGAGGTAAACTAATATAGAATATCAGTTGTTAGCATTAATTGCCAGATGTGCAAGTAGGATCGGGTAGGACTGTTGAGGTGTGTTCAGCTAGTACGCCTCAATGATGGCGAAGACTGATACTAGAAAGTATCAGTTCAGTATTAGTAATAGGGTGCTCAGATTAGGAAGAGTATTATATAGAATTGTTGGTAGGTTATAGTTCAGGTAAGGTATTGTGAGGGTAAGCTAGTATCTAGGATTAAGTGAGGAGTATTGTATATAATTCTATAGTGATGTACACATAGTGTAATTATATAAATGTTATAAGTTATAAATATTAAGATGACTTAGTAACATAAGTAACGACCTAGTATAGCTAGATATTAGCTTAGAACCTAACCAAAACCTAGTATTACCTAGTATTTATTGGTTTAGCGTTGTAATCAATCTAGAAGCTAGGTATGACCTAGTAATACCTAGAAATGACTAATATGACCAAGTTTGACTAGTTTGACTTAGAGTTGATCTAGTTTGACTGTTTGGACCTAGTTGGACTAATGTGACCTAAAAATGACTTAGAAAGTTATATTTGACTCATTTTTACTTATTTATCATTTATTACACCCAATTGACATGATATTCATATATATGATTGCACCAGTTCGGACATTGTTTCTCATTCATTACTCTGGACCACATGCGAGTACATCTCTCTATTGGTTTTTATTTCATGATAGTGTATATACCATATGTTCTAAAACTGTATATTTGATTCCGACATAGTGGCTACACAAACTGGTACTAAATGGATAATGTCATGGAATATTATCATTTATCGTGTTTAGCGGGTACTCCTTCACATGTATTTTATCGTGTGTATTGGGTATTGATTATCATATACTTCGTATTCATACACTGCTCATGTTCAGTATACTTATATTCGTATTCGTAACGTGTCGTGCTTGGATCCATAAGTATTGGTTGGTGATGGGGGTAGTAGGAGTTGGTTATGTGATCAAGTCCAGTGTATTCGTGTATATTTCGATTATATATCATACGTGTAATCGAGTTACCATATTATATTCATGTTCAACCCAAACCGATCACATAACAAACTTTTACTCTAAAGCACATTAGCTAGTTTATCTATTTCTATTACTTGCAGATATTCTATATTGCTTGTTCTTTCCTTCTAGTATATTATCTGTTTACTATAGTTCATTTCCATTTCTTGTTGTTAGTTATCATATATTCTTTTTTATTATTTGCCATATATATTCTACCATGTATTTGGAACTGCTTCTAGAGTTTTGTACTTTGCTCCAATCCTGATTGAATATATTTTTCAGATGATTGGCTTGAGGAGCAGTGTCTCACTTACTACGGGTCACAGGACGGCGAGACATTAGAGGATACTCCCCTAGAGCAGGAGAACTTAGTGCCAATGACTGAGGAGGCTTAGACTTATATTGTTTAGACATTGTATTATTCTTACTTTAGACTCATGGCATGTATATTATTATTTGTTGGAGTTGTTTGTGCTTAGACTCATAGTATGGACTTATGGATGTATTTGTGGTTCTTATTCCATCTTTCTATTCCATATCGTGCTCTATCTTTCTTAGTTTGATATTATGATTGAGTATGAATATTTTATCATGTCATTATACTTGTTCCTCCATTTGAATTTAAGATGACATGACATGTACCATATATGTATTGTGTGTGATATTATATAGTATTGTTGACCCAAACAACATTTTACCATCGATGCTGCGACGTAGGCTGGACGTTGTTCATGTACTCGTACCCTTATTCCGGGTGCGAGTTAGGACAAATAATATAAATAATAAAAGAAAATTGTTAAGTATCATGTATGGATATAATAACTAGGTGTTTAAATAAATAATTATATTAGATAAATATATTATAAATAAGGTAAGATGTAACATGATTAAGATGGATATTTATTATATAAGATATAGCTGCCAAATAACTTATATCTTCATAATTAAGTTTCCCGCTCATCTTTAAATATGTACCATATATATGTGTGTCATGTATCCCATACATATTAAGAAATAAAATCAATAGGTAATTAATGAATAATATAACTAATTTTTTGATTAATTCCCCATTTAAATGCGTCTGTCCTCATATATAAAAATATACGTCTCCTTTCCTAAATTATCTTTCATGATTACAATTAAACTAACTTTCTAATTTTGTCCAATTCAAATTCAAACTCTTTCATTTTTTATTCCAATTGTCAAATTCCTACAAATTCTTCTGCATTAATTCCATCATGCCTATATAATCCTCTTAAGTTAGAAAATTGAATTCATTCACCTACCCCTCCACAGGAAACCTACGTGAGCTCCATCTTCTCTCTCTCTCTCTCTCTCTCTCTGGTGATAAATATATCACATGGATCAAACCAAAACTAAAACCATAAGCTCTTCTTCCCTATAAATTCCCACATTCATATTCATCTTCTATATGCCATGTCTTCATTCAACCAAGTATCAGACCCATCCCATCTCCTCCGCTCTGAACCAACTCGCCAAGCCTCTATGGCCTCCTCACCCTCCTCTGTGTTAACCCCATCGTTGACGATCCCTTCAGAACATCACCCCTCTATTCGTCATCGTGAATTCAGCCGAAGCGTATTCCCTGGCAGTATACGGAGAGAATTTGGTTGACAGAGATATGAATGATAGAGTTTGAGAATTCGATTACATATAGATAAGAATGGTATGACATTCAACTCTATTTATAGGCTTTTGTGGACAGAGTTCGGATAGAGTTCTATCCCCAAACGTTCAAGAATGCGAACGTCAGAGCCTAGTCTTCAGGAAGAATGAGTCGAACTAGGGATTCTGGTTATAGAAGGGACAAAGTTCGGTCTGAGTTCTTTCTAGGACAGAACTCTGACCGAGTTTTGTGTCCCATGTTACAAAATGTTGGAATCATGACATTTGGCTATGTTGATTTGAGTTTGGACTATTTTTTGGGTAGGCTTATTTGAGTGGACTCGAGTTATATCTAGTTGTCAAGTGTAACTCGATTTACAACAATCATATACTCAAATAAAATATAAAAATACATAAGAAAATAGAAAGACACCAGACACAACTTGCAGCAATCTTTTTTGTAGTCAATAGCAGTGATTTTTATCTTGTTTGAGCTTCAGGTGTACCATATCAAATCGAGATTTTGTTAATTATCGAAACCAGGTTAACCATGACAAATTGGGCCAACACAATTCCATGCAGATATGGGTCAGCAACGATTCATTTCAAACCGAACCAGTTTTGTAAAAACCAAAAAAAACCAAAAATTGAATATATCAAAACCGTAAACCGAACCATTTGTTGAAAATCGCACAAAATTGAACTAAAATAAAATAGTTCAATTTTTGGTCAGTTCGATTCACTAGGTGTGTGGAATGATGTGAAGTTTCATTCTTTTAGAAGCAACAACACAACAATTTGGTTTGCCAGAGAAATATTTTGTATTTTTCTGGTTTTCATCACATCAAACATGAAAAGATTATAGTCCAAGAGAATAAATGAACACTGACAATCTTCCATCCTGTGGCAAATGCTCTCCTTGTGTACATTCTTTCATCTGAATGACAAATGCTCTCATATTTCCACCAAAACAATTATAAACCCAAAATCCATACAGTTCTTGACAAATGCTCTCATATTTCCAATGATGAATAGTCTCATATTTCCACCGTCTTTGGAATAATGGAAAACATATATATTAGTTAAAAATTGAAGTAGGGAGAGAATCGAACGCCAAAAATTAGTTAAAAATTTGAAGTAGGGGGAGAATCAAACCCCAAATAGTTCTTTACATTCTAACCTGAGAGTGCTTCTTGAAGGGGGCATAGACACTAGCTTCAAGAGAGAGGGGGGGAGAGAGAGAGAGAGAGAGAGAGAGAGAGAGAGGCAGATGAGAGTGCTTCTTGCTTCGGGAGATGAAGAGGCAGCATAAAAGAGGAGATCGACTAAAGAGTCTTGCTTGGAAGAGGAAGAGACGAAAATGAGGAGAGAGAGTCGAAGAGGTTAGAGGCGGCTTCTCCAGAAAGAAGTACAGAGAGAGTGTGTGAGGTTTAGGGTTTATATATATATATATATATATATATATATATATATATATATATATATATATATTTGGTTGGGATCATGGTCAACCCTCTTTTTTGTCCACCCTAAACATCTCCCATGTTAACACCGTTGTACGGGCTTTAAGTCATCTAATATTAAACGTTGATTATTTGGTTGGGATCATGGTCAACCCCCTATTTTGTCCACCCTAAACATCCCTCATGTTAATACCATTGGACGAACTTTAAGTCATCTAATCTTAACCGTTGATAAATCAACGGTTAATATTAGATGACTTAAAGCCCATTCAATGGTGTGAATATGGAGGATGCTTGGGGTGGACAAAAAGGTGGTGGATTTGATCATTTCCCATATATATATATATATACAAATTTTTTCAGATAAAGTAATAAATTTTTGAATAATTGTAAGAAAGGGGAGAAGTTTTGACAAATGGCAGATAGGGGGAGAACTCGCCAACTGAGTTGGCGGGTTGTTGGGGGATCAAAGTGCTCGCCAATTGAGTTAGCGAGATAAGGTGTGTTGGAGGCAGAGCCCACCAAATTACTTGGCGAGTGAGGGTAGGAAATTAATTTTTCGGCCGTTGACTTCTCGGGATGGGGGCGGGGAGAAATTTTAGCCGTTGAGGGTTGGGGGGAGGATTATAGCCGTTGCACAACGGCTAATACATTCAACACTCTCACTCTATATATTTTCTATCTCAACCAAATCATCCAACACTCTCACTTTGTTTTCTCTCTCCCCTCTAGCAAAGTCCCCAGTACTCTCTCTGTCTCTCTGCCTCTAGCAAAGCTTCAGCCAAAGTTTTGCCTGCAGCTAAAGTTCATCTGAGTTTCTTGTAGCAAAAGTTCTCAACCGTCATGGATCGTAGTATAAGAATTGTATACTTATATGGCAGTAAAGTAAATGGTTTAAATTACGAAGGAGGAGAAAGTATAATTTTTTTAACTTATCCGAATATTAGTTTCAAAAATATACGTAATCATATTATTGAACGTTGTTCTATTCATTATGATTTTATTCTGAAGTCTATTTTTGGTTCTAATTATTTTTTGATAGATAGTGAAGATGCATGGAATTATATTCTTGAGATTAATTTGCAACCACGGTATATAAAAATATATGTTATTAAAGTAGCAGCAACATTAGATAATAGAAATAATGAATATTTTTCTGAATATCAGCATGTTAGTTCGGGTGCTAGTTCTTTTTAACAAATTATTTTATTTTCCCAAGAAGGTCATTCATCAGATGAATCTAACCATGATGATGATAGTGAC
The DNA here is from genome assembly GCA_036927795.1 of Iris macrosiphon. Classification (NCBI taxonomy): domain Eukaryota; kingdom Viridiplantae; phylum Streptophyta; class Magnoliopsida; order Asparagales; family Iridaceae; genus Iris; species Iris macrosiphon. The sequence continues at coordinate 155,033,163 of JAYESA010000005.1, forward strand.
AACGATGATAGAAATAGTGATAATTTAGTTTAAAATATAGATTATACGGTAGATGATGATGTTGTAAAAGCTATCACTGATGAAGTATTTAAGGGACAATCATTTCCTAGCCGTTCTCACTTTAGAAGATTTATAAGTAATTTAGCAATTAAATATAATTTTAGTTGTTCAACTAGTGTTATGAATAATACTCGTAATCAACCAGATTGTAATTGGAGAGTATATGTCAAATCCATTGGAAATGGCGATATAGTTAAAGTTAGTACATTAGAAAATCGTCATTCTTGTTTAGGGAGACTTAGTACAGGACGTCATCGACTAGCTACCGCTGCATGGATTAAGACCATGATAATTGACATTATTAGAGATAACCAGTCATATAGTCCATCATAAATTGTTAAAGATATATATATATGGAGCACCGTATACAAGTTAGTTATTCCAAAGTCTGGAGAACCCGAGAGACGGCATTAGCTAAAATTAATGGTAGTTATGATGAGGCATACACTAGTCTTGAGGAGTATTGTTATAGAACATGGAGACAAATTCAGGTAGTACATGTTTTATTAAAACTACCAAAAATAATAGCTTTCAACGAATTTTTATTTGTTTTAAGTCATGTATTGACAGGTTTTTAAGGGGCTGTTTACCGGTTATTAATACTGATGCTATATTTCTTTTGTCTAAATATCAAGGTATCTTATTTATTGCTTGTGCTCACGATCCTAACTATCAATTATATCATATAGCTTATGTCATTGCTGAAGGTGAGAATAGTGATTCTTGATCTTGGTTTTTAAATTCTCTTTAAATATATTTTGAAAGTTATTTTAATGATTGGAGTACAATTTCATTTATATCTGACAAGCAAAAAGGATTAATAAATGTTGTTTGTGCTATTTTTTCGGCATCTCCTCTTTTTTTTGTATTCAGCATTTTAAACAAAACATAAAAAAAGTTACCAAAGAACCAGTATTTCAACACTTGTTAGACTCGCTTGCTAGATCATATAATAAAACGGATGCAGAGAGTGTGTTTGATATAATTAAAGCCGAAAACATTATGTTGTACGATTGGCTTATTGTTGTAAACGATAAAAGTCGTCGATTTGAACATTGGATAACAGCGTATGCTACTTGTCCTAGATTATATATTAATACTTCTAATCTTGCCGAATGTTTCATTAGCTGGATTAAAAAATTATGAGATAAGCCAATAACAATACTTCTCGATGGTATTAGAGCCAAGATTATTACACTTCATGACAATCATAGAAAGAATACTGAAAATATAGACACATATTATTGTCTGAAGATGTTAAAGACCATGGATTGTATTATCAAAGAGAAGAATCACCTAGAAATATTAGCTATTGATAGTTATAAGTTTGAAATAATAGACCATGCAACAAGTAGAACCTATATTGTTAATATAACCGACAGATCTTGTACATGTTTTAGATGTTACCATAATTACATACCATGTATACATGCATGTTTTATTTGTAGATATTGCAATATTAGTATTGATAGTTTTTATCCTGCAGTATTTTCGACGGAGACATTAAGAAGTGTATACGCACCAAAAATGGAGCCAATTCCAGTTCCCTATAAGATCCAAGCTCCTTTGGTTAGAGAAGAAATTAGGGTACCAAATGTAAGACGCAAAGCTGGAATACCAAAGAAGAACCGCATCAAACCCCGAAATTCATCGACGAAAGATTTTTGTTGCAGTAATTATGGTACGATTGGACACAACCGAAGAAGATGTACTAGTCAACCGAGAGAGTAAAATAGAATTATTTAATACAAACTTAAAAATATTGTAATAGTGAGTCTGATAATGAAAGTCTACTTAAGAATTGTTCAATACCCAAACATTGCAATCAAACATTGTTATAAATCATACAAATATTGCAATCAAACATTGTTACAAATTATCTACTCATCCTCCTCCTTGTCTTGTTGAGTTTGGGTAGGCAGCTGTGCTGATGGACTCAAAAAAAATTGTGTGAATATATGGTAGCTTTCATCTTCAGTAGTCTCGTAACTAGGGCCCGCTCCAGCATACTGGTCACTATGGCCCACTCCAACATACTGGTAACTCGGGCCTGCTCCAGTATACTGGTCACTAGGGTCCGCTCTAACATACTGGTAACTCGGGGCCGCTCCAGCATACTGGTCACTCGGGCCTGCTCCAGCATACTGGTGAATAGGTCCCTCTGCACCATCCCTCCTACGACGACGAGAATGTCTTTGTCGTACAAAGCCGGTCGGATAGTCTGGTGGAAGACGTGATTGTACTGGAGGCATTTCAGGTTCCTACCCAACACCCAGATGATCAACACGAGTCACAAGTTCCTCCATAAAAAATCAACTTTATGGGGGAAGGTTTATCTCAGTTTGTTACAAATATTGTTGATATACACCACTCTGAAATATAAAACTTATAAATTAATTTTTTTATCATATCTATGTATATGTAATTTTAAAGTGTAATAAAGTCATACCAAATCATGCATGCCATCGGCAAAAGCACGCAAAGTAGAATCATCTACGGATCTACTCTTGAACCTTTTGCTCCTCATATTGGTATACTCGGTTGCTCATAAGAGGGCATCTTCACCATTGCCTATAGTCCAGGTTACCAATGTCTGCATAATGTAAATAAAATTTTAGCAAACTATTTAGACTAAATCAATACGAATAATGAGTAACTTAGAACTTATATTCCTCAGCAGATCTTAGTCCGGGAGACATGTCCCTCACACTATAATTCTCGAACCGATTATTCTAATCAGCAATGAGACCGAGGATTCGTTGTATTGCATTTGCTGCCTTATAACCGATAGTCGGTGGATCATCGAGAATTATTTAACTAATCTTGAATTATCGAAGAACACGGTCTGTCAGATGGTACATGATAAACCGATTATATATAATATAAGATCTGTGTAAACTAAATGAATATGATGTCCTCTTAATTTCTGGAGCATCATCTTCACATGTGTAAGGTAACCTATTTAATAACATTGTATTAAATAGATGTCTTATTTATCTACGATCAAAACTGTAATAATTTAAAGATATTTATTAGATATTTAAATAATTACCTCATGATACTGTAGTGTATCAAATTGGCTACGATATAGTGATACACTCATGTATTGGTGTGTTGATAATCTACTACATCTGTGGGCCATCGCATAGCAACCGAAAATACTCCAACATCACTGAAAATGCTAGTAAAGGCCTACCAATATAGAAGTGCTCGTAGGACCAGAACTAAAAAACAAAAATATGATATTGGTACAAACAAAATTTGCGTATAAAATTACTCTAACTAATTTAGGTCTTTCGTTCATACCTGAATCAGTGAAATACATCCACAAATACTCTTGCGACTGGATCTCAAAAATTCTATCAAATTTGCGTATAAAAATGCTAGAGTAGCAGCTCCCCATGCATGCTGAGTAGGTTTTGTCAAATCATCCAAGAATAGTAGAAGCTGCACATTTACCATATTTCCCAATGCATCGGAAAATAAAATTGCACCACATAAACAGAGCAAATACGCTCTAGTGCAACGAATGAAAATATTAAGTGTTATATAAATACTAAATTAAGTCATAAACAAATCTTACTAATTAAAATACATATCCGTATTTCATCTACATCAACCACCCCGTCAATAGTGTGATGTAGGTCCATAAAGTTGCCACGAAGCCATATAAACTTCACAAAATTGCCATCTTTTATACCAGATAGAGGGGTAACATCGAGATACCTCCTGATCAGATCAGATCCCTTTAAGTGCGGATCAAAATATATAGCGTCACCTTTAATAGGTAACCCTAGTATATTTGCCACATCAAATAGGGTGATCGTCATCTCGCCGAATGGTAGTTGGAAAGTGTTGTGTTCAGGCCACCAACGCTCCGCAAGACTTACAACTAAATGAAGATCGTGGATTAAATATCTAACACGATCTATATAGTGGAATCCAAAGGATTCCACCAAAGCCTTTTGGACATAATTTAGCTCCCATGTACGATAATTTCTTTCGGTCCGCCAATGTATATGGATCCGGGTTCGTAAACCAAGATCATGGTCGTATAACTATAAAAAATGTATGCATTATATTTTGTGTGTAAATTACTTAACTTGCAAACTTATAATTTAAAAAATTACTTCTCCAGTAAATATCCGACTAGATATATGGTATTCACGTTGCTTAATAATAAGGTCGGTAGTCGGTCCACCGGGAATACAACCATCATTTTGGTTAGCCATCTACAAAAAAAATTATAGGAAGAAGGGGGAGTGCTATGAGGAGGAGGAGAAGGAGGAGGAGGAGGAGGAGTTGGGGTTTATTTATAGGGAGAAGGGGGAGCTTTTGGAGGGAGGGGAGGGGGGAAGTTGAGGGGAGGGGGGGGGTCTCCGAGGAGAAGGGGGGGTCTCTGAGGGAGAAAGAGTATCCGAGGGAGAGGGGGAAGAGGGGCCCGACAACTGAGTTGGCGAGTGCTTCTCGAACTCTAGGCACCGCCAACTCAGTTGGCGAGTTGTCCATCTCCCTACAATTCCATCAAACCCCTCCCCTTTTGCGCAATTATCTGATTTTTTTTACTTTATTTAAAAAAATTGAAATATATATATATATATATATATATATATATATATATATATATATATATATATATATATATATATATATATATATATATATATATATATTCGATTTTCGGTTGGGGTTCGAAACTGAAATTTAAACCCGAAGTCCGACCCGATAATCGAATTATTTTAAAGATAAAACCGAACCACTATATTAAAAATCGAACCAAACCGAACTTCAATTTCGATCCGGTTCGATTCAGTTTTCGGTTAAAACCCAAAAATTGCTCACCCCTACATACAGATCCTTACATTTTTAGGCTAATTCTAAAGGCATTCCAAAAATTACTTAGGCTAGCCAAAATTTTGGTTTAGTTATTTACAAATTTGTCACCGAAAAAATGTTTCAAGCTAGCCCAAAATTTTTCAGGACTGTCAAAATTTTGACAGTCATAAATATTTAGGATTGTCAAAAATATTGACAATCCTTCCAATTGGAAGGACAGTCAATATTTTTGACAGTCCTCAATTTTTGACAACCACCCACCTCCTCCCCCTCCTACTAACTCTGCCTCCTCCTACAACCTCCGCCTTCCTTTCCTCCAAACTCCTCCTCCTCCTCCTCCTCCAACCTCTGCCTCCTCCTCCTCCTCCTCCTCCTCCTCCTCCTTCTCCACCGGTGGTTAGGGTTGGGATTAGGGTTAGGGTTAGCGTTTGGGGTAGAAGAGATGGGGGTGGGCTGTCCTGAGTAAATATGGAGTTGTCCTGAGTAAAAATTACAAAAATACTGTCCTGAAGTAATGGGCTGTCCTAAGCAATTTTTGGAATGCCTATAGAAATGGCCAATTTTTATGGTACAAACATTTCTGATATATTCCAAGTTAAAAAAAATTGCAAGAAATAATTAACGTGACTTTATCTCTCATATTATTTATGGGCCTTTGATAAAGGCACTTTAAAAAAAACTTGGGGCTAGCCCAGTATTGGTGCTAGCCCTGTTAGGAAGAATCTTTACTCAGGCTATCAGCAACAGCAGCAACGAGGGCGACGTCAAGCGGGGGCGGCGCGAGGCAGAGACACATGCGCACGTGGGGACGACGCAAGGGCTGTAAACCCCCTCGACCAGATTTCAGTATTTTTAGGATTATTTTAACAATTTAGGATTTATGGCAATATTTTAATTTATTTTTTCTACATATCCTGTTGACTTGTGCACCTGTCCGTCACCTAATTATTTGGAGCTTTACCTTGACTGTTATCCCCGAACAAAGTTCACATACCTGTCCTAGACATACCAGACTATTTTTCTAAACTTTGTGCAACTCACAGATGTGCTAAAATGAGCCTCGTTTGAGACGCACAAATATCGTTACAAAAGCCGTATTTATTTCCTATTTTATTTCTTGCTCTTTACCCATCTTTATACCCCTAGGGATTTGAGGCCCAACATGCACCTGTTTTGCCCAAACAAAAATACGTTAATATTCTACACTGAGTATACTACATTTAGTATATTGACACCGTAGAAAAATTATGGCCCTACCTGCCTCTAAATAATTAGAGAACACCGTGCGCAGTATTTATTAATTAAATAAATACGATGGCCCGTATCGCCCAAGAAAATCAGGCCCTGCCCCTGCCCAGACTCACCCCCATTCCCCCAGGGCCCTCACATAACAATTTCCCTCAGTTCTGTGCATTTTAGAATTTTCAGGAATCGGGTGTTTTTCCAGACAATTTCGTAATTGCACAATTTTCCAAAACTAGGACTTTACGCAATTTATAAAATTATAGGGACTTTCCTGCAAATTGCAGTGCAAGGTGTCACCCCCTCATTGGCCGGTGAACCTGCGCCGTCCATTTGGAGACGGGACCCACCCGAAAAGATCCCGAAAATATCCCAAAATATCTTGTAAATATCTTTAGATATTTTACATATTATATTAATATATTTTTCTATAAAAGAAAAATGAGAAAATGAGAAAAAAAAAATGAAAAAAAACCCTAACCCTACCCTGGCTGCAGCCGCCCCCCCTTGCCGCCGGAGCGGCAACCCCCCCTCGCCGGAGCGGCGAGCCGACCCCCGCCCGCGGCGAGTCTCCCCCCCCCCGCTGGCCCTCTCTCCTCAGCCCCCTCTCCTCGACAAACTTTTCCCCCGAGCCCTTTCCCCGACCCCGACCCCCGCCGGCTGAGCCCCCGACCTCCGCCTCCCCTCACCGCGGCGAGCCGACCTCGCCGGAGCTACTCCGTCTCTTCCCCCCCGTGGCGAAGCCAACCCTCCCCGGCCTAGACAGCGGCTCCCCCGAGCCCCTTTCTCCTCCGCCACTTCCCCGAGACCCGCCGGAGCCACTCTGCCCCCTCCCCCGCCAGCCGGACCTCCTCCACTCCGCCCTTCCTCTACCTCTCCTCCTCACCAGCAACCACCGCCACCCTTATCACAGCCCGCCACCACCGCCATCATCGTCAACGTCACCTCCTCCTACCACTCCGACGACCCTCCACCACCTCCGGCTTCGCCCACCGCCACCTCGACTCCCCTACCTCCTCCCTGTTTCCTCCGCCACCCGCCACCCTCCACCACCAGCACCTACACCAAGACTCCTCATATTCTCCTTCCCGACCTCCTCCACGCCCTCTCCCAGCCCGCCACCTCCACGAGCAGCCCCAGCCCTCGACGCAGCGGCCACGACCTAGATACCCAACCCCGGACACATCGACCCCGCAGAACTCGGACACAGCAGCTGGACACGGTCCGGACACGGCGGAGATGAATCAGGACACAGCAGCGTCGTGTCGCCTCGGACACGAAGAAATTCATTCCACGGAGCCCTGTTCAGGTAACCCGTTCTATCTCCTCGTAATTCCGTTTTTAATTCCGTCAGTTGTGACACGTAGGCTATGTGACCCTCTCGGTGCCCGTGCAACCCGCTCGGTGCATCGCGTCCTGTGGCGATCGCGGCACGCGATCCAAAAACAGGAAAAACAACGATCCGATTTACCCCGGAACTGAGTACGCCCCGTCAAACGGGACGACTTGGTCGCACGCGATCTTTACCGAAACGTGCGCGACGTTGATACGGACGTGTAGGAATTCGGAGAAGTTGATTTGGATATGCGTGCACACCGGAATCAACACATATCCGCCGACACCGCCCCGTATCCGTCAGTTCTGGAACACGCTGCAACTTTGTGTACACACGTCGGATCGAAATGAAACTTGCGCCATCGGACTCATAGCGATACGCTGGTCCTGTGATCCAAGTTTGGTTCGATTCTGAGAACGTTGACAAAATCGCGTATCGTAGGCCCCACAGGCTCCACTTGACTGGCGATTTTGTGACCGGCTCATCGGAATCCAATTCTGGAAGTTTCGTTGGGTTCGTATCATCGTTCCTGACTTGTTGACACTAAGTTTGACAAATTTGGAGACCTTTGACCCTGGTACATTTTTCGGTGCAAAGCGGCCCACATGTGGACCCCGTTTTGACCAGAAACTGTCATTTTTGCCCCTGCGTCCAAATTGGACGAAAGGACAGACGTTTCCAGCTATTTGATATTTTCTGAGACTGTTAGTGATGTTTATTTCAGCATCCGGAGACTTTTCTTCTGAGGCCATAGTTTCTGACTTCTTGGCATTTGACATCTGGACATTGTATTTTGCAGCTCTTGCCAGGCAAGTATACCTTGCCTTGTTGTACTGTTTAAATTCAGTTATTGTTAGTTACATATTTATTTATTATATAAATGTGCGCGTCCGAGCAGACTCGGGTGCAGTCAACGAAGGCGTTGACGTTAGGACTTGTGTCTGACCTAGTGTCTAGTAGACCCACCTAAAGTTGTGAAGTTATTGATATAACTTCCCAGGCCTTGACACGTATCATTACACGTCACAGAGTGAGTACATGTAGGGACGCGTGCCTCATGCGCGACTGGCCATCAGTGTGAGCAACACGTGTAGCGGTATTTAGCTCAGTTGTTTATTTTATTGAGACTTGCATCATAGTAGGAGGTGTCCACGTCGTTTTCACGATTTGTACATCTATATTGGGCGGGAAAGATACTAGTAGACGTATGGGACACCCCCTCCTTGTATGTTTTATACCTTCGCACCATGCTCCTTGGACATGGTCGATTGCAGAGTTCCCTTGAATGGGGGCATATGTGGCATATACTAGTCAGTCACTACGGATTGATGAATTACGTCAGCATATGTCTAGCCACACATTCCCATGCGTACTATAAGGTCTTTAAATTGCATTCACTTAGATGGTTAGCACACCCCATTTATTTATTCAGTATTTGCATTATGGCATGTCATTTTTCTATATCTTGCTATGTCCCTCTGAGGACCTGGTCCCCTGCCAGGTGTATATGTTCTTGAGTACTCGCAGGAGCACAGATCCGGACAGGCTACTTATTTTCCGAGGAGGTCTTCTCTTCAAGCCTCGTGATTGTCAGATGTTGTTCTTTATGGTGTGTATTCTGATTCCTTTTATATTCTTTTTCGGCAGTAGATTTGATTTCATCTGACTGTCATTCTTAGATATCTGTATTGAGATCTAGTTACATGGTTATTGTTTATTCATATTTGACTTCTGTGGATGAGATTTAGATATTACCCTGTGACTTGTGATTAGTTATACCACTGGTGAACTATTGTTCATTATACAGCGTACGCACATATATATGGTTTCCATATATTGGAGTTGCCATATATACGGGCGGCTGGCATGGTTACGTATCCTAGTCCTACGTATTTTGGGACTGGGGCGTGACAAGGGCGGCGCACGACGGAGGCGCATTCGTGCGGGAGGATGCGCGCGGCGGAGGCACAAGCTCGCCGGGGGCTGCGGCTACGCCTCGCGCCGGCGCCATATTTTCTCTTTCCTTTTGCTCTACTCCAACCCCCCAAAACAACTCTTTTCACTACTCTCTTTCTCTTTCCTCTTGCTTTACTCCAAAGCAAAAATTTGTCCCCTCCTCCCTAACTCTCTCTCCTCCGACCACGCCTCATCTCCACCTAGACACGGACGTTGCAGTGGTCGGCGTTGGAGATAAAGCAGTTGGAGGATGCGACAGTGGTCGGCATCACGACCGACGGTGTCAGAAACGAAGGCGATGGAGGATACAACAATGGTCTTCTTCTTCAACATCAATCTAACCCTAATCCTAATCCTAGTTTGGACAAGGACGACGACCGAATATCGCCCATCGGTGTTCTCCCCAACCCTAGCCCTAGCCTTGACGAGGACGACGACGGAACCCTAGCCTCGATGAGGACGACGACCTCGACCTCTGGGGGGAGGAGACGAAGGGGAACATGAAGGCATCAGGGCGGAGGTCGAGGGCCTTCTTGGCGGTGGTGGGGGAGTAGTCGGCGTTGAGGCCGAGGGGACGCGGGCGGCGGAGAGGGCGTGGGGGATACGACATGTGGGACCTGCAGAACATGACAATCGCCTCCCCTTCTTTGAAGACACTTAGACAAGACAACGACGGTGGACACGAACGACACGACGACGACGAACTCGACACGATGACGAACTATCCAAACGGCCGGAGGGACTCGACCTCGACACGACGGACAGGGACATGAGGACACGACAAACAGATCGACAAGAACTCGAGGACACGTCGACGATACATTTTTTTGGGACACGCAACATATTTGTTGGGGACACAAAATGGACACAAACTAAAAATTAATTTCTAATTTTTTTTTTTACCAAATAGAATCTTAATTTTTTTTCCAGAAAACTAATTTTCAGATGAAAGTAACCAAACACAAACTCAAAATCTCTATACTCAGAAAATAACTTTATAACTTACTTTCAGAAAACTATTTTCAGAATAAAATTTTAGAAAATCTATCCAACGGACCCTAATTTTTGGGAATAATAAATTTATAATTATCATGGGCGAAATTTTGAAATGTCATGAGTTTTTTCTGTAGTGCCTTGATTATCCTCTCCTCCTAAAAGAAGGAAAAGTAATTTATTCTAAGCCCTCTTAATTTCCTTTCTCATGGGTCCTCTTCTACTCCCTCCACCCGCTTCTTTATCCATCTCAATTTCTAGGGTTTCCGAATTTTTCTAGGGTTTGGGTTTCTTCTTTGGGTAAAGGGGGAGAGATGAGGCCGAGCTTGTGCCGGAGCTGTCACGCTTCCCTCCTGAAGCTGCTCGTCTTCCTCCAGACCTTCTTCGGGGTCTCCGTGATCGTCTACTCGGCTTGGATCTTGAGCTACTTGAAGCGCCATGGGGATTTCGATCTCGATAAGCTTCCTGCTCCTTGGTATCGCTTTCTACCCTCTTTTTTGCTTGAATTTTGGAGTTGGTAGATTGAATTCGATGGATTGAGGGGGATTTTGTGAGAGGATCAGTTTTTGTAACAAAATTTTGCAACTTTATGCTGAAATCCTTGCAACTACGTGCGTTGTGCTGGAAATTGAAGTAAATTATGATTATTTGCCAACCTTGTTGCTTGAAATTAGGTTCAGAACTAAATTAATGCTTGCAATTATGTGTTATTTCCAAATTTGATCATTTTAGAAATAAAGACCGAAAGTTTAGGCTGAAATCCTTGTAATTCTGTGTATCATCCGTAATTCCTAAACTTTTATATCCAATTAGGTCGAAATTGAAACAACTATGAGTATTTTTCAATCCTTTTGCTCGATATTAGGTTTAAAATACATTTAAATGTGCGATTCTATGTGTTGTTTGCAAATTTGGTCTATTTAGAAATAACATTGAATTTAGAAAATCCTTGTAATTTGTGTATGATATGCAATTCCTAAACTTTCCTACACATTTTGCTAAAAAAATTGAAATAAATTATGATTATTTATCAACCCTGTTACTTGAAATTGGGTCTAGAAATAGATTTAAACTTCAGTTCTTTGCATTATTTGCAAATTTGGTCTTTAAAAAAAAAGACCTCAGACCAAAAACCTTTGCACCCTAAAGTTTGTTTTGCATTTTGCTTGAAATGAAATTATGCTTACATTGTTCAATTATTTCTTGTTCTACTTTAAATTGAAGTACTGTTATGGAACTTTGCAACTTTATAATGGAAGGCTTTGTATTATTCAGACCAGTTGTTTGTTATCGAGTCTAAATTTGCAAACCATTGTACGGTGGTCCAAAAAAAGGTAATGGGATATTGGAAATTTGATTCTAACATGAACGACATGTTGCTGCGAAGTGATCAGCGGTGGTTGCCTCTGTTTCGTATCCTACCTATTCATTTGTTTCTTTATTTTAATTCTTAGTTGTCCCTTTGTAACAGTTCTTTTCTGGCTGCTGCTACTTGATGTTATACATTTTGCTTGAAGACCATCAGTATCATGAATAACCAAGGTAGTCAAAGGCACACGGCGCACTCGAGGTGCAAATCGTCCGAGGCGCAAGGCGCACTTAAGGCGTGCGTCCGAGCGACGCGAAGAGCAAAAAAAAAAAAAAAATTATATATATATATATATATATATATATATATATATATATATATATATATATATAATCATATTGGATTTCTACATTGATAAACATGTGTGCTTCAAATTCTCCCGTGTCTAGGTTGCAATCACTTTGAATTGAGTGAATGAGAGAAAACAGTAAAAAAAAAAGGTACAACAGTTCAAAAAAAGTCTAAAAATATTACATCAGTTCAAAAAACAGTTTAAACATGTTATTTTTTCACAAGATTTTCAAGGCCCGCCTTAGGTATTCCAAGGCGCTTGGAAAATGTGCACTTTAAGAATTGCGTCCGGCCTTGAATGTCCTGAGGCGCTGCCCCGACGCTTAGGAGCAAGACGCGTCTTTGACTACACTGTGAATAACTAGTTAAGATTTTTTATGTTGACAAGTTGGCTCAACAATAATATTATATATTTTAGTCCCATATCGAGAAATGACTAGGAGAGTAGAGTATATAGGAGAGGGTGTGCCATCATTCCTAGCCATTTCTCGATATGGGACTAAAGATAGAGTATCTACAAATAACTATCTCCTACATTATCAAAGTTCTTATATTTGTTTGTGATTCGGGCTGGCAAAACTGGGTAGTGCTATCAAATTTCGCTCTCCTGTGCTACTGTTGATTGATACAGGTAAATACCCATTATTCTGACATTGTAGGTATCCTTTTTGTGACATTGCCTCATTGTAAATATCATATTTTGCTTGCCATAAATCTTGGTAACCATTATCAAAACATCTTCTATGAATATATGTTGTGTGATTTACATAGTGCTTTCAAGTGAAAAATATTATTAAGATGTAACTTACCGGGGTTTTCGATGTTTCGAGGTTAACGTCTTCATGTTTTATATTTTTGTATCTAAAGGTTTAGTACATATTTTTGTAATTTCCCAGGGTCTAAGATGTATGATCTGAAGCAATTCGGAATAATCGTTGCTCATATTTAGTAATTTTAATAGAAAATGAAGAAGAAATTGATGATAGGTTTGCACACATGATTGTCTAAAGATCAAGTAATTATAATGTGATTTGATCAATTTGTCACCAGGTAAGTTTTTCACGAATTAATCAAGAAATGTCAAAAAAACCGAAACATTCTTCACCAGCTTAGCTAAAAATAGAACTCAAAAGAGCTATTCGCTGAAGGAGATTGATGGCCAAATGAACAGTTAACATTTTCAATGAATCTTACTGTGTTTCAAAGATTCAAAATGTCTGAGGTTCCAGAATAGCCCAATTGGGTAGGGCACTGATAAACTGAAATAAAACATCGTGTCCTGCAACGCAGTGTTTCAAGTTGCTGAAACTCCATCTCTTGGAAGATTTGTTATACTCAGAAACTTTATGGAGCTTTGCTCCGAACTTGGCATAGTTAGTAATGTTGGCTTACAGAGAACTATTTGTTGAGGTACGAGGACTTCAAATCTTGTCTTATTTGATTGATTTGACGCTGAAAGTGTTGGAAGGAGATAGAGAGATGCTCTTCAAGTATAAATTATAAAAGAAATTATTGAACAAGGATAAAAGCATGGCTCTATTTGGTTGCTCATGGGAGTATTATATCATAAATCCGTTAAGCAGTGGGAGGAGGGAGGATATAGGGAGTCCTTTGTTTGGTAGAGTGATTTGTGTGTCATCATATTCAATTTTCAGATTCTTGCCAAAAAAAAAAACAGAAATTCTAGATCCAGCAACTAAACAGTATTTTTTGCAAAATCAATTACTTTAAGATTTTTGATTAATTGGATCTTTAGTGTAAAATTAAGAAACCGGAATGATAATTGTTGCACGATGTTTATTTGGACCGGAAATAGTGGCCCACAAATTTGTAGCGGAAGGCAGAAAAAAACTGAAAACACAAGACAAGAAATCAAGGAAATTGTACCCCAAAACTAATATACAAATACAAATGATGTATAGGAGAATTAGTGGAGATATGAGTTGTGAATTAGAGATAAGTTTAGGGGCATTGTCCTTGCTTGTCACTTAACTTTGGATGTGCCCTTTTAGTTTGCAGCAACATCACATCATTGCAGAAGTGCTTCGAGTTGTAAGCATCATTGCAGAAGTGCTTTGAGTTGTAACAACCTGAAGGAAAATCCAATAGTGGGGATAAAGGTGGCTAGCTTCATTATTTATTGAAAACTTGAACGTTAGTTTGGGTGAATTAGACGAAACCTTGTAGTGTTTCATGCAAGGTTTGTAGTATCGGGCCAACACTCGATACTGACACGTATTGTCCAATATCGATAATATTGGCCATATCATATTGTTTTGGCATGTCCCGATCAAATAGAACATTTCTTCCAAAGGAAAATATAGTGAGATTATTTTCGTTTAAGTACCATAGATTCATAAATCTGTCCACACAATAAAGAAACACCTGGTAGCAAAGACACCTCTCACATGGAGGAGAAGAAACTTTTGACTGTTTGTGACAGTTATCTTGGATTTTCCTAGTTTAACAATATCTAGTAGATTTGCTTCAAGCTGCGACCAATAGAAGTAAGATCCTTAAATATGTAGGTTAATGCATTATGCAAATAAATAGTGGTGTAGAGAAAGTTCGGTTTCCTGCAAGCAAATGAAGTGGTATTAACTAATAACAATAACCATATTCACATACTTCCATTTAATAGTGGGCTCCCATTGCGTAAATAAATTCCAAAAGCTGATAGTATTGACTGAGAACACAGTCAAGCAACATCAGAGATCAAATGTTCAACTACATTTCCCTTGAGCAGTCTTGGCCTTAGAAAAGAGAGATTGCGTAGTTTGAGTGCTCTAGCATTATCTAAAGATTGAAAAGTATCAATACATCTGTCTGCACCATAATTTATATATAAAACTTCAGAGTAAGCTTGGAAAGCAAACCCTGACAACTAGAGTTAGGCCAAGTAGATAAGCTCAAACATGTAATAGGCATTTCAAATGAAAGAACATAGAGGGAACGACTTCCATATATACACAGAGTTGCTTACCTATTTTTCTTGCAGTAGATTAATAATTTAAATGAAGGTACAACCCCATCCAATTTCTGCAATAGTTTCCATACGTCAGCAATAAGGGTTAGATAGTTGTGTACCTAAATTTAGACGTGTGATATTCAAAACTGAGAAACTAAGTTCATTCACATAAGGACAAATCATCTCTCTTTATGTTACTGTCTTGACATGTAACTGTATGTCAGTGAAGGATCCATATAGCCAACCCATTTTTTATTGGATAAAGGCTTTATTGTTGTTATAATTTGAAATTTTAACATTTTAGATTATTAATTTTGGGGGTATATTGGTCCTTTTTGTATTATGTGTAGGTAGTGACCTTATTTAGGGCTTTCTTATTAAAACCATATTGTGTGTTGTATAGGGGGGTATAGGGGGATACTCAACAAGAAATTATTTTGACAATCCCTTTTGTCGGAAAGTAAATAAGAAATTATTGTCATATTGTGTGTTGTATAGGGGGGTAAGGTTGCATGCATCTCGACCCCTCACCCTACATAAGCGGGAGCCTCGTGGCCCTCTATTATTTGTTGTATTGAGTCATAATTGTTTCCTATGAGTTTTGGCTTATTCCCATCTCAATTAAGGATGTGCTATTGCATCATCAGTAATTTTAATTTTATTGACTTCTTCTTTATTAGAAGAAGTTGATCCTATTGTAGAAGGTAGAGATTTTCTTCCTGATATTGATAGTCGAGATATATCAGTAGGAGTAAATCTCATTTCTACTTCTCCATCATTAGTTTGGATTATTTGGTCAATATCTGTGTTCACTATTGGTTGTGGTAACACAGCTTGACTTAAGATCCATTCTTTAGGGAAATTAATTTCATCCCATCTTATTATTCTGTTTGTCGCTACTTTAGATGTCAACAAATTTGTTTCTATCAAAGTAGTCTTACCAGGTGTAGTAATATGCCTAGCATTAGGGGCAATAGTATTCATTACCTTATAGTGAATTCTATAAATTATTGCTATAGTCTCAGACCCTGGTAGGAAATTGTAACCATAAGTTTTTAGATTTAGGGTTACAGATTCATATAAATGATTATCTGTCATTGACAAAGTTAAATTTGGATAAACATTAAAATAAACTGGTCCATGGCAGAGGCTAGTCTGCATCACTCCCATTAGAGATTGGCTCCAGTCTAAACATCTTGCATCTCTAAGAGATGTCATTATTGATGCATTTAACCCTGGTAAAGTCAAGGGTTTAAACGCTACTTGTATTAGTCCAATATGGACATAATTATAGGCATCACGAACATGTCCAATATCCTCATCGCTTATTAGCTGAAAGGAATGTTCTGTGTTATTCACAGAAATAGTTCTTTCCATTGTTTTAATGGAAATAGAAGATTTAAAGTCAAAGGTACCAATTTGGTAAATCTTTTTTGGCTTTACCTTTGGAATTGTCCATTTATTTAATTCCTCTAATTCAGAGGGATACTCAACATTTTGAGCATTCTTGATAGATTTACCTTTATTTAGGGCTTTCTTATTAAAACCAATTGCTAACTCTTTACTCATTAGAGTTTATGAGGTTCTACTTCCTCCACTTACATGTACCTATGGCTAGTTATTATACTTGAGTTACCAATCTGTTAATGGAAATTATTATGATAATTCTATTATTCTAGTTAACTACTTTAAAGTTTCAGACGTATCTAACGATAGTAAAGACCTAGCACGGCTGTCAACGATTTACGTCATCAACTGCCCTCTCGGCATAACAAGGCTACGCGACTTTGATGCCGTTCCACTAGGTAGAAGACATCGCTTTGATCAATCCTAACTCTATCGCAGTTAACCACAACAACAACTTTAACAATAATAATAACCAAAACAGAAAAATAACTTAAACATAATCACTAAGCCATATATTTACATGCTTGCGAGGAAGTAGAAGTACCTCAGCCTTGAGCCAACATGGCTCTGATACCAAACGTGAGAACCAGGATAGAAAGGATGGGAAGCTAAACGCTTGAAGGGAATTTTATTGATAGTAAAATATTACAGAAGCACACTCAAAGCACACTGAACAAAAGAGCAGAATAACAGCACTCTGAAATCAAAACATCAAAACATACATAACAAAGAGGCTTATGCCTCTATTTATAATACATGAATGTCGGCATAGGCAGACTTGGCTCCAGACAGGTGCAGGTAGGTGAACCGACAGCTGCAGGTAAGAAATTCCTCCTTATCAGCAACGTGAGTGCCCGTCACTGTCACCTTTTAGCTTTATTCGCCTTTTTCAAAAGTTCTACGCCGAAAGTAAGACGCACCAAAAGAAGTAGGTCCCACCATTTGTCGGATAGCAATCAAAGAGATTCTCTTTTGATGTAGTGATGTAAACAGTGGTTGCCACCTGTATTTTGGCAACAGTGCCTCCTTAGTGCATGCTGGCATCACTGCTTTCGTCATCTGATGGAGTAGTGACTCTCTTGTGCATTCTTTTGAAGAAGGTTTCTGAGTCTTCTTCATGTTCCGATTTTGTAGAACTAACAGACATGTTGTCTGTCTCAAATATTGAATCGAATTGAGTCTGCATATATTTCAGATATTTCTTTTTCAATTCTTCCTCGGTAATTCGAGGATTCTGTCTCCTCAGAGACTCCTTTAGCTTCTTTAAAGGACTATCATCCATTATATCCTTTTTAAGCTTAGCTTCAACAAGGATCTCATTTTCCTTGATAGATTTTTGTACACTTTGTACTTTTTCTTTTTCATCCAATCTGTTCCACCATTTAATCAGAAATTTTCTAGCTAGAGCAGGGAAGTTAAGGGCATTGAATTCACATTTAATTATCCATTTGAAAATATATGGGATTTCAAAATGGATAAAAAAGTATATAGTACTCTCTCCTCCAAAAGTTGATCTGCATTCTGGCAGAGAGGATAAGATTGAGCCCAAGTTGCAAATAATTCTTGCAACGATGGTGGAAGAATTTTCAGTGTGGCTCTAAATTGTAACCACCATCGGATGAACCAAGCTGGTATGTCCTGTTTACGAATTTCAGGACAAATACGAACAAACCAAGAGTGTTTTTGTTTACTATTGTCAAAATAAAACACTTTGGTAAATGCTGCAACATAATCCCAATAGAAATAAGGCATATTGATATTTTTCTCTTTGTGAACTAATAATTTAGTTCGATTTGGGTGTAGTCCCCATGATTGAGGAGTGATTATGTGACGTATAATTATTTTACTATAATTTACATTACTTCTGAAGTCATTGGCCTTCTGATAGAAATGCTCAATTTCAACAGATTTCGTTGTGAGCAGAATTCCTTCATAGACATGTCTTTTCCCTGTACTAGAAACATATTATTTTCCAAATATTTCTCTTTCATTCTCTAGGGATCATCCATCATTGGGATGTCAGATTTTTCTAACTGAAGTATTTCTTCTGTATGGTTATTCTGGGTGAAAATTGTTTCAACCTCAATTGCCTGCTTGTAAGAAAAAAATATTGGTTTCTTCGAAGTCTTGAACCTCTTTATTTGAGGATTTCCCTTTTCCAAGAACAATTTTCTTGGATTTCTGGTACTTCGACTCATTGGAGCTCGAAGCCATGGGTCTAGGAACCCATGGTTGTTTCCCTTTACTTCTTTGACTCATTATCCTGCAAAAATTCACGAGTCAAAAAACCAAGGAGTGAATTGTCAGTTCCGTTAATATATTCAATATCAAAATCAAATATTGCTAATTCAGCTTGCCAGGCAAATATCTGTTTTGATGCTAAATTTTTAACATCTTTTTACAAAACAGTTTTAGCAGAACTACAATCAATTCTTAATAAGAATTTCTTATTAAGTAAATCATCTTGAAATTTATGAATACATTGAATGATAGAAAGAATTTCTTTCTTAATAGTTGAATATTTTAGTTGAGTATCATTCCATTTTCCTGAATAATATCTCACCAATTCTTCCTTATGAAGAATGTTTCTCTTCAGCATTATTATTAACATAGAGTGAGGGTTCAATTGTTTCAATATTCTCCCATAACCAATTTCACTGGCATCAGTTTCAACTATTTTAAACCATTCAGCATTGGCTAAATGTAAACAAGGTAAATTTTTAACCTTTTGTTTTATCAATTTTACTGCTTCAGTATGACTATTAGTCCATGGAGCAGGATTTTTCTTTAATCTTTGATACAAATTTTTTGTATCAGCAGCGATATTCTTATAGAATTCAGAAACATAATTTAATGCTCCAAGAAATCGCTGTAACTGCTTATTATCAGTTATTTCATCAGGAAATTTAGAAGTAAATTCAATACTTCTATCAATCGAAATTATAGTATTATTTAATATATTATGTCCCAAAAATCTTATTTCTTGTTGGAAGAGTTTCATTTTTGGGGCAGAAATTACTAGGCCATTTTTTATGACTAAGTGTTTAAACACATTAAGGTGTTTAAAATGTTCTTCTATTGTATTAGAGAAGATCAATATATCATCAATATATGATAATAAAAAACTGGAATGTTGAATGAATATTTTATTCATTATATTCTGAAATTCTGAAGGTGCATTCTTCAGTCCAAATGGCATAACATTCCATTCATAATGGCCAAAAGGAACAGTAAAAGCAGTCTTATACCGATCATTTTTATTTATTTGTATTTGCCAATAACCTGATTTCAGATCAAATTTTGAAAAGATTCTTGCTTTACATACTCTATTGAGTAAGTCCCTTTTATTAGGGATTGGATATCTAATCCATTTTAAAACCTTATTTAAAGGTTTATAATTAATAACAAGTCTAGGTACTCCCTTTCTCTTTCAGCATTATTATTAACATAGAATGCTGTGCAACTCCATGGAGAGTAAGACTTACGAATTAATTTTTTATCCAATAAGTCTTGGATTTCTTTCTTACATAATTCAAGATATTCTTGATTCATTTGACAAGGTCTTGCCTTAGTCGGAATATTCCTTTCATTAAAGGATTCTTCATAAGGAAGAGAAACATTCTATGTTAATAATAATGCTGAAAGAGAAACATTCTTCATAAGGAAGAATTGGTGAGATATCATTCATGAAAATGGAATGATACTCAACTAAAATATTCAACTATTAAGAAAGAAATTCTTTCTATCATTCAATGTATTCATAAATTTTAAGATGATTTACTTAATAAGAAATTATTATTAAGAATTGATTGTAGTTCTGTTAAAACTGTTTTGGAAAAAGATGTTAAAAATTTAGCATCAAAACAGATATTTGTCCGATGGCAAGCTGAATTAGCAATATTTGATTTTGATATTGAATATATTAACGGAATTGGCAATTCACTTCCTGATTTTTTGACTTGTGAATTTTTGCAGAATAATGAGTCAAAGAAGTAAAGGGAAACAACCATGGGTTCCTAGACCCATGGCTTCGAGCTCCAATGAGTCGAAGTACCAGAAATCCAAGAAAATTGTTCTTGGAAAAGGGAAATCCTCAAATAAAGAGGTTCAAGACTTCGAAGAAACCAATGTTTCTTCTTACAAGCAGGCAATTGAGGTTGAAACAATTTTCACCCAGAATAACCATACAGATGAAATACTTCAGTTAGAAAAATCTGACATCCCAATGATGGATGATCCCTGGAGAATAAAAGAGAAATATTTGGAAAATAATATGTTTCCAGTACAGGAAAAAGACAGAAATGTCTATGAAGGAATTCTGCTCACAACGAAATCTGTTGAAATTGAGCATTTCTATCAGAAGGCCAATGACTTCAGAAGTGATATAAATTATAGTAAAATAATTATACGTCACATAATCAACCCATATATTTTCAAATGGATAATTAAATGTGAATTCAATGCCCTTAACTTCCCTGTTCTAGCTAGAAAATTTCTGATTAAATGGTGGAACAAATTGGATGAAAAGGAAAAAGTACAAAGTGTACATAAATCTATCAAGGAAAATGAGATCCTTGTTGAAGCTAAGCTTAAAAAGAAGATAATGGATGATAGTCCTTTAAAGAAGCTAAAGGAGTCTCTGAGGAGACAGAATCCTCGAATTACCGAGGAAGAATTGAAAAAGAAATGTCTGAAATATATGCAGACTCATTTCGATTCAATATTTGAGATAGACAACATGTCTGTTAGTTCTACAAAATCGGAACATGAAGAAGAAGACTCAGAAACCTTCTTCAAAAGAATGCACAAGAGAGTCACTACTCCATCAGATGACGAAAGCAGTGATGCCAGCATGCACTAAGGAGGCACTGTTGCCAAAATACAGGTGGCAACCACTGTTTACATCACTACATCAAAAGAGAATCTCTTTGATTGCTATCCGACAAATGGTGGGACCTACTTCTTTTGGTGCGTCTTACTTTCGGCGCAGAACTTTTGAAAAAGGCGAATAAAGCTAAAAGGTGACAGTGACGGGCACTCACGTTGCTGATAAGGAGGAATCTCTTACCTGCAGCTGCCGGTTCACCTACCTGCACCTGTCTGGAGCCAAGTCTGTCTATGCCGACATTCATGTATTATAAATAGAGGCATAAGCCTCTTTGTTATGTATGTTTTGATGTTTTGATTTCAGAGTGCTGTTATTCTGCTCTTTTGTTCAGTGTGCTTTGAGTGTGCTTCTGTAATATTTTACTATCAATAAAATTTCCTTCACGCGTTTAGCTTCCCATCCTTTCTATCCTGGTTCTCACGTTTGGTATCAGAGCCATGTTGGCTCAAGACTGAGGTACTTCTACTTCCTCGCAAGCATGTAAATATATGGCTTAGTGATTATGTTTAAGTTATTTTTTGTTTTGGTTATTATTATTGTTAAAGCTGTTGCTGTGGTTAACTGCGATAGAGTTAGGATTGATCAAAGCGATGTGTCTTCTACCTAGTGGAACGGCATCAAAGTCGCGTAGCCTTGTTATGTCGAGAGGGCAGTTGATGGCGTAAATCGTTGACAGCCGTGCTAGGTCTTTACTATCGTTAGATACGTCTGAAACTTTAAAGTAGTTAACTAGAACAATAGAATTATCATAATAATTTCCATTAACAGATTGGTAACTCAAGTATAATAACTAGCCATAGGTAAATGTAAGTGGAGGAAGTAGAACCTCATAAACTCTAATGATAGTTAGCAATTGGTTTTAATAAGAAAGCCCTAAATAAGGGTAAATCTATCAAGAATGCTCAAAATGTATCAGCAGCGATATTCTTATAGAATTCAGAAACATAATTTAATGCTCCAAGAAATCGCTGTAACTGCTTATTATCAGTTATTACATCAGAAAATTTAGAAGCTAATTCAATACTTCTATCAATCGGAATTATAGTATTATTTAATATATTATGTCTCAAAAATCTTATTTCTTGCTGGAAGAGTTTCATTTTTAGGACAGAAATTACTAGGCCATTTTTTATGACTAAGTGTTTAAACACATTAAGGTGTTTAAAATGTTCTTCTATTGTATTAGAGAAGATCAATATATCATCAATATATGATAATATAAAACTGGAATGTTGAATGAATATTTCATTCATTATATTCTGAAATTCTGAAGGTGCATTCTTCAGTCCAAATGGCATAACATTCCATTCATAATGGCCAAAAGGAACAGTAAAAGCAGTCTTATACCGATCCTTTTCATTTATTTGTATTTGCCAATAACCTGATTTCAGGTCAAATTTTGAAAAGGTTCTTGCTTTACATACTCTATTGAGTAAGTCTCTTTTATTAGGGATTTGATATCTAATCCATTTTAAAACCTTATTTAAATGTTTATAATTAATAACAAATAAATGTGGACTACACCCAAATCGAACTAAATTATTAGTTCACAAAGAGAAAAATATCAATATGCCTTATTCCTATTGGAATTATGTTGCAGCATTTACCAAAGTGTTTTATTTTGACAATAGTAAACACACTGTTCATTAATTGAGATGGGGAATAAGCCAAAACTCATAGGAAACAATTATGACTCAATACAACAAATAATAGAGGGCCACGAGGCTCCCGCTTATGTAGGGTGAGGAGTCGAGATGCATGCAACCTTACCCCCCTATACAACACACAATATGACAATAATTTCTTATTTACTTTCCGACATCAAACACCCACTTTTAACACTTCTTAGTAAGTATCGTGCCATCACTAATGACAAGTTTATAGATTTTAGTTTCTAACAAATAAATAACATTTTAATCAGAAACTTAGTTTGTTAAAGTTTCTTGTGTGAACCAAGCTAAGTTTATTAGTTTCCAAAAGTTTCGATTAGCCAAACAGACCCTAAACGTAAGGGGAATTTCGTGCAATTTAATCAATGGATTTTAATAGATAAGGCCTTTAATTTATTTTTTGACTTGCCTTGGAAAGCATATTAGGAGGCAGTCAAAAGTTGAAGTGTACTTTGTGGGGAGGGGTGAGCATTCGGTCAGGTCGGTTGGACCGAACCTGAATTTCCCAGAACCAATCTCAACCGGAAACCACAAATTCCAAAATCGAACTGATACATTTTTTCTGCAAATCGAACAAAATCGAATCGAACTGTTTTTTTCTACAAAACAGAGAATTAAATGGTCCGGGTTTCGGTTTATTCGGTTAACTAGGCTACTAGGCTACTAGGCCAATGGATCGGGCCTTAATATTTTGACAAGTTGGGCCTACCTAAATAAACAATTATCCAAAAATACATATATGAAGTCTTACAATTATACATAGTATAAAAATACATATGTAGTAGTATGAAAAATTACAAGCCACAAATTACAAAGCCAAAATAGAATTACTTACAAATTTTGCTAGCTACTGCACAAGCACTGGCAATGCTGCACAAGCCAGAAGCTCTGGAAGTACTGCACAAGCCATATATGAATATTAAGTGCATCAAGACTCCAAAGAGAACAGAGTAAGAAGCCAAGAACCATACCTCAGTCAGTTCAAAACTGATACAGCGAGAAACCACAAGCCGTTTTGACCGATATGAAGGTTAAGTGTCCCGTATTTATGTTTGTGGGTTCAAACCCAATATGAAATTATCCATTTTTTTCCTTATTAATGGGTTTAAAACTGTAAATTTAAGACCTAATAAGATTTTTTTTTTTTCCTAAGCCCTATAACTGATCATATCCCTCTTTCTTTTTCTCTTTCTTGAATCCGGTCGAAAAATAGAGAATAAGGAAAGAAGAGAAGAACAATAGTTGAAGAAAGAAGACGACTTACCTCCCATAGCGAAAAGTAATAAACTTAGCTTTGGAGAATCAAGATATGACAAATGATATATGTAGCTTATGTTTTGTTATTTTCTTTTGGAAATGCTTCTAAATATTACGTTTGGTGAATTTTATATAGAAGAATTTTGCTTAATGATTAGTTTGAAGGATAATTTGAATAGTTTATTATTGAAATTATTTAAGGATGCTCGTTAGATTTATATTAGTGTTTTAATTCTGTTATGCATGCCATGTATGAATGAATTATTGTTTTATACACTATCAGTCCATATAGTCCGATATTTCCGATACATCGCTTGGGTTCCGATTTCCGGTATGACAAATCTCCAACCAATGTGGAACCAATATTCGAAAGTAGGAACCTTGTACCTAAATATGGTTAAAGTGCTTCAGATTAAATGTGTTTAGTGAATGTTTAGTGAAGATAAAGTATAATGGGCATTTCTAGGATCTAAGTTCCTTTGTTCCCGTTAGATATGGCTAAACATTGCCCAAAATGATGGGCTTACACCTCATGTAGGAGGCCATACTCTGTTGTGTATCCTAGAGCTTGGGCAGCCACAACTTAGCTTTTCGGGCCTTAGGTGCCAGGTCAGGCCTGCATATAAGTGTGTAGCTAGTTTTTGTGTGTGTGTGTGTGTGTGTGTGTGTGTGTGTGTGTATAAACGTGTTCTACCCATTTTACTTGTTGACGACCTCAACCTTCTTTTCCATATAAGCCACTCTCTCTGTAGGCATTCCTGCATTCTTTCCCTTAATAACTACCTTTCCCTTCAGGTCTCTTTCTCACCTCCCTCTCACTGCTCTTTTTTCTTCCTATTCTGTATTCTAGTTGGGGTTTATTTACAATGGAAAAAAGAAGAAGCTTACAAAACCTTTACCCCAAATTTATGGGATCAATTGTTTGAATCCTCTTCTTCCATTCCATTCGGCTCTGTTAAGGACCATGGCCTTTATAACACTAAAATATCCATATCATTCTTTAACACTTCGAACCATATTCGTCTACAACTCCTCTAGCCCTAGCGGCTCCATTAACGACCATATTATCGCTCCTCCTTAGAGGAGTATTTATTGTGACCCAGTGTCTGCTAATGAAGTTAATCTACAGAAGTACATGGGTGCTATGGCTTTAGTACTCAACATCAATGGTGTCCTACTATGGCACATGGCGAATTAACCAAGCATGACAGCTTTGTGATAATTGTTACGCTTTTTAGATTCAAGCAAGATTTTCATCATTTATATAGGAAAGATAAATCTCGTCTTATTTTTATACATGTTGCATCCAGTTGCCTCCAATAGTACAATTATTTCCCTTAGCATTATGCCACTTGTGTTACCCTCAAAATAAGAATAGATTGCTCACTATTTGTCACTAAGTTGACAAAGCTATTAGCATATTACAATTAGCTTGGAATGTAATAACTCTTAAAGTTTCACCAATTCATCTTGGTCCATTCAATGCACACACAGACACACAAACACGTGTGTGTCTGTGTGTATAATCCTTCGGTTAAGTCAAAATGATTAGCAAATTCTTTTGTGTTTTCTTTATTCAGAGGCTTTGTCTGCTATGTTCATTGTCTTTTCACTAACGTTAAAATTGGTGTTGCGACATACTAAAAAAAAAATACAAATTAGATGGGATTAATAAAGTACATTTCAAGAAATTCTAACAACCTTGATTGAGAATTATCAATTTGCTCGTTGATTTCTTATATAGCTCCCCCTTAGAGAATCACCAGTTTGACCGTTATAAAGACAAATTTCTTTTACCATTTCATCCATTATATATTTACAATTTCTGGAGACCTATGTTAGACAGTTGTTTTCGTAGAGGATGTCGGTTAAGAAAATATGGGAGAAAGATTGTTTTTTGAGAGTAAATAGGATGAAAATGGAGGCAGAGAAGTAGTTGTAGTTGGGTAGAACAATTACCGTGTTAACCTTAATTGTAATAAAAAATGTTAATCGATCAATTTAAATTTCATGATATATATATATATATATATATATATATATATATATATATATATATATATATATATGCACTTATGTACAGTAATATCATTTTCTATTTTTGTCTGCCTTCTAATTCCTTCATCCTATATAGACCTGCTTTTCTGGTCACTTTTTTGGCAGTCTCGCGTACATTTTTCTCACCCTTTTGTGTCCGTACCTTGTCTTCTTGGAACAATATTTTTTCCATTATAGGGACTTTGTACACATTTAGCATTGAGAGTTGGAACTTTTTTTATTAACTACTACGAGTTATCTTGTAAGTTTGTTCGTGAACATCTAGCAATGTAGAGGTTGTGTGGTTGCTTGTACCCTTGTGCTGAGATGGTTTTCTGTCTGCAAATATAGGAACAATGTTACACTTGTTACCTTTGGTTGTAAAAGAAATAACAATAACACCAACTTGCCTGGTGCTCTTAGTCATTCTCAGTGGTTATTGTTGCTCAGCAGCCATCGCCAATAGAAAGAAGCTTTGGAGACAAGGATGATGACATGGGTTATGGTTGGATGTAAAACTCAGCCGACTCTGTCTAAAATGAAACATGGGTCAGGCCCCAATGTTCTAGCTTGTATGTTTAGTTAATGGTTGATCATGAGCGGTACTCTTATTTCGGTCACATGATGCAGTTACTCAGTGTCCTTGTCCTGTGTACCATCTTGTGTTGATCAAGGTAGTCAAAGGCGCAAGGCGCACTCGAGACACAAAGGGTCTATATCGCCCAAGCGAAGCGGCACAAGACGCACTAAAGACGCGGGCCCGAGCGAAGCTGAGGCACAAAAATAAAAATAATATACATAAATGAATAAATAAATTACTAATGTAAGAAATAAAATAAAATAACATATTAAAATCAAAATAAACATGTTAAAATATAACCAAGTGAACTAGTAGAGCAGTAATAGCACTAGCAGTCAACAGAACTAACAATAGTTTGTATTATTTATACCACGTTTTTAGTAAAATTTACTTTTTCCAGTTCAACTATAGCCAACTTTGATAATTGTGGAAAGGGCTACCTCCCTCCCACTTGTATGAGATAAGGGTTATTCCCATGCCTCAAAAAGTTTTTTGTATATAAAAATAAAAATCATAAGGTGCGCCTTGCTAAAAGGCGTGCCTTGGGTGCGCCCAGAGAAAGGCGCCTAGTGAGGTGTGAGGTGCAACTGCTGCCCCTTTCTGCGAGACGCACCTTTGACTACCATGGTGTTGATAATTGCGTTGGTTTGACCCACTTGGGAATTCACACAACATCTTTAGAACTTTCACCTTCTTTTGTTGTTCAGATCCTAGTATCATATTTGCAAGAAATTTTCACTTCTTTACCTTTGTTGGTGTAATTGTTTTCTTAACATTTGATCAATCACAGTATGCAGTGTTAACCACTGTACTCATTTTACTAGAATCAGCTTTAGTGGCAGATGTGGTGTTCAACAAACATTGGGAGGATGTAAGTTTATGTATAATGGAAAGCAGTTTGTTCTTTAATATGCTTAATACGAAAGTATCTTCCATGCACTCTAAGCAATGCCATGGTTTTGCAGGACCTACCACATGATTCTACTGGAGAGTTGAGAAGACTTCGAGCATTTATTGAAGATAGTATAGACATATTCAAGTGGGTTGGCATAACTGTTGTTGTTATACAGGTCTGCAGCTCCTTCTCTTCAAGTTTTGATAATGTGTTATTCTCGTCAGTCAATGGGAATGTAATAACAATGAAGCAGTTTTATATCAATATCTAGATTGCTTAATTTTCAAGATTTTCCAAGAAGAAAGTTGGATGGGAGCACGGGTTTAGTGAACCAAGCAAGTAAAAAAAAAAAATTGGAGTGTGTCGATGCTGAGATAACCAGAATTTGTATGAAATGATTTTCATAGGTTGGGAGTGTTAATGGTCTGACTGAAGATAGTATAATATTTCTCATATTGGCTACAGACAAAATTGGGTAACATTTAGGTGCTTCCTGGCTATTATCTACCCAGTTAAGTCTCAATTGTTTTTTACTACTGTGCTTTTTTGCTTGGTACGATCAACCTGTGGCGTAGGAAGATGTCTTAATGTGACACAAAAGTGACCAACATGGAAACTCGATCAAATCTTGACATGGCAATAGCATGTTAGTTGGTATGCTGATGTGTGTGTTTGTAATGGACTGAAAGAATGGACCAGTCTTCATGGTTAAAAATCACTTCCATTTTGAAACAATCTAGACATGACATCAAGTACCAACCTTATAATGGAATTGTCATATCATCATGATTTTGATGAGTTGAGGTGTCATTAAAATGTTCCTGGTGTCCCAATGCGAGTCTCATTGTAGCTTTGGTCCTTGTGTGTCCAATTGTGCCCATGATTCATTTCATTAGTACCAATTTTTTAATGTGATAATTTAAGATTTCATATATGATAATACATATTAATATTTTCAGGCTAATTTGCAACTAAATACCTGAAACTTTCATCGATTTGCAAGTTGCTAACCTAACTATTATACTTAACAAGTTACCCTAAAATATTGTAATTAACAACTAAACTGCTTTGCTATGGGTTTGTCTTCACACTTTGGCTTAATGTGTCATAGAGATAAATGTAACTCGCTACAAAATTTTATTGTCTTACCTATTGGTCTGGACTCTGTTGCCTGGGAACTTAAGAGGGTGATCCTTAGTTGAATGAGCTTAAATTGCATTTCCAAAAGGTTGGTCTACCTGGAAACTTAGAGGGTGTTCCTTGGTTGAAGGAGCTTAAACTACATTTCTAAAAGGTTGGTCCACCTGCCCAATTAGCCATATAGGTTTGACGGCACTATCTTCTCATGCTCATAGTCACATTTGGGGTGTATATCGGTCGACCGATATACAATTTTGGTGGCTGAACCGACTTAGTTGTTTATGCAAATTATATAACTGAATTTGATCCGCATATCCTTAATAACCGAGTGTTTCGGTTAACACGTTAGATGTGTCGGTCGGTTGGTTAATTCAGTTAAAATGGATTAGTTTAGCTCATTAGATGTATTAGAAAATTAGGCTTAAATTGTTATAATTGAATCTACTTTTCAAAATCTAATAGCATTCAAATAGATCATCCAACATAAATGTAAGAGGAAATATCCCATCTTGGTCACCAGTCTAACAAGTTGTATTAAATGTCACCTTTTTTTATTGAATTGCTCTGATTAGGTTTCTAAAATTTTAAAATTAGGTTGGGGTTCTTTTAATGGATAGTAAATAGATCGAGTAAGACGAGAGAATGAAGAGTAACATCGACATGTGTTGTGAAAAAGAGCAACGAGCGATACTCTTCTAAGTCTCCCTTTACCTCCTAGTATCTTAGAGCTTCTTTTGAGTTTCGACTAGTATTTTTCTAGTCAAACTAGTATTAAATTATTAATTGCTAACCCCTTAATCTTGATTCAGAGACTTGAAAAAATTATATATATATATATATATAGAGAATAAGGGAGGTGAGATGGCACCTCACTCTAAAAACAAGGGTGGCGGTGACGTGGCACAATCTCAACCACACATTTCATAATTGGCAATTTGCACTTAACCCCCTCCCCTCGTTTGTGTGGTTGAGATTGTGCCACGTCACCGCCACCTTTGTTTTTAGGGTGAGGTGCCATCTCACCTCCTTTATTCTCTCTCTCTCTCTCTCTCTCTCTATATATATATATATATATATATATATATATATATATATATAGAGAGAGAGAGAGAGAGAGAGAGAGTTAAATCGGTTGGTCGGTTAAATTAAAAAATCACAAACCGTAACCAAATCATAAAATAATTTATAAAGCATAACCTAATCGACCAAGTTTATTGGGATAAACCGAAGTGTTTGCTAATCGGTTTGGTCGGTTAACTGTAAGACGAATAATAAAGGTTCTTAACGCAAGGGAGGAGGAAGATCGATCTCAATCTATCGAATCTTTCTCTTCTGCCATCGGTCGTTTGTTTGATCAATCATATTGTTCAATAGTTTACTTTTCGGATTCCGAGGATGAGCCGGCCGATCCTAACATAATTTATGAGGAGTTTTAGGTTAATCGTGACAACCCTTATTCACATTGGCTAAGAATTTGGCAGCAACATAGAAGGTTAGCATGACAGTCACTCATGAAAACTTTGTTAAATCTTTTAATGAACTTTCTTATGCTCCACAGTCGACCTATTAAGGCATAGATCCATATGGCGATGAACAAAACCAACTTGCAACTTGCTACTTGTACGCTGTTAACAATGATACCCTTCCTAGTTTCATATATCTTAACGATAACCTACCTTACCGGCATAGGGTAGGTAGCAAGTTCCAAATCGGGAAAAGTAAGATATTTAGTTGTTAATTATAAAACTTTAGGGTAGCAATTTATTAGTTGTGATACATTGAGGAAACAACTTACAAATTTGGGAGAAGTTCAAGGTATTTAGTTGCAAATTGCTTTTGATTGTATGTGTCATAACCATAAGCTTTTGAAATTTATCATATCCCAGTCCTCTTCTACTAAAAACTTGCCCATGTCCATATGTTTGTTGTGAGTTGTGCAGAACACGGAAGCAGCTCAAACAACAATAACCTTATGATGAGTAAAATATCAAGGCACAAATAACCGAATAAGTACCAAATCAAGAACACAACAATATTTAACGTGGTTGGGTCAAGCTCGACATACTCCACAGGGCCTATGCAGTTAAAACAGTTTTTTCATGATAACGGTCCAGTATAGTTATTGATATATTACCGATATATCGGTTTTATAACGGTAAATATCGGTTTGCATTTTTAACACAATTTTTATATATGAACAACACACTTAATAGTTATCTTTTATATAATATGCAGGAAGTATACATACCAAGACAATTACACCTTCCAGAAATCCAAGAGATCAAAGATTAAAGGAGACCACATGAGGAACTGCATCTCTGAAGTCTGAATAAGTTTGATGCATGATGTATTACACCTTCGCCACCCAAACAAGCCAGTGAGCTACAAGATCAACTCTCTCATGAAGGTCACTGCAATTTGATAGCTCAAAAGGAAGCAAGCAAAAGAAACTGATGGAAGTGCTAGTTAGACGTATCTATCAATCATTCAATTGGATAAATAAACATTGAATCATTGATACCTTGTATTGTATCTTGACTGTAAACAGTATGATTTTTATGTAGGAATGATGTTGGAAAAAACATTATACTTTTTATGTTCATGTCATGTTGGAATGATGCTAAAAAATAATCCAAACTCATAAAGATAAGCAAATGAAGTAGTAGCAAATTCATATTCTCCAGAAGTAGGAATAAAATAGAAAAGATAAGCAAATGAAGAGTAGCAAATTCATAAAACAATCTACTTCAAAGCATTAAAACTAAAAGGTACATACCCAAACCAACATTAAAATATAAAATGTACCCACTTCAACGATTCAAGTTCAACTAATATGAAAACAAAAAAGATCCCAATTCATTGTTCAACTTTCAACATCTAATAATCTTCATTAGCCTCAACTTCAACTTCATTTTCTTCATTCTCACCATCACCATCTTCTCCACCTTCCTCCCTAGTTTGTTCATTTTCATCTTCTTCATCATTCATGTATTCATCATTATGAACAAGTAAGGAGACTGAATCTATAACACCTCGTGATCTTGTACTTCTTGTAGTTGGCCCTTCAACATCATCGGCACCCATTGAAGCACGAAATTGTTCGCAAGTTAAATCATCACCTACCCTCACAAACTCTGCAAGCTCTGTTTCGGTTGGTGTAATCCAATCATCATTCTCTTCAACATCTCTCAAAACAATAGGATCAAAAGTTTTGGTTTTGTTCTTTTGATCCAAGAATCGTCTCTCCAACTTCATGTTATATTGAATATAAACAAGATCATTCAATTTTGCTTGCAAAAGGCAATTTCTCTTCTTCGTATGCAACTGAAATTAACATATAAATTATAATATAAGTTATTGAATATTATTTGTAAGTATCTAGCTTTAATAAAAAAAAAAACTAGCAAATTTTATTATAAAGTAAAGAAGCATACGTTGTCAAAGGCACTCCAATTTCGCTCACAAGGCGAAGCACTAAATGTTTGGCTTAAGACCCTCCTTGCAAAGCTTTGTAGTTCCGGCGTACCATTGCCATGACTTATCCACCATTCATCTATATTTAGTACAAAGTACCCTCACATCAATAAGAAAGATGTAATGTAAAATACAAATGGAATGGTTAATTGGTTAAGGAAAGAAACTTACATGGTGATATCATTTCTCTTGTTCTTATAGCTATAGTAGTTCCAAAATCTCTCGTCGCCTCTCTATATTCCGACAATTGTGATAAGATTTTAGTACTCTCAGTCATATCTGGCACAAGCCTCATCAAAGCTTCATTAAGCATTCTCCTAGTATGATTAACCTCTGATGTTGAATGCTTATAAAATATGGCAGGGTTAAGGTAATATCTAGCTGCATTTAAAAGATAATCCAATTATGGTAGCCAACATTCATGTGCATATAAATATGAACAAAACATATATATATATATATATATATATATATATATATATATATATATATATATATATACCTGCATGTAACGGGTGTTCTAGTTGTTCAACCCATCTCCTTGTAACAATCGCCATGGCCTTGATTAGCACTGCAGGCTCATCAACAAGGTTCTTATCAAGTTGGAGTTTTGCTCTATCCATAGCATCATATATATAGGCCATGCAAGGTTGTTCTTCCCTGTCTACCAATCTCAAGACATCCACTAAGGGAGCCAACACTTTACAAGCCAACTCCACATTTTTCCAAAATGACTCCTTTGCAATAAGTCCTTGCAATCTTCTTTCCATCCTCTCTCTTTGAAAATAAACTGCGCACCCATCTAGAAGAAACATAATTGTTGCAAGTACTGCCTGTTCTTCCATATGCTCTCCAATGTATAGAAGGAGGTTGCAAACCTAGTTATACAAGGCCTGTGTAATTCGCTACTGCTCAACTTCCGCATCATGTTTAAAACCATCAAATGGTTATAGATATAAACCATCACCTTCCTGGCTTGATACAACACATTCTTAATCTTTACGACATCCCAATGAAGTCTCTATAGATTTGACATTAATCAGCTCACCAAATTGACAGCATACGATAAATCATAATGGGTGCACACCATGACATACATTAATGATCCCATCGCACTCGCATATGGAAATTGAGACATCTTTACATTTTTATCTATTTCGCACTCCTTAGAGGACAACTTGAAATAACCAATGATTGGGTTGTTCACATGTCTAGAGTTCTTCATGTTGAATCTCTCCAACACTTTCTCTATATACTTCATTTGTGATAACCATAGCTTTTTAGCCTACCTATTTTAATGAATTTCCATCCCAAGGATCTTCTTTGCACAACGTAAGTCTTTTATGTCAAATTTTATACTCAATGAAGCTTTAAGTGCTTTTATGTCCGTCGTTCTCTTGGAAGCAATCAACATGTTATCAACATATAACTATATAAGAAGAGATATATCGACGACCTATCCTTGACCCTCCTTGAGCAGACGCACTTGTCATACTCAATTCAAGAGAAAGTTATCTTCAACATAAAAGAGTCGAAGCTCTTGTCATACTCACATCGAGAGAAATGAATCTTTAATATAAAAGAATCGAAACACTGGTATCACTGACGAGGATATTGCTTCAACTCATATAGAGATCACTTGAGCTCACATATTTACGAAGATCTTCTCTTCTAACTTGGTCATGCAAAAATACTATTTTGACATCCATTTGCTCCAACTCCATATCTTCAGTCACTACCAATGTCAATAACACATGAACAGATGCTTTACCCATGCAAGCATGTCTTGTTGTAGTCAACCCTACCTTCTGACCATACTATTTTCGACTAAGCGAGCCTTGGATTGATCATTATCCTTTTCTGAATACTTATTTGTAGTTAATAGTTTTTTTTATCCTTTGGTGGCTCGACCAAGTTTCATGTACCATTTTTCTGAATTAACTCCATCTTCTCCATCATGGCAACTATCCAACAATATTTGCCCTCTTGCTTGATGGCCTTCTTATAATCACTTAGATCTTCCGTTTTCGTGACCAAGGCAAATGTAACCATGCTTGCAAAATTTTACCGCAATTTTGCCTTGTGTACGTTTTGATCTCTTTAATGCTATTATTTGCGGGTCCTTATGGGGTTCATCCTCACCATCCATCTCTACAAACCGTCAGTCCACACCGGTAGATTATAATGGTGCTTCGAAGTCCGTATCCTCATGAGCATTAGGAACCTCTATCGAGTCGTCATCACCTAATGTGTCACTCATCTCCTTAGACTTTTCTTTCACATCTTTCAACATATAAACCTTATCGAAGGTCACATCACGACTTGTGTACAACCTTGCTTTTGACTCCATGTTTGAATCCAAAGAAAATGTACCATTTTGACTTTGACTTCGGCTTGATTCTATCCTATTGATTCATGAGTGAATAGGCAGGGCATCCAAACACATGCAAAGCATCATAACTGATTGGCTCTCATGTATGTACCTTCCTAAGAATCTGAAGTTCGATTGTTGTAGATGGTGGTTTGTTGGGCAAATAGCATGCATGACTTATTGTTTCTGTCTTAGAAGTCCTCAATAAGACCTGATTGCAACTGCATATTCCTGGCTTGCTCTAGTAGTGTCATGCTCATGTGCTTCGCTACCTCGTTCTTCTCTGGACATTCTGTAATTGTTCATCACTTTTGTATGTCCTGCTCTTTGCAATAGTCATGAAACTCTATCGAGTGTACTCGCCTCCATTGCTTGTTCGTAATTACTTTATTACCAGTCCATTTTGCTTCTCTACGACTGTCGTCCACTCTCAAAATCTTAGCAAACACCTATGACTTGTGTTTGAGGAAATAAATCTATACTTTCCTTGAGAGTGGACGACAGCCGTAGAGAAGCAAAAGGGACAGGTACTCGACACCTCCCTTTGATCGAACCAGTAGTGGCCCACATATGTTCGAGTGAATTTAATCGAGGACTCCTTATGTCTTGTGCACTGGCTGCTTGAAGCTAACTTTATGTTGCTTTTTCATCATGCAATACTTGCAGAAATCTAACTTGCAATCCTTCAGGCCTTTTAGCAACTACTCTTTTATAGCTAGTGAAGATCCCTCTTACTCATGTGGCCTAGACGCATATGTCATAGTTTTGCGGTATCCTCTCCCTTTTTAGAGACGACACCTGTGACCGTGCTTTCGTTTAAATTTTTACAAGTTCAACGTAATTTATGACCCTTCGTGACTACCATGTTGTCTGTCACTATCGTTAGTAAATCAGCTTGGCCAACAAATTTGCATCCTGTCGTGTCTAATACTTCGAGAGAAATAAGGTTTTTCTTTAGATCCAGAACATCTCACGTTCACAAGAGTATATACTACACCATCAAATATATGAATCTATATGTTTCCTATGCTAGCTAATGGTCTTTGCACAACGCATTGTTCCCCATGAGAACCACTGAACTTCCTATAGGTATTGAACCACTCCTTGTTCGGACACATTGTTTGGACATCCAGATTCAAGAATCCAAGCTTCGGAGAAATTGGCCTTCCCGCTATGCACTATAAGCACATCACACGATAAATCGACTTCTTGCGCAACATTGGCTTGACTCTAACCGCTTGAAGTGACACAATTACCTTTCTTCTCTAACCAGTACTTGTACTTCAGACAATGCTTCTTCATGTGTCCCGTATGTTTGCAGAAATAACATGCATCACTATCCTTGCGTGGATTAGGATTTTGTTATTCCACTCTTGCCTCCACCTTTCTCTTTTATTGGCAATAAAACTCCGATGACTCAATTGGATTCAGTATCTTCATAATCTCATTATTTAAAAGAGTTGTAATCACCTTCCCCCATCTCAAGAGTCTCATTCCCATAAAGGATTGCTTTCACCAAATGGTCATACGACCCCGAAAGCAAAGATAGGAGCAATAGCACTTGGTTCTCCTCCAACTTTACTTCGAGACAAAAATAATTGTCTATCTTATTGAAGTTGCTCAAAAAGGTATAGAATGTGGGTTCCTTTATGCGCAAACTAATAATAATCGACTCTTATTGAAGTTGTTCATATGGTATAGAAATGGTGTTCCTTTATGCGTAAACCGTAGAGTTGTTTCTTGAGGTACAACTTGTTCGACGACGACTTTGTCATATACAAGCCCTCTAGCTTCAACTATAAATCGACTGCAAAAATCAAATCTCTAACATAACATTGTACATCATCTCATCTGCCACACAGTTTTGTCGTGCTTCGTGCCCTCTGATTTATGTCATCTCATGGATCCTCCATCAAGTCGGAAGGTTCTTTTCCTTATCAATGACGGCCTTAAACACTCTTTCACGAGGAGACCCTTAACCCTTCTTTGCCACAAAGAAAAATTTTCTTTAGCATTGAATTTCTTCACCTCGAACTTGGTACTGTTAACCTTGTTACTCGTCATCCCGAAATTTCAAAATAGAGAAAATCTCCAACAAACCAACGATTTCAAGAAATCTAGGAAGATAGGGAGAATACCAATTTTGTCATCTACCGTTGACCTAGATCCGAATTTGAAATCCCTACGCTTCCCTTAGCTCTCATACCAATTGTTGTGGACGTGCTGATGTGACACAAACAATAACCTTAGCACGACAAAAGGCACAAATAACCAAATAAATAGCAAACTAAAAATACAATAATATTTAATGTGGTTCGGTCAAACCCGACCTACTCCACGGGCCAAGAGGATAAATAATTTTATTGAATCAACAAGAAAACCTTACAAGAATTACACATAATAATACCGTAATCCAAAACTCTCTCCTAACGATATCTCCGGCGAGCTCTCTTCCCCCTTCCTCTTGAAGAATAATGAGAGTCTTAAAGCATAAGGAGTCTTCAAGAAGCTTGAAGCATAAGGAGGTTATCAAACGTAATGGCCACTCAAAACTCTCTTTTGATAGCCTCCTTATGCTTTAAGCCTCCTTATACGGGAACAAATGTTGCACATACTGGTATACTATTAGTATTCTGGTGATACTTGTTTGGCTGTAGACAACCATGTATAAGTGTATCAATGTCTGTCGGACTTCTCCGATTTCTCGGACGGTGTCCGTCGCCCTCCGTAGTTGAACACAAGCCATATACAACAATGTAGTATGTTGGGTTTTTAACTTTAACGTACTGAACTTGGACCTTTTTTAGCAGGGCGAAATTTTATGCATGATTAAACGTAACTTTACCGGTTTGTTTCATATGACCATGTCCCTTGCATCCCAGGAAACCCTGATTATCTTTAGGAGAAGAAAAGTAGTGTGTGCTGTCTTACTCGACGGTGTAAGAATCTTGTACGCTTCTTGTTGCAGCTAGATACTAGTTGGAGTTATATTAGAGATGTGACACAGAATCATTTATGGGATTAGTTTATCTTTTTCCTTTTTTTGCCTTCAAAATTGTGCATGTAGCTCTACAATTTTCCCCAATCAAGTCTTTTCCTCATCTTTCCAATGAAACACTGATTCTTACCTATCATCTGAGTGTTTGGTTTGGTACAGTAAAAGGCTTGAACCAGAACTAGTTTCCAAAAGCAACTACTGTGTGGACCCAATTCCAAAGGCACCATCAATCAATGCCCGTAAGCTGCAACAGTAATTCAAGGAGGTGATGGTGTCTGAAAGAGCATTTACAAATCCCCAGCTGTGTTTACGAGCAACTGAATTTGGTTTGGTTTGGTAGGTGGGAGAGCAGTCCTATACTGTCACGACCCGATCCCAATAATCTGGGTCCAGTCGGATCATGCCCAGCCTGCACCGTTGTGAGACGGCGGCAGTAAGCTGTATCAATCCGTAGTAACACACAGACATCCAGAATACATGAAGGAAATTCAATTTTATTGCTAAGTCAGGAAGAGCAATTCTTTTACAAGCAAGGATCAAACAAAACATGGTCCA
Organism: Iris macrosiphon; assembly: GCA_036927795.1. Lineage (NCBI taxonomy): Eukaryota > Viridiplantae > Streptophyta > Magnoliopsida > Asparagales > Iridaceae > Iris > Iris macrosiphon. The sequence goes on from JAYESA010000005.1 coordinate 155,071,486, forward strand.
GGGTTATTACTTCAACCCTGATTATTACAACTTGGAAAAATAAAAGGGAAACAACTAAACATCGGCCTCCTGGCTAGGTTCAGCTAGGGCTTCAGTACTCTGGTCCGGACCATAAAAGGTGTCATACGCCTCATCGTCACCGTAATCACCTAAAATTGTTAATCTCCAGTCAGGAGGGAGCAAGAACATATATCCAATTCCAGCATCTTAACGATAATTAAAATGATGCAATGAGATAGTTTTGAACAATATTTATATTTTTGTATGCAACAAATATGAAACAAGAACAGTAAATGTCGATGAAGCAAATGATGACAAACTACAATCACTAAAAGTGTTTTGAGAAAGGTAGCATCCCATAGCCGGTTGGGGTTGGAGGCAATCTGTGTTCTAGTGAACACGGTGCGGCGTCAGTCCAGTGAGGTTGGACTTCAGCTATCCACAATGAGGCAATAAGGGGGCTTTGACCACGGGTGCTAACTTTTCTCCCCAGTTCCCAAGGCAATAATCAATGAGTCAATGAGTCAGTCAATCAGTCAATCAGTCGGTTCCGTGAATCAAGTGTCGTCCCAATATCTATATGACATGCAACATATTTAACTACAACTAAAATACGGGTTTTGAATTATATGAAACTTGCCTGGAGTTGGTTGGTGACGCGAGTGAGAGGTCGCGACGGTCTCAACCTTAGTTACAGGGACCTACAATTATTAATAATCTGATTTTAGAATTTAAACAAAAGGGTTTTAATCTGACTTGATTAGTTAACTAAGTTAATGATTCAATCCAACGATCGATTAATAATAATAATAATTTGTAATAGTAATTTAGTAATCAAAAACCCTTTTTTTAATAATAATAAAACTTATTTATTTTATCGTAGAAAATATTATATTTTTATTTTATGGTAAAATATCGTTTTGTTTCTAATAAGAAAAATAGGAAAGTACGATTATAATAACATAATATCGTTTGTTTTTAGCAATCAATTTGTAAGAGAATAATATTTTGGAAAAACCTATTTAAATACTAACATATTATATTTTGAATACTGAAAATCATTTCAGAATTATATATTAAATAATTACTAATTTGTATTTAAATACTAAAAATCATTTCGGAAATTATCTATTAGATAATTACTAATTAGTATTTAAGTACTAAAAATCATTTCGGAAATTATCAATTTAAATAATTACTAATTGCGTAATATTTAATAAGGTTTTTATTTTATTATATATATATAATTAATATACGTATTGAGGATCGTTGTATTAAATCGTTAATTAATTAACCAACCAAAACTAACAAATCATTAATCTACTAATTAACCATAACCTATAAATTTCTAAGCTATCCCGGGATTGACAGAGCTTTATTCTGTCAGTCCCGGTCGGACAGGGGAGTGGTTTTGGAAGGGACAGTGCACTCTGATAGTGGCACCTACCGGGAAGCTGATGGAGGAGTACCGAGGGGAGGCCTCGGACTCGGGATCGGGGTATTTCGAGTCCGACACGCGTTCCTGCGTCCTGGACACGTCAGCGGCGTGTCCGGGCTCGTATCCGCGTCTGGGTCGCGTCCGCGGAGTGTCCGGTGCTGCTGGAGGGTACGCCGGAGGCCGGCGAGGTCGGGCCGGGGCTGCGGCGGCTCAGCCGAGGGGCGGCGAGGTCACCGGCGGCGTCGAGGGGGCTCGGGATAGCCGGCGGAGGGCTGAGAAGAAGAGGGGAGGAAGATGAAGGGGCTCGGGCCTTGGCGTCGGGCGCTGGCGGTCGAGGGCGGCCGGAGTCAGGTGCGGCGAGCTCTGCGGGAGGTTGAGGGCAGTCGTGGTCGGCGGACGGGCTCGCCGGAGTTCGTCGATCTAGGGTTAGGGTTTGGTTTTGGGGGGAAAAGGAGGCGGTGATGGGTGGATTTTATAGGGGTTCGATGGGGCTCGGCTGGGCGGTCGTGGGCGCGGGATCCGGAGGGGAGGCGACGTGGAGGAGGGCGTGGCCGGGTGGCGCGCGATTTCCGGCGGGGTTTCCGGAGTCGGGGAGAACGGGGACTGGGTAGGGGTGACCGGGCGGGTTCCGGGTCGGGCGCTGGTTCGGGTCTGACCGACCCGCCCGACCCGCTAGCCTATGGCCGGGCTGGGCTGGGTAGCGCTGGGCTCGGCCCACTGGGCCGGGCCGGGCCCAAAACCGGAAAAATAATAAAATAGAATAATAATAATAATAAAAATAAATATAATAACAGAAATAATTTATTAATTATAAAAAATAGTTTTTAGGCTTTTAAAAATAAGTCTGAGACCCAATAAAATCCCAGAAAATTACCCCAAGTCCAGTTTTCTATTTTTACACCCAAAAATCTTATTTTCATGATATTTTAATACTATTTATTGCCAACTAAAAATCATTTATTAATTAAAGCCTTGATTTTAATTACAGAAAATTCCCGAAAATTTCCAGAAAATTGGGAAAAATCCAAGATTTAATAATTTGGAAAATTCAGGGGTTTACAACCTACCCAACTTAAGAAAAAATTTCGTCCTCGAAATTTACTATCATTGAAGGGAGAACAAGGGTAAACATGCCTTAAAACAGATGAGGGTACTTCTGCTTCATCTCAGCCTCTCGTTCCCAGGTGGATTCGCCTGGGGAGTGGTGGAGCCACTGAACTTTGACCAGTGGAATCACGGTGTTCCGCAACTGCTTTTCCATACGGTCTATGATCCTTACTGGCTGCTCTGGTACTGTAAGACTTGGTCCAATCTCCAACTCTGAATGATCCAGGATGTGGCTCGGGTCCGGAATGTAACGCCTCAGCTGCGATACATGGAAGACGTTGTGCACGCCTTCAAGATTAGGTGGTAACGCCACTCTGTATGCCACCTCTCCAACTCTGCTCACTATCTCGAATGGGCCGATATACCTGGGACTCAGTTTCCCAGCTCTGCCAAAACGGATAGTTCCTCTGGTGGGGGAGATCTTGACGAAGACACTATCACCTGCTTCGAACTCCACAAGTCGGCGACGGCTGTCCGCCCAATGTTTCTGACGATCTTGAGCCACCCGAAGTCTGTCTCTGATCACCTTGACTTTTTCAGCCGCATCTGTAATCATCTCAGGTCCCAGCATGACTCGTTCTCCTACGTCGTCCCAAGCCAAGGGAGTGCGGCAACGACGTCCATACAGAGCCTCAAAAGGAGTCATGCCGATGCTGGCCTGGTAGCTGTTGTTGTAAGCAAACTCTACCAAGTGTAGGTGGTCCTCCCATGATCCTCCAAAATCCAGGACGCAAGATCTCAGCATATCCTCTAACGTCTGGATGGTTCTCTCTGACTGTCCGTCGGTCTGTGGGTGGTATGCAGTGCTGAACTTCAGTTGGGTCCCCAGACTCTCTTGCAAGCTCTTCCAGAAGTGAGAAGTAAAGCGGCTGTCTCGGTCTGATACAATGCTCACAGGAACTCCATGTATCCGGACGATTTGCCTCATGTATAGGGCAGCTAACTTCTCGGTGGATAAACCAACCTTGAAGGGAATGAAGTGGGCAGACTTAGTCAATCTGTCTACGATCACCCAAATAGCATCCTTCCCTCCTTGGGATCGAGGCAATCCTGACACAAAATCCATAGTGATGTGCTCCCATTTCCATTCTGGAATGGGCAGCGGCTGAAGAAGTCCTGCTGGTCTTTGTCTATCTGCTTTCACCTGCTGGCAGATCAAGCATCTGCCAACGAATTTTGAGACATCCTTCTTCATTCCATACCACCATACGTGCTCCCGTATATCTCGGTACATCTTATTTGCTCCAGGGTGGATGGAATACTGTGAGTGATGCGCTTCCTGCATCAGCTGTTCCCTCAATTCACCAGCAGGTACACAAAGTCTGGTGCCATTCCTCAGTGTTCCGCCGTCTGAAATGGAGAATCCCTCCAGTGTGCCAGCTAACACCTGGTCCCTGAGCTTGCACAATGCTCCGTCCTCGAATTGAGTTTCCTTGATTTTGTCCATCAAGCTAGATTGCACTTGCAAATGCATCATGGGGAAGTCAGCGCCGGGTACTATTGCTTCCCGTCCAAGCTTCTTCATTTCCTCTGCAGGCAATACGAGTTCTAGTCCCAGCTTCTCCATGTCCTCCAGTAGGTACCGATCGGTCGTCAAGAACATCGCCATCGGATATCGACTAAGTGCGTCGGCGACCACATTAGCCTTTCCGGGATGGTACTGCAGGCTGATATCAAAGTCCTTCATGAGCTCCAACCATCGTCTCTGACGCATGTTGAGCTCCTTCTGTGTAAAGACATACTTGAGACTTTTGTGGTCCGTGTATATCTCTACTCTTTCGCCGTACAGGTAGTGCTTCCACAGCTTCAAGGCGAAGATGACTGCTGCTAGCTCCAGGTCATGCGTCGGGTAGTTCTTCTCATGAGTCCGTAATTGCCGGAAAGCATAAGCAATTACCTTTCCATGTTGCTGGAGCACACATCCTAATCCTTTGCCGGACGCGTCGCTATAAATTGAGAATCCTCCTGATCCTGAGGGTAGCGACAAGATCGGCGCTGTTGTTAGCCTTCTCTTCAGCTCTTCAAATGACGCCTGGCACGCTTCGGTCCAGACGAACTCTTCATTCTTCTTGGTTAGCTTGGTCATGGGCTCAGCAATCCTTGCAAAGTCCTTCACGAATTTCCTGTAATATCCAGCTAAGCCCAAGAAGCTTCTGATCTCTGCAACTGAACTGGGGGTATTCCATGTCTCCACGGCAGCTATCTTCTTGGGATCCACTGATATGCCTTCTCCTGTGACAACGTGGCCGAGAAAGTCCACCTTGTCTAAGAAGAATTCACACTTGGACAGTTTTCCATATAGCTTTTCTTTTCTGAGGATTTCTAAAACTATCCTCAAATGCTGCTCGTGTTCTTCCTTGGTCTTCGAATAGATCAGAATGTCGTCAATGAAGACAACGACAAACTGGTCCAGGTATTTGTGGAAGACCTTGTTCATGAGATTCATGAACACTGTTGGGGCATTTGTAAGACCAAAGGGCATGACCAAGAATTCAAATTGTCCATACTTGGTGTTGAATGCCGTCTTTGGGATGTCCTCCTTCCTCACCTTGATTTGATGGTAACCCGATCTGAGGTCTATCTTCGAGAAAACCTTAGCTCCACTCAGCTGGTCGAAGAGGTCGTCGATCCGGGGCAGCGGGTACTTGTTCTTGATAGTGATGTTGTTCAATGCCCGGTAGTCTATGCACATTCTAACTGTCCCATCCTTCTTGGGTACAAACAAGACTGGTGCACCCCAGGGTGAGGCACCGGTCCTGATGAATCCTTGCGCCTGAAGCTCGTCAATCTGGTCTTTCATTTCCTTGGACTCCTTGGGATTCACTCGGTAGCAGCGTTGGGAGATTGGTGCTGCGCCAGGTATAAGATCGATCGAGAATTCCACATCTCGATCAGGGGGTAGCCCTGGAAGATTGTCTGGGAAGACGTCTATAAATTCCGCTATGAGAGGATGAGGGAGTCCGGTTTCTTCAGTGATGGATGTGTAGGACACACATTCCACGCCTTCAGGTGCTCGAATCACTTTGAGTTTAGGTCCTCCAGGTGGATCTAGAGTTACGCAGCCTTCTCGACAGTCTATCAGAGCATGATGCTGACTAAGCCAATCCATGCCCAAGACTACGTCATAGTTTGGCAGAGGCATTATTAGGAACTGAGTCTGAAACTCATGTCCTGAGATAGTGACTGGGTAGCTACAAGTCTCACTAATGGGTATTGGTCCTCCACCAGTCATAACTCTACAGATTATCTTACTTATGCCAGTAACTAGATGGTGTGCAGAAATAAAGTTTGCAGATATAAAACTGTGTGATGCTCCAGAATCAAATAATGCTAAGGCAGGGTGCGAATGAAGTAGAATGGAACCTGCGATGACATCTCCTTCCGTCTCGGGTTCAGCTTCTGGCTCTTCCACAGTCAAGGCAAAAGCTTGCCCGGCTCTGTGCTGGTTGTAGCGCTGCTGCTGGGTAGGCAGTGGACCTCTCTGCTGTCCAGCTCCAGTTTTGTTGTATGCTGTGGGGCAGTCCTTCACTTGATGGGTGGCAGATCCACAAGCAAGGCAGTGTCCCAATTTCTTCCTGCAGATCTCTGCGGTATGACCTGGCCTCTTGCAGTAGACGCAGTTGACCGCCTTTGGTTGGTTGTACTGATGCGCTTTGTTGGCCGCTGTTGGCTGTTGTTGCTGGGACTGCTGGGGATAGGAGGGCCTATTGTTGTTGTTGCTGTGCCTCTTATTGTTGCCCTGATAGTTGTTGCTTGACCCTGGATGCTCCCTCTTGGGTCGAGCAGGTGAACTGGCCTCTACATCTTGGGCCACCTTCAACATCTTGTCATAAGTCTTTGCACCGTTAGCAGCTACTAAGGTGCGGATCTCTTCACGTAGTCCGTGCCGGAACTTCTTAGCACGTTCCACAGGGTTGTCCACCAGGTGGCTTGCAAACCTACCAAGCCTGTTGAACTCAGCCGCATATTCTTCAATTGTGCGGTCTCCTTGCTTCAGATCTTGAAACTGTCTTCCCATAGCTTCGAGGGCAGCCTCTGGAAAGAACTTCCGCTTGAACTGCTTCTTGAATAGCCGCCAGGAAATCCCTCCAGCTCGAAATCTTGGCTCGTTGCGGTACCAAATGTTAGCCAAATCTCTCAGCTGGAGTGCTACGGCCTCAACCATGAGGTCGTCTGGGAGTCGAGCGACGCTGAGGAGTCGCTCCATATCATCTAGCCACTCGTCTGCGTAGATGATGCCTTCGGTCCCCTTGAAGGGACGCGGGTCCAACTTCTTAAAGTTTTCCACAGTTCCAACCTTTACCTGGATAACAGGTTTGTGGTTAGACTAGAAATTCATTAATGGAATCCAAGCTTTTAAATCCTCCATTACCTTGGCAGGTTCCTGTTCTGACCGGGATGTTCCTAGCGCTGCCATGGCTACATTATGGGCGTTCTCCATGCCCTCTCTCATAATCGCGGTCTGCTCGCGATTTGCTTCAGCTTGGGCCCTCTGGGCTTCAAGAACTCCTCGTAGCAGGCCTACGAGTTCAGCGGGGTCCACTGGCACAGGTGGTGCAACAGGAGGAGTCACATCGGCTGGAATTGATGTGGTCCTGGGAGGAATGGGTGGAGCTGCATGCACTACTGAAGTGTAGGCAGCGCGGGGCGCTCTTGCAGCATGGGGGCGATCTGTGAGCTGCAACGGAGAGGGGTCGGACTGAGCTTGAGTTGGGGTGTGCTCAGAAGACGAAGCCTCTTCTTCGGCTGGGCCGGAACGGGTTGTCTTTCCCCGTGCCATCTTCTGGAAGGTTTAGGAAGCAAGCATAAGCAAGGTAACCTATGATCTATAAGCAAGCAAAAATAATTATATATATGTATAGATAGAAGAATTTGGTCCTATGATGTGACAGATTGAAATTTTCTCAAGAATTCTAAGTGTTCTAATTGTTTCTAGAGTCTGTTTTCCTAAAGTCATACTAAACCTAAAGTCAAAGGCAAGTCGGTTTGTTTGGCTAGCCTGAGTTGACTAGACCAAAGGTTGTAAACATAGACCTGCATGGGCCACCACTGAAAACATGTCACGACCCGATCCCAATAATCTGGGTCCAGTCGGATCATGCCCAGCCTGCACCGTTGTGAGACGGCGGCAGTAAGCTGTATCAATCCGTAGTAACACACAGACATCCAGAATACATGAAGGAAATTCAATTTTATTGCTAAGTCAGGAAGAGCAATTCTTTTACAAGCAAGGATCAAACAAAACATGGTCCAGGGTTATTACTTCAACCCTGATTATTACAACTTGGAAAAATAAAAGGGAAACAACTAAACATCGGCCTCCTGGCTAGGTTCAGCTAGGGCTTCAGTACTCTGGTCCGGACCATAAAAGGTGTCATACGCCTCATCGTCACCGTAATCACCTAAAATTGTTAATCTCCAGTCAGGAGGGAGCAAGAACATATATCCAATTCCAGCATCTTAACGATAATTAAAATGATGCAATGAGATAGTTTTGAACAATATTTATATTTTTGTATGCAACAAATATGAAACAAGAACAGTAAATGTCGATGAAGCAAATGATGACAAACTACAATCACTAAAAGTGTTTTGAGAAAGGTAGCATCCCATAGCCGGTTGGGGTTGGAGGCAATCTGTGTTCTAGTGAACACGGTGCGGCGTCAGTCCAGTGAGGTTGGACTTCAGCTATCCACAATGAGGCAATAAGGGGGCTTTGACCACGGGTGCTAACTTTTCTCCCCAGTTCCCAAGGCAATAATCAATGAGTCAATGAGTCAGTCAATCAGTCAATCAGTCGGTTCCGTGAATCAAGTGTCGTCCCAATATCTATATGACATGCAACATATTTAACTACAACTAAAATACGGGTTTTGAATTATATGAAACTTGCCTGGAGTTGGTTGGTGACGCGAGTGAGAGGTCGCGACGGTCTCAACCTTAGTTACAGGGACCTACAATTATTAATAATCTGATTTTAGAATTTAAACAAAAGGGTTTTAATCTGACTTGATTAGTTAACTAAGTTAATGATTCAATCCAACGATCGATTAATAATAATAATAATTTGTAATAGTAATTTAGTAATCAAAAACCCTTTTTTTAATAATAATAAAACTTATTTATTTTATCGTAGAAAATATTATATTTTTATTTTATGGTAAAATATCGTTTTGTTTCTAATAAGAAAAATAGGAAAGTACGATTATAATAACATAATATCGTTTGTTTTTAGCAATCAATTTGTAAGAGAATAATATTTTGGAAAAACCTATTTAAATACTAACATATTATATTTTGAATACTGAAAATCATTTCAGAATTATATATTAAATAATTACTAATTTGTATTTAAATACTAAAAATCATTTCGGAAATTATCTATTAGATAATTACTAATTAGTATTTAAGTACTAAAAATCATTTCGGAAATTATCAATTTAAATAATTACTAATTGCGTAATATTTAATAAGGTTTTTATTTTATTATATATATATAATTAATATACGTATTGAGGATCGTTGTATTAAATCGTTAATTAATTAACCAACCAAAACTAACAAATCATTAATCTACTAATTAACCATAACCTATAAATTTCTAAGCTATCCCGGGATTGACAGAGCTTTATTCTGTCAGTCCCGGTCGGACAGGGGAGTGGTTTTGGAAGGGACAGTGCACTCTGATAGTGGCACCTACCGGGAAGCTGATGGAGGAGTACCGAGGGGAGGCCTCGGACTCGGGATCGGGGTATTTCGAGTCCGACACGCGTTCCTGCGTCCTGGACACGTCAGCGGCGTGTCCGGGCTCGTATCCGCGTCTGGGTCGCGTCCGCGGCGTGTCCGGTGCTGCTGGAGGGTACGCCGGAGGCCGGCGAGGTCGGGCCGGGGCTGCGGCGGCTCAGCCGAGGGGCGGCGAGGTCACCGGCGGCGTCGAGGGGGCTCGGGATAGCCGGCGGAGGGCTGAGAAGAAGAGGGGAGGAAGATGAAGGGGCTCGGGCCTTGGCGTCGGGCGCTGGCGGTCGAGGGCGGCCGGAGTCAGGTGCGGCGAGCTCTGCGGGAGGTTGAGGGCAGTCGTGGTCGACGGACGGGCTCGCCGGAGTTCGTCGATCTAGGGTTAGGGTTTGGTTTTGGGGGGAAAAGGAGGCGGTGATGGGTGGATTTTATAGGGGTTCGATGGGGCTCGGCTGGGCGGTCGTGGGCGCGGGATCCGGAGGGGAGGCGACGTGGAGGAGGGCGTGGCCGGGTGGCGCGCGATTTCCGGCGGGGTTTCCGGAGTCGGGGAGAACGGGGACTGGGTAGGGGTGACCGGGCGGGTTCCGGGTCGGGCGCTGGTTCGGGTCTGACCGACCCGCCCGACCCGCTAGCCTATGGCCGGGCTGGGCTGGGTAGCGCTGGGCTCGGCCCACTGGGCCGGGCCGGGCCCAAAACCGGAAAAATAATAAAATAGAATAATAATAATAATAAAAATAAATATAATAACAGAAATAATTTATTAATTATAAAAAATAGTTTTTAGGCTTTTAAAAATAAGTCTGAGACCCAATAAAATCCCAGAAAATTACCCCAAGTCCAGTTTTCTATTTTTACACCCAAAAATCTTATTTTCATGATATTTTAATACTATTTATTGCCAACTAAAAATCATTTATTAATTAAAGCCTTGATTTTAATTACAGAAAATTCCCGAAAATTTCCAGAAAATTGGGAAAAATCCAAGATTTAATAATTTGGAAAATTCAGGGGTTTACAACCTACCCAACTTAAGAAAAAATTTCGTCCTCGAAATTTACTATCATTGAAGGGAGAACAAGGGTAAACATGCCTTAAAACAGATGAGGGTACTTCTGCTTCATCTCAGCCTCTCGTTCCCAGGTGGATTCGCCTGGGGAGTGGTGGAGCCACTGAACTTTGACCAGTAGAATCACGGTGTTCCGCAACTGCTTTTCCATACGGTCTATGATCCTTACTGGCTGCTCTGGTACTGTAAGACTTGGTCCAATCTCCAACTCTGAATGATCCAGGATGTGGCTCGGGTCCGGAATGTAACGCCTCAGCTGCGATACATGGAAGACGTTGTGCACGCCTTCAAGATTAGGTGGTAACGCCACTCTGTATGCCACCTCTCCAACTCTGCTCACTATCTCGAATGGGCCGATATACCTGGGACTCAGTTTCCCAGCTCTGCCAAAACGGATAGTTCCTCTGGTGGGGGAGATCTTGACGAAGACACTATCACCTGCTTCGAACTCCACAAGTCGGCGACGGCTGTCCGCCCAATGTTTCTGACGATCTTGAGCCACCCGAAGTCTGTCTCTGATCACCTTGACTTTTTCAGCCGCATCTGTAATCATCTCAGGTCCCAGCATGACTCGTTCTCCTACGTCGTCCCAAGCCAAGGGAGTGCGGCAACGACGTCCATACAGAGCCTCAAAAGGAGTCATGCCGATGCTGGCCTGGTAGCTGTTGTTGTAAGCAAACTCTACCAAGTGTAGGTGGTCCTCCCATGATCCTCCAAAATCCAGGACGCAAGATCTCAGCATATCCTCTAACGTCTGGATGGTTCTCTCTGACTGTCCGTCGGTCTGTGGGTGGTATGCAGTGCTGAACTTCAGTTGGGTCCCCAGACTCTCTTGCAAGCTCTTCCAGAAGTGAGAAGTAAAGCGGCTGTCTCGGTCTGATACAATGCTCACAGGAACTCCATGTATCCGGACGATTTGCCTCATGTATAGGGCAGCTAACTTCTCGGTGGATAAACCAACCTTGAAGGGAATGAAGTGGGCAGACTTAGTCAATCTGTCTACGATCACCCAAATAGCGTCCTTCCCTCCTTGGGATCGAGGCAATCCTGACACAAAATCCATAGTGATGTGCTCCCATTTCCATTCTGGAATGGGCAGCGGCTGAAGAAGTCCTGCTGGTCTTTGTCTATCTGCTTTCACCTGCTGGCAGATCAAGCATCTGCCAACGAATTTTGAGACATCCTTCTTCATTCCATACCACCATACGTGCTCCCGTATATCTCGGTACATCTTATTTGCTCCAGGGTGGATGGAATACTGTGAGTGATGCGCTTCCTGCATCAGCTGTTCCCTCAATTCACCAGCAGGTACACAAAGTCTGGTGCCATTCCTCAGTGTTCCGCCGTCTGAAATGGAGAATCCCTCCAGTGTGCCAGCTAACACCTGGTCCCTGAGCTTGCACAATGCTCCGTCCTCGAATTGAGTTTCCTTGATTTTGTCCATCAAGCTAGATTGCACTTGCAAATGCATCATGGGGAAGTCAGCGCCGGGTACTATTGCTTCCCGTCCAAGCTTCTTCATTTCCTCTGCAGGCAATACGAGTTCTAGTCCCAGCTTCTCCATGTCCTCCAGTAGGTACCGATCGGTCGTCAAGAACATCGCCATCGGATATCGACTAAGTGCGTCGGCGACCACATTAGCCTTTCCGGGATGGTACTGCAGGCTGATATCAAAGTCCTTCATGAGCTCCAACCATCGTCTCTGACGCATGTTGAGCTCCTTCTGTGTAAAGACATACTTGAGACTTTTGTGGTCCGTGTATATCTCTACTCTTTCGCCGTACAGGTAGTGCTTCCACAGCTTCAAGGCGAAGATGACTGCTGCTAGCTCCAGGTCATGCGTCGGGTAGTTCTTCTCATGAGTCCGTAATTGCCGGAAAGCATAAGCAATTACCTTTCCATGTTGCTGGAGCACACATCCTAATCCTTTGCCGGACGCGTCGCTATAAATTGAGAATCCTCCTGATCCTGAGGGTAGCGACAAGATCGGCGCTGTTGTCAGCCTTCTCTTCAGCTCTTCAAATGACGCCTGGCACGCTTCTGTCCAGACGAACTCTTCATTCTTCTTGGTTAGCTTGGTCATGGGCTCAGCAATCCTTGCAAAGTCCTTCACGAATTTCCTGTAATATCCAGCTAAGCCCAAGAAGCTTCTGATCTCTGCAACTGAACTGGGGGTATTCCATGTCTCCACGGCAGCTATCTTCTTGGGATCCACTGATATGCCTTCTCCTGTGACAACGTGGCCGAGAAAGTCCACCTTGTCTAAGAAGAATTCACACTTGGACAGTTTTCCATATAGCTTTTCTTTTCTGAGGATTTCTAAAACTATCCTCAAATGCTGCTCGTGTTCTTCCTTGGTCTTCGAATAGATCAGAATGTCGTCAATGAAGACAACGACAAACTGGTCCAGGTATTTGTGGAAGACCTTGTTCATGAGATTCATGAACACTGTTGGGGCATTTGTAAGACCAAAGGGCATGACCAAGAATTCAAATTGTCCATACTTGGTGTTGAATGCCGTCTTTGGGATGTCCTCCTTCCTCACCTTGATTTGATGGTAACCCGATCTGAGGTCTATCTTCGAGAAAACCTTAGCTCCACTCAGCTGGTCGAAGAGGTCGTCGATCCGGGGCAGCGGGTACTTGTTCTTGATAGTGATGTTGTTCAATGCCCGGTAGTCTATGCACATTCTAACTGTCCCATCCTTCTTGGGTACAAACAAGACTGGTGCACCCCAGGGTGAGGCACCGGTCCTGATGAATCCTTGCGCCTGAAGCTCGTCAATCTGGTCTTTCATTTCCTTGGACTCCTTGGGATTCACTCGGTAGCAGCGTTGGGAGATTGGTGCTGCGCCAGGTATAAGATCGATCGAGAATTCCACATCTCGATCAGGGGGTAGCCCTGGAAGATTGTCTGGGAAGACGTCTATAAATTCCGCTATGAGAGGATGAGGGAGTCCGGTTTCTTCAGTGATGGATGTGTAGGACACACATTCCACGCCTTCAGGTGCTCGAATCACTTTGAGTTTAGGTCCTCCAGGTGGATCTAGAGTTACGCAGCCTTCTCGACAGTCTATCAGAGCATGATGCTGACTAAGCCAATCCATGCCCAAGACTACGTCATAGTTTGGCAGAGGCATTATTAGGAACTGAGTCTGAAACTCATGTCCTGAGATAGTGACTGGGTAGCTACAAGTCTCACTAATGGGTATTGGTCCTCCACCAGTCATAACTCTACAGATTATCTTACTTATGCCAGTAACTAGATGGTGTGCAGAAATAAAGTTTGCAGATATAAAACTGTGTGATGCTCCAGAATCAAATAATGCTAAGGCAGGGTGCGAATGAAGTAGAATGGAACCTGCGATGACATCTCCTTCCGTCTCGGGTTCAGCTTCTGGCTCTTCCACAGTCAAGGCAAAAGCTTGCCCGGCTCTGTGCTGGTTGTAGCGCTGCTGCTGGGTAGGCAGTGGACCTCTCTGCTGTCCAGCTCCAGTTTTGTTGTATGCTGTGGGGCAGTCCTTCACTTGATGGGTGGCAGATCCACAAGCAAGGCAGTGTCCCAATTTCTTCCTGCAGATCTCTGCGGTATGACCTGGCCTCTTGCAGTAGACGCAGTTGACCGCCTTTGGTTGGTTGTACTGATGCGCTTTGTTGGCCGCTGTTGGCTGTTGTTGCTGGGACTGCTGGGGATAGGAGGGCCTATTGTTGTTGTTGCTGTGCCTCTTATTGTTGCCCTGATAGTTGTTGCTTGACCCTGGATGCTCCCTCTTGGGTCGAGCAGGTGAACTGGCCTCTACATCTTGGGCCACCTTCAACATCTTGTCATAAGTCTTCGCACCGTTAGCAGCTACTAAGGTGCGGATCTTTTCACGTAGTCCGTGCCGGAACTTCTTAGCACGTTCCACAGGGTTGTCCACCAGGTGGCTTGCAAACCTACCAAGCCTGTTGAACTCAGCCGCATATTCTTCAATTGTGCGGTCTCCTTGCTTCAGATCTTGAAACTGTCTTCCCATAGCTTCGAGGGCAGCCTCTGGAAAGAACTTCCGCTTGAACTGCTTCTTGAATAGCCGCCAGGAAATCCCTCCAGCTCGAAATCTTGGCTCGTTGCGGTACCAAATGTTAGCCAAATCTCTCAGCTGGAGTGCTACGGCCTCAACCATGAGGTCGTCTGGGAGTCGAGCGACGCTGAGGAGTCGCTCCATATCATCTAGCCACTCGTCTGCGTAGATGATGCCTTCGGTCCCCTTGAAGGGACGCGGGTCCAACTTCTTAAAGTTTTCCACAGTTCCAACCTTTACCTGGATAACAGGTTTGTGGTTAGACTAGAAATTCATTAATGGAATCCAAGCTTTTAAATCCTCCATTACCTTGGCAGGTTCCTGTTCTGACCGGGATGTTCCTAGCGCTGCCATGGCTACATTATGGGCGTTCTCCATGCCCTCTCTCATAATCGCGGTCTGCTCGCGATTTGCTTCAGCTTGGGCCCTCTGGGCTTCAAGAACTCCTCGTAGCAGGCCTACGAGTTCAGCGGGGTCCACTGGCACAGGTGGTGCAACAGGAGGAGTCACATCGGCTGGAATTGATGTGGTCCTGGGAGGAATGGGTGGAGCTGCATGCACTACTGAAGTGTAGGCAGCGCGGGGCGCTCTTGCAGCATGGGGGCGATCTGTGAGCTGCAACGGAGAGGGGTCGGACTGAGCTTGAGTTGGGGTGTGCTCAGAAGACGAAGCCTCTTCTTCGGCTGGGCCGGAACGGGTTGTCTTTCCCCGTGCCATCTTCTGGAAGGTTTAGGAAGCAAGCATAAGCAAGGTAACCTATGATCTATAAGCAAGCAAAAATAATTATATATATGTATAGATAGAAGAATTTGGTCCTATGATGTGACAGATTGAAATTTTCTCAAGAATTCTAAGTGTTCTAATTGTTTCTAGAGTCTGTTTTCCTAAAGTCATACTAAACCTAAAGTCAAAGGCAAGTCGGTTTGTTTGGCTAGCCTGAGTTGACTAGACCAAAGGTTGTAAACATAGACCTGCATGGGCCACCACTGAAAACATGTCACGACCCGATCCCAATAATCTGGGTCCAGTCGGATCATGCCCAGCCTGCACCGTTGTGAGACGGCGGCAGTAAGCTGTATCAATCCGTAGTAACACACAGACATCCAGAATACATGAAGGAAATTCAATTTTATTGCTAAGTCAGGAAGAGCAATTCTTTTACAAGCAAGGATCAAACAAAACATGGTCCAGGGTTATTACTTCAACCCTGATTATTACAACTTGGAAAAATAAAAGGGAAACAACTAAACATCGGCCTCCTGGCTAGGTTCAGCTAGGGCTTCAGTACTCTGGTCCGGACCATAAAAGGTGTCATACGCCTCATCGTCACCGTAATCACCTAAAATTGTTAATCTCCAGTCAGGAGGGAGCAAGAACATATATCCAATTCCAGCATCTTAACGATAATTAAAATGATGCAATGAGATAGTTTTGAACAATATTTATATTTTTGTATGCAACAAATATGAAACAAGAACAGTAAATGTCGATGAAGCAAATGATGACAAACTACAATCACTAAAAGTGTTTTGAGAAAGGTAGCATCCCATAGCCGGTTGGGGTTGGAGGCAATCTGTGTTCTAGTGAACACGGTGCGGCGTCAGTCCAGTGAGGTTGGACTTCAGCTATCCACAATGAGGCAATAAGGGGGCTTTGACCACGGGTGCTAACTTTTCTCCCCAGTTCCCAAGGCAATAATCAATGAGTCAATGAGTCAGTCAATCAGTCAATCAGTCGGTTCCGTGAATCAAGTGTCGTCCCAATATCTATATGACATGCAACATATTTAACTATAACTAAAATACGGGTTTTGAATTATATGAAACTTGCCTGGAGTTGGTTGGTGACGCGAGTGAGAGGTCGCGACGGTCTCAACCTTAGTTACAGGGACCTACAATTATTAATAATCTGATTTTAGAATTTAAACAAAAGGGTTTTAATCTGACTTGATTAGTTAACTAAGTTAATGATTCAATCCAACGATCGATTAATAATAATAATAATTTGTAATAGTAATTTAGTAATCAAAAACCCTTTTTTTAATAATAATAAAACTTATTTATTTTATCGTAGAAAATATTATATTTTTATTTTATGGTAAAATATCGTTTTGTTTCTAATAAGAAAAATAGGAAAGTACGATTATAATAACATAATATCGTTTGTTTTTAGCAATCAATTTGTAAGAGAATAATATTTTGGAAAAACCTATTTAAATACTAACATATTATATTTTGAATACTGAAAATCATTTCAGAATTATATATTAAATAATTACTAATTTGTATTTAAATACTAAAAATCATTTCGGAAATTATCTATTAGATAATTACTAATTAGTATTTAAGTACTAAAAATCATTTCGAAAATTATCAATTTAAATAATTACTAATTGCGTAATATTTAATAAGGTTTTTATTTTATTATATATATATAATTAATATACGTATTGAGGATCGTTGTATTAAATCGTTAATTAATTAACCAACCAAAACTAACAAATCATTAATCTACTAATTAACCATAACCTATAAATTTCTAAGCTATCCCGGGATTGACAGAGCTTTATTCTGTCAGTCCCGGTCGGACAGGGGAGTGGTTTTGGAAGGGACAGTGCACTCTGATAGTGGCACCTACCGGGAAGCTGATGGAGGAGTACCGAGGGGAGGCCTCGGACTCGGGATCGGGGTATTTCGAGTCCGACACGCGTTCCTGCGTCCTGGACACGTCAGCGGCGTGTCCGGGCTCGTATCCGCGTCTGGGTCGCGTCCGCGGCGTGTCCGGTGCTGCTGGAGGGTACGCCGGAGGCCGGCGAGGTCGGGCCGGGGCTGCGGCGGCTCAGCCGAGGGGCGGCGAGGTCACCGGCGGCGTCGAGGGGGCTCGGGATAGCCGGCGGAGGGCTGAGAAGAAGAGGGGAGGAAGATGAAGGGGCTCGGGCCTTGGCGTCGGGCGCTGGCGGTCGAGGGCGGCCGGAGTCAGGTGCGGCGAGCTCTGCGGGAGGTTGAGGGCAGTCGTGGTCGGCGGACGGGCTCGCCGGAGTTCGTCGATCTAGGGTTAGGGTTTGGTTTTGGGGGGAAAAGGAGGCGGTGATGGGTGGATTTTATAGGGGTTCGATGGGGCTCGGCTGGGCGGTCGTGGGCGCGGGATCCGGAGGGGAGGCGACGTGGAGGAGGGCGTGGCCGGGTGGCGCGCGATTTCCGGCGGGGTTTCCGGAGTCGGGGAGAACGGGGACTGGGTAGGGGTGACCGGGCGGGTTCCGGGTCGGGCGCTGGTTCGGGTCTGACCGACCCGCCCGACCCGCTAGCCTATGGCCGGGCTGGGCTGGGTAGCGCTGGGCTCGGCCCACTGGGCCGGGCCGGGCCCAAAACCGGAAAAATAATAAAATAGAATAATAATAATAATAAAAATAAATATAATAACAGAAATAATTTATTAATTATAAAAAATAGTTTTTAGGCTTTTAAAAATAAGTCTGAGACCCAATAAAATCCCAGAAAATTACCCCAAGTCCAGTTTTCTATTTTTACACCCAAAAATCTTATTTTCATGATATTTTAATACTATTTATTGCCAACTAAAAATCATTTATTAATTAAAGCCTTGATTTTAATTACAGAAAATTTCCAAAAATTTCCAGAAAATTGGAAAAAATCCAAGATTTAATAATTTGGAAAATTCAGGGCTCATTTCTCTATATATGGTTTGTGGAGCTGACCGATTCGATTCCTTTTAAGAATCACTGTAAATATCATTGCTATTGATTTCGTGTTTGATGTGGTATATTATTGTGATGGAATTGAAATGAAATTATGATAGAAATGATTTGGCAATGGAGTACATGGAAGAGAGTAATGGTGGTAGTTGGCTTCTTCTTCCTTAGTCTCCTGCCAGATTCCTGAATGAGGCATTGGATACTGTTTGCCTCTGAAGAATGTAACTGGTGGCAGCAAAGTTGTGCTGGCTTTGTTTTTCAGGACTACATAGTGTGCATTAGGGGGACCAGCCAGGACAAATAGGAAGCTTTCCTTGTATTTGTGCTATTTGATCCCATTTGCAGTGGACATTTCCTTTCTGCATTTAAGACTTGTGGAATTGGGCACAAGATACTCGTGAATCTGTGCTCTCATGTTCATTTCATGGGGAGGCCCAAGATTTTTTTTTTCTTTTTTTTTTTTCTTCTTGTTATGTTTTTGTTAAACTACCAATTTCAGGAGTTTATTCTTTGCTTTGATGTTTTTCACCTTTTTTTTTTTTTTTTTTTTTTAAGTTTCTATTTGTTTATTTAATATTCAGTGATATACAAGGCTATTAAATTCGAATGAAAAGTGGAAATTACATAGTAAGGTGGAAACATGAGTTAAGAGGTTCTCTACATCATGTGAATAATTTTTGTATCCTGCATATTCATCCTTTGTTGAATGTTTTGTCAAGAGAGGGAACCTTTATTGTTGTGTAATTAAGTCGTGCATGTTCGTCTCAGGTGGACTCTCTTGGCAAAGGCTTTGGTTATAATGTTTCTACTTACATTTGGGGTAAATCATATAAAGTTTATTATGCTTTCTGGTCAGCAGTATTTTAGAGAGAGAGTAGTGTGTATATACTGTATTTTACTCCCTGACTAGCGTATAGTCTGTCTAGATAGTTCAAAAAAATCTAAAATTTTACTGAAAATTGCAAAACTTTCTAAAATCTAAAACATGCATAGTCGAACATCAAGAGTTAGGTGGGCTTTTAGGCGGGTCTCGGGATAATTCAAGACGTCTAGGTTGCGGCTTAGGTTGCTTTGTAGAACACTGATATAAAGAAGCTTGTAGCTTCCAATGCATTCTCTCTCATTATCACCAAACCAAGTACCTTTTAGAATTATGGATCTGTATCCGGAAAGCTATAATAAATATTAACAGAATAGTAGGACTTGGAGTATGTTTTTATAGATAATATTAGGATTTGCATGTTTTTCCCAGTTGAGTGAATCATTAAGATACTCAAATTTATTAGGTGCTCTTTGAGCATAGTCACGTGATAGTCTAAATCTATAAAAATTCTAGCTAGTGTACATTGAGACGTGACCTTGAATCTTATAGACCTTGGAGTAGTGTAAAACTTTGAACTGTAGGACAAGTGGGTCCCACATCAAAGTTATATATATATATATATATATATATATATATATATATATATATATATTCGGATCAATAGTTCCGTTTATAAAGCATCCAAAAAGTTTCGTCATTTTTCTAATCGTTGGATTGGCTTTAAGTCATCTAATCTTGAACGTTGTTTTGATCAACGGTCAAGATTAGATGACTTAAAGCACCATTCAACGGACCACAGTAACGGAACTTTTTGGTGACTTTATAAGCGGGACTCTTAATCCGGATCATATATATATATATATATATATATATATATATATATATATATATATATATAGGGTAAACAAGATATAAGCTATGCACATGTGGACCAATAGGAATATATTTCTACATTTTTATGTGCACCCATGTGTACTAGTACACTCCATTCCTATTGGTTCACATGTGCATTGGCTCATGTAGGAATATAAGCCCATGGCTCATATATATATATATATATATATATATATATATATATATATATATATATATGAAAATTCTTAAATACAAACTTTGTATCGATACAAGTAAAATATGAACCATTGATTGTTGATCCAAGGGTTCAGATTAGAAAGACTTTCTTGCACTTTTGCAATGCAATTGTATGAGATGTATCATTGTAGAATGACGCATATTCGAGCATGAGTCGTGGGTACGTCCAGCCTACGCCGCAACATCGGCGGTAGAACGTTGTCTATGTCACAATACTACCTATCACATCTCACAATGATATATATAACCTGTCAATGATCTCAACTCCATAAGGAGGACAAGATGAATATAAATATGACAATAATAATAATAATATTCAATAACATAATTCTATAAGGAAGAGAAACGACACGATAATGATATAAAGGAAAAGAGAAGCCTAAAAATATATACATCAAACATCCATGAGTAGAGACTAAACATAAACATAAGGAATCCAAATAAAATATACAACTCAAAGTATCTCAAGTCTATAATCCAACTATAAATGAATGTTAGACTCTAAGTCTCTACTAATGGATCCAATACTGGAATGGGATCCTCCTGAAGCTCCTGGGTGAAATCCTCGTCTACTCTGGTCCGTAATAAGTGGGGCAGAACTCCTCGAGATCCTCTGAAAAATGTTATCCAGTCAAGATCGGAGCGAAGCACATAAACTAACTGCAGTTCCATTAATTTAACCAAGACTATAAAACAGTAAGCAATAAAAATACAATATAAGAGAAATATTGGACAATAAGAAAACTGGTACGCAGATAATTATCTCACAAGTAATAATGAACTGTAAATGAACAAAGGATAATTGTATCAGCAGGTGTAAACTGGAAAAGAGATATGAACCACTACTAAGTGCCTTAAAATATTAATTATTATGTGGTCGGCTTGGGACGTATCAGGCTCTACCATATATGATTGGCTATGCACAAGTACAGTAAGGGACCAGGTCAATCAAGTATAATTGACTATGCACAAGTACAGGTAAGGGGATCAGGCCAATCATATACGGGGAACTATGCACAAGTAATAGGATCAGGCTACACCCTCGTGTGGTGAGGGTGAGCTATGCACAAGTAGGTGGTGTAGGATCACATAATCAACTAATACTTTTCTATTCCCGGCTAGTACAATGGATCCAATCGCACGCACACACACATACATTTAGAAAAAGCAAGCCATAGTATAAAATACGTGATATATATATATATATATATATATATATATATATATATATATATATATATATATATATATATATATATATCACGTATTTTATACTATTTAGAAAGAACAAGCAATACTTTTCTTATTTTTTACTACTTAAAAAGAGCAAACAACAGTCACCCTGTCACGTCCCGCTTCCCAGAATACGGTAGCCAGGTACGTAGCTACATCTCCAGGCTACGTCCCATATGAATACACCCTTATCCGTATCAGCGATTGTCGCCTGTAATATTTTAGGTTAAGTACATGACATCTAATGATACATCCAGAACTTCATATATTTATACATATTCACCATGCTACTTTATTTACATAACATTCTCCAAATCTTACAAAATATTTAATTTACATATCAGCTACAAAATAAACTTTTCTGGATCCTCAACATGCTACCCGACGATCATTCCTCGACTTCGTTTACAGTATATAGAAAAAATATCTCGTTTGGCATTTCTTCTTCCCCTAGTGAACAACACTAGGTCGTCAGACCGACAAGCAAGTTCTCGGTCAAAAACGGTAAGAAAATAAAATAAAATCTTGGAGTCATGAAACTGTATATAAGTTTGAGTGAATAAAGGAAATGAAGATAATGAATCATTTGATTTATATATATATATATATATATATATATATATATATATATATATATATATATATATAGTGTTTAGAATACTATATATCCTAAATCTACTAATATATGCATCTTCAACTGAATTTCGTAACTTGTCATCAATGTAGTAATCCATCCCTACACCAAACAAGGACAAAGAAATAAATTATGGTACCGGAACAGCTTACGTACTAGCTGACTAGCAAGTAGCACACCTCGATAAGAGACAATCAATCACAATCACAATCACAATCACAATTTCCTATATGATAATGCAATTTAGAGAACATATATGGATCACGATCATTATCAAAATTTTCACAATAATTTCATTTACCCGGGATCGGGTTGTGTCTGTATGGGTACGGTGCTTTAGATCCGACCCCCACATAAATGTGAAAATTTGTATGTATATTTTAAGTTTTAATTAATTTTAAATTCTGGTTTATACCAAGAATTTACTGGACTGTTGGTGAGCTAAGCCTCACCCCGGCATCGTAAGGCCTTACAGATGACGAAAGCTTTTATTAGAGATGTTATGTATTGTAGAAATTTTAATGGACATGATCCAGCTGTTCTCTCCCACCCAATGATGGAACTACAATCACAATCAACCTATCTATTAATACTATATCTAATATACAGTTCTGACTTATCTGTCGTCTCGTGTGTCAAAGACAACACGCCATACGGTAGTATTCTTGTCGGCAAGAAGACATGAATAAAAGTTTAACTTATTTAGTTGCGCTTCTGTTTTCATGTGTCGGTGTCCAACATTCCTTAAATTCTAAGAGATACGATCCCTATATTTTATTATGTTATCGGAAAGTTTGTCTCTAGAAAACTGACTCCAAATCCTAAAGTTTAGGTTAAAACATGTTCAACCTAGTTTTCCGGAATTCCGAAAATGGCTCTCACAAAATTATTGAAAATTTTGGCAGAGTCTCCTTTGTATTTCGTCTCCGAAAATAGTTTATAAAATACACCCGGAGCAACCCTCCGTAGAATTTAATCCTGGATTTTCGACCCCTTCTGTGGAGCAACTCTCAACGCCGGTAACCACGCAATTGTAATATATGAAAAAAATATCGCAATAAAGAATTTTCTTTCATACCTTAGCGAGCTAGCTATTATATTTATTTATTTCGCAATAGTTCTTTCAGTGCTACACAAACTCAATCAAACACACTAATATTAGTAAAAAAAATGTAGATCAACCAAGTTTCTAAGCACTAACTCATAACAATTGCATTTAGCTACATAAAACATATAGTAGGATATCTTATTTCAAGAGTTTAAGATCTAATATAAATAAATTAATCTATACTTGTTATATACTATATATTAACTTTTTAGAAGGCATAAAATATAATAATTTAGCTAAAAAATTAAACCCTAGGGTTGCCCTAATATACGGGTATCTATAAATACATATTCTAACTAAATGATTATAACAAAATATGTCAAAATATATATTTTTTAAATCTGGACAGAATTAAAATATTATATTAAATTGATAAAATATTAAACTTACATATTCAAAACTAAATATAATCCTAATGTATACGTATCATGCTAAGGATGTATAAAGCTCATGGTACGTACATTTTAGTTTATAATATATACACTATTTGAACTAGATTAAGAAACATATATATTAGATCCAATATATATATATATATATATATATATATATATATATATATATATATATATATATATATATATATATATATATATATATATATATATATATATGCACAAAGAAAATTAAAGTGTCCACTTAGTCCTATGTGTGTTACCAAGATACATGTCCATGTATTGTGTCCTTAGTACGTATATTTTATATATATAAATTATCGAAGTATCCATTTTGTGTCCTACGTATTGTGTCAAGATATATGTGTCCATGATGTATGTATATATATATATATATATATATATATATATATATATATATATATATATATATATATATATATATATATATATATATATATAAAATTATTTACAAATCTATATTCTCAACTTTAAGAATTTAAAATATTTAAGAGATAAAAATTTCTCCTAAGTGATTTTTAATCAAAGAAACAAAAGGAAGGAAAGAATTGAAAAATGAGGAGTGAGGACTTGCCTTGTTCTTGAACAAACCTAGGGTTCTTCCAATTTGTAAACCCCCTCAAAATTTTATTTTAGGTAGACTAGATATAGTTAGAAATTTTGGTTTGGCATCAGGTTGTATAAGGTTTAGAAATTAGGTTGCTTAGACTGGTTCTATTATTTAAACCCTTGGTGCACCTTACCATTGCTACAATAATTGGAGCCCAACGATAGCCTTGAATTTCTAAAAAATCTTTGCACTCATGACCTGACAAGCCAATCTAGGCGTTGGACATTTCTGTCACTCACAAACACACTCCCTTGGGCTCTAATTTAATTGCTCAACTTTCCAGTCACGAAAATCAATTCTTTAAACCTATGTCGCGTACCTATGTCGTTGCCATCAATTTGGGGACACAAACTCAACCCGTTATGCCTAACCAATTAAAGGGCCCAAGACTGACACCAAGCCTACACCGTTCATGACCTTTGTGTCACTCCTAATTGAGACCCCTTGTACTCCAATTTAATTTAAGAGTACATATGACACTTTATTTAATTAAATTAGGGACATCAACTTAACCTAACCCCAACTTAACCCAACACCCATTCATGAGGCCCATAATAAACACACAACACCCCCCACCCTACAAAAATACCAAACACCACTTTCCACACCAAATTCTCACCATTTTTCCTTCATGTGCAGACACCCAAATGTTAAGGGACTTAATCGCAAAAATGGTGCTAGGTGTCACCATCCTATTGGTGTAAACAAATGAAGAACCCCCCCAACCTCACATGATCGGTCACTCATCCTCACTCTCTCCCATGCTATATACAACTCTCTCATGTTAAATCATGACCCTTGATTCAAATTCCTACTCCATCTCAACCACACACTCACTCTATATTAACACACACTCAACCCCCCTCACATGTGGCCGACCCTAATCTCTAGAAAAAAAACTAAAAATCCCCCCTCACTCTCTCTCCTCCCTCTACTTATTCACACAGCCAACTCCCCTCTACTACTCCTTCCTTCTTCTTCATCCTTCTTTTACATTCTTCTTCTTCTCCATAGCAGCAGCCCAGATCGCTGCCACCTCCACAGGAGTACCCCACCAACCGCAGCCATCTCCACTTCCTAGCCGGAGCCCGCTACCTCCGCCACTGCTGCCGCCATCACCACCGCCACCATCAGCGACCCGCCACCATGACCACCACCTTCGCCATCTTCGCCTCCACCGAACACCACTATCACCTCCTCCGCCACTGCTGCCACCATCACTACCGCCACCATCACCGACCCGCCACCACGACCACCACCTTCTCCATCTTCACCTCCACCTAACACCACCATCACCTCCTCCGCTACTGCTGCCACCATCGCCACCGCCAACATTACTGACCCGCCACCACGACCACCACCTTCGCCATCTTCTCCACAAACTACCACCACCTACTGCCATCACGAGCCGCCGCCGTCCTGGTCCTGCGCAGCCGCTAGCCGCCGTCGTCCTGGCCCCCGTGGCCGAGCCGCTGCCACAGCGCCGCCGGCGACCCACGGAGAGCCCCGACCACCAGCGAGCTCCCCCTACTGGCCGGCCTCCCTCGAGTGTCCCCGAGCCTAGCCATGGCTGAACACCTCCTCCCCGTGGCCGCGAGGAACCGCGACTCGAACCCGAGTTCAGAGATCCAAGTTCAACCTCCCCGATTCGCGAAGTGATATCTCCCTCCTCGCTCATCCGATCCTTGAACCAATTCTTCAGGTATGAACCCTATTTAACCCTTTTGTAATGTGTTCAATTAGAATATTTTAGCTTGCATTCTATTGTTAGTAATTAGAGTTCCAAATTATGAGAAAAATAGTTTTTATAAAACTTGAAAATCTTCGATACGGAGTTGGTCCCTACAAATCAGACAACCTCATCGTGTATCGATTGCACCGAAGGCGCATATTATTAACGTGGACGTGTGAGCTTTCGTAAAACTTGATTTGGATGTGCGTTCACACCGAAATCAACGCATATCCGTCAAAAAGTACCGTATCGGCCAGTTCTAACATTCGGCCTAATTTCGTATGTGTCTGTCATTTTGTAATAAAACTTGCACCATCGGATTCACAGCATTACGCTGGTCCTGTGATCCAAGTTTGGTTCGATTCTAAGAACGTTGACAAAACGTCATTTCGTGGGCCCCATGGTTCCACATGACGGGCATTTTCGTGATCGGCTCATCGAAATCCAGTTCTTGATATTTCTTTGGGTTCGTATCATTGTTCTGGACTCGTAGACCCTAAGTTTGGCGAATTTGAAGAACATTATCTCTGGCACATTTTTTGGTGCAAGACGGGCCCACTTATGGATCCCGTGTTGATCAGAAATTACATTTTTGATTCTGTGTACAAATTGTACGTATGTATATATTTTTTTGAGTATCTCACTCATTGCGAAACTATTGGTGATATTTGTGACAGCATCCGAAGACATCTGCTGTAGTTTCCACCTTGAGCTGCTACTTCCTTGGTGAGTTCGGGTTCGAATCTTCGCCTAGCTTCCAGGCAAGTGTACCTTGCCATCATGTATCTCAGTTCCAGATTTACTGTTTATTTATCTATTCATTATGCGCTCTTTGGATCGAAATTGTTACTTAGCGTCTGGGTCATAACCGGGTGTAGACGTTCGTTGGTAAAGTCTAGTATCGATTGATAGATGTTCGCGACACCTTGATGTACCTACTTGGTTATATCGAAACCCTAGGACACTTTCAGACACCGTCATCATGCCAGACTTCTTGTATCCTGATAGTGTCAGCATGACCAAAATTTGTGATGACTTTAGGGTCATGATTGTTGATAGTTACTTCAGTATGACGAGACTGTTAGATAGAGATTCAGGTTCAGCGAGCACTCGTTGACCGCATTAGGAGAGAAAGACAGTTACTAGATGTTTGGGCTACTTTGCACGCGCTATATATTTATATTCTCATTTATGTAGAGATCCTGTATCCGGAGTCGTAGTATCACCGGTGTGACTCTGTGCTCAGAGCTACGGTACGCCCCATGTGTCTCTGTGCATCGGAGCTACGATTTTATATTTGGAAAGCCCACGCGTCGAACATTATCTTCAAAATTGTGTCTCACTTAGGTGGTTGTACTAGATTACACTGGCGTAGCACATATTTCTTTCTGTTATACTATGGCATACTATTTTTGTACCTTGTTACGTCCCTCTGAGGACCTGGTTCTCTGCCAGATTATAGGGTCGAATGCTGACGGGAGGCTGGAGCTGCTGATGAATATTATACCGGTATGCAGGTATTGTTACTCGATATTTGTATTTATTTCTTCATTGTTCAGCTATTATGATCTTTGCTTATTTTCTGCTAGTATAGCCCAGTATTTGTAGAATCATATTATTTTCCTTCGAGTCTATTTGGACGAGTGTAGTATGGGGTGCACACCATGATACATATTGTCCTTTCTGTCACGCCCCGATTTCGTGGAATCGATAGTCGTCCCCCGGGCGTGACCGCCGTGCGGGCCTAGGTTGCGCACCGCACAAGGCTAAGTATTTTGTTGCATAGCGAGCACATATTCAGAGTACGCAGATAATTGAAACACATATTGAAACATGAAAAAGTTTTCTTTTATTGATAATATGAACATCTATTACAAACTCCTTGAACTGAGTCATAAGGATTGCCTCTATGGGCTTACAAAAGTGTTGACACAAAATGAGATAGCAGTCATGTACATTACATCCTTACTAAACTCAAAATATAAGACCTTGTGTCAGAACGACTGCTTTGCCACGAAGTTGCATGTTTACTTGGTGGCTAGCTTCTTCAACATGCTTCTTCAAAAGGTTGGCACGGTCGAGGCGTGCCTACAGCTTGGACTGGATTGGGGGTTTGTCTCCTGCTCCTCGCTCGGCTCTCCTTAACGCAGGGAACCTGTTTCAACGTGGGTCAGTACATCAAAACGTACTGGTGAAGGCAAGCTAACCCAACTATACCAATCAACACGTTGTTTTAATGAAGCATGCATATTTTGTGGGTTTCTATCTTGCCTTAGTTCATTTTACAGCAAGAAATAGATATAGGAATCAGTGAAATAACCTGCCACCATTCGGTGATATTTACCTGCCCGTCTGAACCACCTGCTTAATACTTACCTTGCCTTCCCTGCCAAGAAGACACAAGTTAGTAGCAACATGTTTAAATATACAAGGGGGATCACTGGCACGTTGCCATAATGGACGGGCTAGTCTCAGTACGGAGTGTCGTGCGACGCATAGATCAGGACCTCCCAAGGCATTCCGTCCTATAGCAGGCGACTATCATGAGTTCCGTCCGGATCGGATCGGTGCCGGTGCCCCAGCGACCGTCCGCAGGAACTAAGACCTTGTGCACAAGTTGTCCGTGATCAACGCAGTACACTAAGTTAGTAATCGAGGCAAATCAGGGCATATCAGGAGCAGGGCAGTAATAGGGCGTGATTTACTTTAGCATAGTCTCCCTATTCAGTTTATGGCATTCAAGATGAGTTCTATACATAGCATAATTTTAAGAAGAAGTATGTATTCTAACTTGTATTTATGCATGTGAAGAATATTCCAAACGAGCAAGCATGTAAGTAAATAACCGTTCACAAGTTTTATTTGACAAGCATAATATAATCCAAGTCTACTCCCTTATTATTTGGATATCTTTTAGTTATTTACTTGGTATCGTTTGATCGGGGCAAGCACGAATACAAGATTTAGATGTGAAGACTAGCAAGAAGGGCTAGCTAATCGGGTTGGTAGCCACTCACTTTAGTAGTTGGAAGGAAAAAGGAAAGAAGTGCTTTAGGAGTTCGCTCGAGCGACGCCTACTGCTGGATCACCTGTATTGACACGAACAGCTGATCAGTACTTTTTCCTCTCTTTCCGTTATCGGAATTGAAGTGCAGTCCTAAGAACGAAAGCAATGAAATCCATCAAAACCGTTCAAGAAAACCCAAGCAAATCCGAAAACCAACTCAAGGCACGAAAGCAACAAGCGACAGCGAAAACTAGGCAACAAAGAATGCAGCGGAGAGGTCCCTCCTGACTCTGCCGCTAAGCCGATCCTTGGGGCACGGTCCACTGAATATGGAAATCGATTCCGAAGAGATAAATCTATAACAAGGATGAGTTCTTGATTCAATCTATCCCGATCGAACGATACCGTCTTGTATTTCTTAGCCGCGCTCCCCGAATAAGGGGAACGGGGCACCACATCCTACCCAACTAATTGAAAGTTTTGTCCCGAAACTTAAGGATAGAACCTACCACTAGAAAATAATGAGGGGAACCTATCCCTCATTTCTGATTCGATCTCCCAAGTAGATTCTTCGACAGAGTGATTCCGCCAAAGTACGCGCACTAGAGGAACCGAACGGGTCCGAAGCAGCTTTTCTTTTCTATCCAAGATTTGCACTGGTTGTTCTTCATACGTCAAGTCAGCCTGGAGACTCAGCTGTTCGAGGTCTACCACGTGGCTTAGATCGTACACATATTTTCTGAGTTGGGAAACGTGGAATATATCATGTACGCCAGATAGGGATGGTGGTAGAGCAATCTGATACGCAACTGAGGCAACCCGCTTTAGTATTTCAAACGGGCCGACAAATCTTGGACTTAGCTTTCCTCTTGCCCCGAACCTGCTGACTCCTCGCATGGGCGAGACCTTGAGGAATACCCGGTCGCCTACTTGAAACTCTAGCGGTCTCCGATGAACATCCGCATAGCTCTTCTGACGACTTTGAGCTATCTTTAATCTGTCCCGAATCAGTCGAACTTTCTGGACGGTCTGCTCCACGAGCTCAGGGCCAAGTACTTGTCGTTCCCCAACTTCATCCCAACAGATAGGAGATCTACACTTTCGCCCGTATAATGCCTCATACGGCGCCATCTGAATGCTTGATTGATAACTATTGTTGTAAGCAAATTCGGCTAGAGGTAGATGAAGGTCCCAACTAGTCTTCGTGTCCAAGGCGTAGAGTCACAGCATGTCTTCGAGGATCTGGTTGACACGTTCGGTTTGGCCGCCGGTCTGTGGATGGTAGGCGGAGCTAAACTTTAACTTCGTCCCCATTGCTGACTGCAGGCTTCCCCAGAAACGTGATATAAATCGACCATCTCTATCGGAGACTATAGATACGGGTACACCATGGAGTCGAACGATTTCCTTGAGATATATCTGAGCCAGGCGGTCGGCACTCCAAGTAGACTTGATAGGCAGGAAGTGAGCTGACTTGGTGAGTCGATCGACGATAACCCAGACTGCATCATGTCCCCGTTGCATCCTCGGCAGACCAACAATAAAATCCATCGTTATATCATCCCATTTCCACTCCAGAATAGCAAGGTTCTGAAGCTCTCCGCCTGGTTTCTGGTGTTCGGCCTTCACTCGTTGACAAGCCATGCAATGCGATACAAACTGCGCCATATCCCGTTTCAAGTCGTTCCACCAAAACGTCGTACGAAGATCCCGATACATCTTAGTGCTATCCGGATGAGAAGTATAACTAGCATAGTGAGCTTCAGTGAGTATCTCTTGTCTGAGGGCCGCGCCGTTCAGAACACACAGTCTTCCCTTTACTCGAAGCATCCCATTCGTGCTTACCGCAAAGTCGGACGCCTTTCCTGTTAAGATGAGGGCATGAATCTTTTGCAGGTATGGGTCATCCTTCTGAGCGGACTTCACTTTATGTAACAAGTCGGGTTCGAGGCGCAGTTGAGCTACTTGCGCCCACTTCTTATATCTTATTTTCAGTGTAATACCCAGTGATTCAAGATCTCGGCGCAGCCTATCATCAATAACCAAACTCCCTACAAACACTAGACTCAACGCGTCAGCTACTACGTTTCCCTTTCCAGACGTGTACTTGATCGTGAGATCGAAGTCACTTAGGAGTTCAAGCCATCGCCGCTGCCGAAGATTCAAATCTTTTTGAGTGTACAAATATTTCAAGCTCTTATGGACCGTATAAATTTCACACGGTACGCCAAAAAGATAGTGACGCCACAGCTTCAATACAAACACTACCGCGGCAAGTTCGAGATCATGCGTTGGGTAGTTCTGCTCATGAGGCTTTAGCTGCCTAGACACATAGGCTATCACTTTGTTCCGCTGCATCAGGACACATCCCAGACCCTTTTCTGAGGCATCACTGTATATTTTAAAGTCATCTGGTCCGTTCGGCAGAGTAAGAATTGGGGCAGAGATGAGACGCTATTTTAACTCCATAAACGAAGCTTCACAGTCGTCCGTCCAAGTAAACTTCGCACCCTTCCGTGTGAGTTGGGTCAAGGGTGAAGCAATTCTAGCAAAATTCTGTATAAACCGGCGGTAGTACCCTGCCAGTCCAAGAAAACTTCGGATATCGCTAGCTGACTCCGGATGTTTCCACTGTGTAATGGCTTCCACCTTCTTCGGATCAACTGAGATGTCTTTCGAGGAGATGATATGCCCCAAAAATGAGATACTATCCAGCCAGAATTCACATTTACTCAGTTTGGCATATAACTTGTTGTCTCGAAGGGTCTGCAGCACCATCCGCAGGTGTCCTGCGTGCTCATCCCTAGTCTTCAAGTACACCAAGATGTCATCGATAAAAACTATCACGAATTTATCGATGAAAGGCCTGAATACACGATTCATAACATCCATGAATGCAGCAGGGGCATTCATCAGTCCAAACGGCATTATCGAAAACTCGTAATGTCCGTATCGGGTTTGGAAAGCAGTCTTTGGCACATCTTCTGGCTTAATCTTCAGCTGGTGGTAACCTGAGCGAAGATCAATCTTAGAGAACACCGTTGCTCCTTGTAACTGATCGAACAAGTCATCTATCCATGGCAGAGGATATTTGTTTCTGATTGTGACCTTGTTCAATTCCCTATAGTCAATGCAGAGGCGTAGAGTTTCGTCCTTCTTCTTCACGAAGAGCACAGGCGCGCCCCAAGGAGACACGCTCGGACGGATGAACCCGCGATCAAGTAATTCCTGGAGTTGGCGCTTTAATTCATTCAGCTCTGCAGGTGCCATTCTGTATGGAGGCTTGGAAATTGGCTGTGTATTTGGAAATATGTCGATAGTGAATTCAATCTCTCGGTCTGGCGGCATACCGGATAGTTCGCTCGGGAACACATCGGGGAACTCTGCCTCAACGAAAGTAGACTCGACGTTTGCGTAGTCCTGCCGTGTGTCCCGAACTGATGCTAGGAATCCCTCGCAGCCTGTGTAGAGCATTCGCCGAGCAGATTTTGTCGAAATCACCATGCAGGCCCTGGCCGCATCGTTCGCTGGACTACTGGTGTAACAGAACACGGCTTCTCCGGGCAGACAGAAAATGACTCGCTTCTCTGCACACTCAATAGTTGCCGCACATGCGCCGAGCCAGTCCATTCCCAAAATGATATCATAGTCCCTAACATCTAGAACTAAGACATCGAGCGACAGCTTCTTTTCTCCAATACAGATATAACCGCCTAGGCATGCTGAACAGACAGGTATTTTCGTACCAGAGGGGGTGCTAACACTTAAATCTAGGTGCAACGGAGTCATTTTTACATTGTTCTCCACGGCAAAATTTGTGGAAATAAAACTATGCGTTGCACCTGAATCAAATAGAACACGAGCAGGTATATTATTGAAAAGCAAAGTACCTGACACGACGGTATCCGAAGCTAGAGCTTCTTCCCGTGTCATGGTATAGACCCGGCCTTGAGCTTGATTACGCCCCTGCTGAGGTGCCGCTCGATTTCCCTGAGGTGCCGGTGTCTGATTCTGCTGTTGTGGTGGGGAGAGCGGACAGCTGCTAATTTGATGGGTTGGATCGCCGCAACGGAGGCAAGTCCCAAGCTTGCGGCGATAATCTTTCTCGATATGCCCTGGCTTCCTGCAAAAGTTGCAGGTCTTGTTGGTGTCTCCACGTTGTTTACCGCCGTTATTTGGACGCTTTGCAGCATTGTTTCCTCTATCGTTGCCTTGGCGTTTGTGATTGGAAGTTTGCACAGCGCCGACAGCAACGTGAGGATACTGCGGTTCCAGGGAGAGGGCATGGTTTAAGACTTCCCTCATCGTCTGATACTACAGAACGACTACGTGCCCGTGGATGCCAGGATGTAGCCCTCCCTCGAATCGTCTGGCATGACTCGCTGCATCCGGTAGATAAGCGGTAGCAAATTTGGCCAGTTTGTTGAATTCTGTCGAGTATTGCTTCACCGTCATGCTGCCCTGCCGGAGTTGAACAAAATCATTTTCCCATTGACGGCGTAGAGGTGGGGGTATAAACTCCTCCTCAAACACGGCACGAAAAGTCGTCCACGCGATCGCCTCCTCTCCATGGCCAAGTTGAAGAGATCGTCGATGCACGTCCCACCAGTCGTGCGCGTTGAGGCGAAGCAATAGTTGGGCACAGGTGACGCGCTTGTCTTTCGGCACTTCTAGGAGAGAAAAATGATCTTCAAGCTCGGCGAGCCAATCTATGGCCACGATCGGGGCCTCAGTCCCGTTAAATGGCGTATTGCAGACCTTCTTGAAGTTGCCAAAGGTGAAGGCAGTCACTTCCCTCGTCCTTGGCGCTAGCGGTGTCTCGACTTTAAGCGCTGGCTGCTCCACTGGTGTAGCGGTTGTTGCGGCAGAATGGTTGGAGGCCAGGGTCTGAACAAGCTGCTGCAGGGTATCTACCTGCTTTTGTTGGATTGAGAGTCGAGCCTCTAGATTGCTCTCAAACTTGGCTTGGCGGGCATCATCCCTCTGTCGTTGCGCTTCCAACATTTGCATCACCTGTTGAAGTGGGTCTGGTCGAGACATGCCCCGTCGGCTTCGGGAGCTAGCTGATGTGCCGGAGCTGCTCTCCTGGGCCTGCGTCTCGCTTGGTGCTAGCGCTGACGGTTGCGCTTGCGCCATTCCTTGTAAAGAAGGTAAATTACATCAGGATCATAATGTATTATGGACTTATTGCATGAACGTATCTCATTTTGGCCTTAACGAGTTCAGGAGTTCGCACAGGAATTTATCGTTAAGGAAACTTTTCCAGTTCAAGAGTCAAAGGAACTTTAAAGCTGTGCTCTGATACCAACATGTCATGCCCCGATTCCGTGGAATCGATAGTCGTCCCCCGGGCGTGACCGCCGTGCGGGCCTAGGTTGCGCACCGCACAAGGCTAAGTATTTTGTTGCATAGCGAGCACATATTCAGAGTACGCAGATAATTGAAACAGATATTGAAACATGGAAAAGTTCTCTTTTATTGATAATATGAACATCTATTACAAACTCCTTGAACTGAGTCATAAGGATTGCCTCTATGGGCTTACAAAAGTGTTGACACAAAATGAGATAGCAGTCATGTACATTACATCCTTACTAAACTCAAAATATAAGACCTTGTGTCGGAACGACTGCTTTGCCACGAAGTTGCATGTTTACTTGGTGGCTAGCTTCTTCAAAATACTTCTTCAAAAGGTTGGCATGGTCGAGGCATGCCTACAGCTTGGACTGGATTGGGGGTTTGTCTCCTGCTCCTCGCTCGGCTCTCCTTAACGCGGGAAACCTGTTTCAACGAGGGTCAGTACATCGAAACGTACTGGTGAAGGCAAGCTAACCCAACTATACCAATCAACACGTTGTTTTAATGAAGCATGCATATTTTGTGGGTTTCTATCTTGCTTTAGTTTATTTTACAGCAAGAAATATATATAGGAATCAGTGAAATAACCTGTCACCGTTCGGTGACATTTACCTGTCCGTCTAAACCACCTGCATAATACTTACCTTGCCTTCCCTGCCAAGAAGACACAAGTTAGTAGCAACAGGTTTAAATATATAAGGGGGATCACTGGCACGTTGCCATAATGGACGGGCTAGTCTCAGTACGGAGTGCCGTGCGACGCATAGATCAGGACGTCCCAAGGCATTCCGTCCTATAGCAGGCGACTATCATGAGTTCCGTCCGGATCGGATCGGTGCCGGTGCCCCAGCGACCGTCCGTAGGAACTAAGACCTTGTGCACAAGTTGTCCGTGATCAACGCAGTACACTAAGTTAGTAATCGAGGCAAATCAGGGCATATCAGGAGCAGGGCAGTAACAGGGCATGATTTACTTTAGCATAGTCTCCCTGTTCAGTTTATGGCATTCAAGATGAGTTCTATACATAGCATAATTTTAAGAAGAAGTATGTATTCTAACTTGTATTTATGCATGTGAAGAACATTCCGAACGAGCAAGCATGTAAGTAAATAACCGTTCACAAGTTTCATTTGACAAGCATAATATAATCCAAGTCTACTCCCTTATTATTTGGATATCTTTTAGTTATTTACTTGGTATCGTTTGATCGGGGCAAGCACGAACACAAGATTTAGATGTGAAGACTAGCAAGAAGGGCTAGCTAATCGGGTTGGTAGCCACTCACTTTAGTAGTTGGAAGGAAAAAGGAAAGAAGTGCTTTAGGAGTCCGCTCGAGCGACGCCTACTGCTGGATCACCTGTATTGACACGAACAGCTGATCAGTACTTCTTCCTCTCTTTCCGTTATCGGAATTGAAGTGCAGTCCTAAGAACGAAAGCAATGAAATCCATCAAAATCGTTCAAGAAAACCCAAGCAAATCCGAAAACTAACTCAAGGTACGAAAGCAACAAGCGACAGCGAAAACTAGGCAACAAAGAATGCAACAGAGAGGTCCCTCCTGATTCTGCCGCTAAGCCGATCCTTGGGGCACGGTCCACTGAATATGGGAATCGATTCCGAAGAGACAAATCCATACCGAGGATGAGTTCTTGATTCAATCTATCCCGATCGAACGATACCGTCTTGTATTTCTTAGCCGCGCTCCCCGAATAGGGGGAACGGGGCACCACACTTTCTTTATTACATATCCTTGTGGTTTGAAACTAGTAACCCTCATTTACAGCTTATACGTATTCAGAGTCGGACTGGAGTCCCCTTGGTACGTAGCTGGCCATTGCCACGTGGCCTAGTCCCTTGTATTTTGGGACTGGAACGTGACATAGTTTTTGTGTTGGCCCATGCAGGTCTAAGAGCATATCGTTTCGGTTATATTACTGTACCAAACTAGCCTGCAATTTAGGATTTATTGTTGAATATGATCTCAATCCATAATCGATTTTTAAAACTCTCTTTGTATTTGATTATCGCCCTTGGACTTCCAAATTGTATTCGTTCCTTTTTTATCAATATCGTTATCATTGTTTCTCATCTTCTTTTATTTCGGAAAGACGAATGCTTGTGCTTGATGGTTCCCTCCAGAAGAAGATCGTAGTCCAGACGACAGAAGACGTGATTTGTGTAATATTCTCTGAGAAGATTATTACCCTTAGTAGGGTAGGTTGATAAGTTCTTTTTAGATTCTAGAACTAGTGTAGATTGTTAGCAAGAGAATTGGACCTAGTAGTATGTTCTTAGAACTAATAAAACTCTACCCTTACTTGAGATAGCAGTGATTTGGGAAGTACTGGGAGCTAGAAAGATCATTGATCCTAACACTCTAGAATGATTTATGGAAATGCATAGCTAGATGCTAGGAATTAGTTGTAGCACATGATAGCAATATCAGGAACGATATTATGAACTGGAGAAGATAAAATTTTAGGATCTCACCTGGAAAATGATTATCTGATACCAGAAATTCTATCATGTGCTTGGGTGATTAATTGCACTATGGTGAGTCGGAGTAATAAATATCGAAAAAAATTGAGGAATACAATTTTAGGGAGAAATTTTGAGGGAAGAGTAATTATACATTAGGATTTATTATGAGGTTAAGTCTAGACTATGACATTGCCCTAGGCATGGATTGGTTGAGCCAATACCAAGCGACGCTAGATTGCTGATGTGGTTGCATTTTATTTAGACCACCAGATCACCCTAAGTTTAAGTTTCTTCGGGGAGCCCGAGAGCATGGTGCCCATCTACCTTAGAGGCACACATTGTAGAAGGTGAACCGGTGTACCCCCGTATTATATCAGAGTTTGAAGATGTGTTTCCAAAGGATCTTCCAGGCCTGCCACCTGACAGAGAGATAGAGTTTACTATAGAGTTGACTCCCAGAGCCGAGCCAGTTACTTCCCCCATCTACAGACTAGCACCGAAGGAGTTGGTTGAGTTGAAGGTCCAAGTAGATAATCTCTTAGACAAGGATTTCATTCGAGCTAGTGTTTCTCCATGGGGAGCACCCATCTTATTTGTGCCGAAGAAGGACGGGATGGTACATTTGTGTATCGATTATAGGGCGCTAAATACTGTAACGGTAAAGAACAAGTACCCCTTGCCACGCATTGATAATTTATTTGATCAGCTGAGTGGCGCATGTGTATTCTCAAAGATCGATCTCAGATCCGGCTATCATCAGATCAAGGTGAGGAAGGAGGACATTCCGAAGATAGCTTTTCGGACAAAATACGGGCACTATGAGTTTCTAGTCATGCCGTTTGGTTTAACCAATTCGTCAACAGTATTTATGAGCCTGATGAATAAGGTTTTCCACCAGTACTTGGATAAGTTCGTAGTGGTATTGATCGACGACATCTTGGTATACTCCAAGAGCCAGAAGGAGCACGAGGAGCATCTCAGGATCATGTTGGAGACGTTGAGGCAGGAGAGGCTGTATGCTAAGCTCAGCAAATGTGAGTTCTGCTTGGATGGGGTACCATTCCTGGGTCACATAATCACTAGAGATGGACTATCAGTTGACCCGGAGAATATTGCTGCAGCGGAGACGTAACCTACCCCTACATCAATTACAGAGGTTATAAGTTTTCTCGGACTTGCCAGATATTATCGGAGGTTCGTGAAAATTTTCTCAAGGATTCCTGGGCCTATGACGCGACTGACGCGTAATGGCAAAGAGTTTATCTGGACTGAGGAGTGTCAGACGACTTTCGATGAGCTGAAGAAGCGTCCGACGTCAACACCAATTTTGACACTTCCTTCTGGATCTAGAGGATTTGTGGTGTATAGCGATGTGCCTGAGAGCGGATTAGGATGTGTACTGATGCAGCGCGGTAAGGTGATAGCTTACACATCGAGAAAGCTGAGGATTCATGAGAAGAACTACCCGACACACGATATAGAGCTAGCTGCAGTGATATTTGAACTAAAGCTATGGAGGCACTACCTTTATGGAGAGCGGGTGAGATTTATACAGATCATAAAAGTCTGAAGTATGTCTACACTTTGAAGGAGCTCAACATGAGATAGAGGCATTGGCTAGAGTTGATAACAGATTATGATATTGAGTTGCAGTACCACCCTGGCAAGGCGAATGTTGTAGCAGATACCTTAAGCAGGAAGCCCATGGCATACTTTTTGACGACTCAGCGACATTTGTTAGAGGATCTTCAGGAGCTCGGGA
Organism: Iris macrosiphon; assembly: GCA_036927795.1. NCBI lineage: Eukaryota > Viridiplantae > Streptophyta > Magnoliopsida > Asparagales > Iridaceae > Iris > Iris macrosiphon. Next base: position 155,109,861 of record JAYESA010000005.1, read on the forward strand.
TAGAGGTTGTAATGCCATGCATGGATGGATAGATGGCCAGTCTAGAGGTTCAATCTATATTAGTTGAGAGGATCAAGACAGCCCTGCCTACCGATGCTAGATTTCAACAACTGCGAGAGAGGACAGAGGTCGACATACATACGGGACTCCGGACTCACGAAGACGGAACGTTGAGGTATGGAGATCGCCTATATGTTCTGAGTGGCGAGCTACGCCAGAAGTTGATGACCGAGGCCCATAGCTCGATTTATTCTATTCATCCAGGGGTACGAAGATGTACCGAGATTTGAGACAGCACTACTGGTGGCATAGAATAAAGAGGGAGATTGCGAGATTTATGGCAAGATATTTGGTCTGTCAGCAAGTCAAGGCCAAACATCAGAGGATTGCAGGACTATTGCAGTCGCTTCCCATTCCCGAGTGGAAGTGGGAGCACATTACCATGGACTTCGTCACAGGATTTTCGAGGAGCCCTAGCGGGAAGGATGCAGTCTAGGTTGTCGTGGACCGACTCACCATGTCGGAGAATTTCTTGCCCTTCAGAGTTGGGCAGTCCATGGAGATATTGGCTGGCATGTATATGAGGCAGATAGTATGACTACATGGAGTGCCTGTCAGTATTGTATCGGATCGTGATTCCAGATTCACATCATATTTTTGGCAGAGTATGCATGAGAGTCTAGGAACTCGTCTCAAGTTCAGTATTGCATATTATCCACAGACTGATGTTCAGTCAGAGCGCACAATTTAGGTACTAGAGGATATGTTGAGAGCGTGCATGATCGACTTTGGAGGATCTTGGACGGACCATCTCCACTTAGGGGAATTCTCCTACAACAACAACTACCAAGCAAGCATACATATGGCACCTTATGAGGCACTGTACGACAGGAATTGTAGGTCATCGATATATTGGAGTGACGTGGGAGAGTGTCAGATACTTGGTCCAGAGTTGGTGACACAAACATTGGAGAAAGTAAAGCAGATTCAGGGCCACCTGCGCACAGCACAGGACAAACAGAAGCATTGGGCAGATGCGCACCGCAGACCTTTCAAATTCAAGAAAGGTGACCATATATTTTTGAAGATATCACCTACCTGTGGTACCATCAGATTTGGGGGCAGAGGCAAGCTGAGTCCGAGGTACATCGGAACTTTTGACATCTTGGAGCGAGTTGGCAAAGTGGCTTATTGTCTTGAATTTCCTCCATCATTAGAAGGAGTGCACGACGTATTTCACGTATCGCAGTTGAGGAGATACGTGGCAAACCCTAGCCACGTGCTCGATCATTCAGAGATTACAGTCGGGCCCAGTTTATCATATGTGGAGCAGCCAGTGGGGATACTCGATAGTAGTAAGAAGATTTTGAGGGGACAGACTATTCGACTGGTCAGGATTGCATGAAAGCATCATTCGCCGAGCGAGTCTACCTGGGAGCGCGAGAATTCTATTCGACAACATTTTTCGCATTTATTTGAGGACCGAGGTACGAATTTACGTACTGCATTCGATTACCTGTTAACTTTTTAAATTCTCGTAACTCTCATTCGTGCTTTACTTTTAATTTTGGGGACAAAATTCTTCTAAGTTGGAAAGGATGTAAACTCCCTCAAAATTTTATTTTAGGTAGACTAGATATGATTAGAAATTTTGGTTTGGCATCAGGTTGTTTAAGGTTTAGAAATTAGGTTGCGTAGACTGGTTCTTTTATTTAAATCCTTGGTGCACCTTACCGTTGCGACAATAATTGGAGCCCAACAATAGCCTTAAATTTCTAACAAATCTTTGCACTCTTGACCGAATAAGCCAACCTAGATGCTGAATATTTCTGTCACTCACAAACACACTCCCTTGTGCTTTAATTTAATTGCACAACTTCCCAGTCACCAAAATTAATTCTTTAATCCTATGCCGCGTACCTATGTCGTTGCAATCAATTTGGGGACACAAATTCAACCCATTTTGCCTAACCAATTAAAGGGTCCAAGACTGACACCAAGCCAACACCGTTCATGACCTTTGTGTCACTCCTAATTGAGACCCTATGTACTCTCATTTAATTTAAGAGTACATATGATACTTTATTTAATTAAATTGGGGACACCAACTTAACCTAACCCCAACTTAAACCAACACCCATTCATGAGGCCCATACAAAACACACAATACCCTCCCCCCACCCTACAAAAATACCAAACACCACTTTCCACACCAAATCCTCACCATTTTTTCTTCATATGCAAACACCCAAATGTTAAGGGACTTAATGGCAAAAATGGTGCTAGGTGTCACCATCCTATTGGTGTAAACAAATGAAGAACCCCCCCAACCTCACATGATCGGTCACTCATCCTCACTCTCCCCCCAAGATATGTACAACTCTCTCATATTAAATCATGACCCTTGATTCAAATCCCTACTCTATCTCAACCACACACTCGCTCTATATTAACACACACTCAACCCCTCTCACATGTGGCCGGCCCTAATCTCTAGAAAAAATCTAAGAATTCCCCCCTCACTTTCTCTCATCCCTCTACTTATTCACACAGCTAACTCCCCTCTTCTTCTCCTTCCTTCTTCTTCTTCATCCTTCTTTTACATTCTTCTTCTTCTTCTTCTCTATAGCAGCAGCCCATACCACTGCCACCTCTACCGGAGCACCCCACCAACCGCAGCCATCTCCGCTGCCTCGCTGGAGCCCCCTACCTCCGCCACTGCTGCCACCATCACCATCGCTACCATCACCGACCCGCCACCACCTTCGCCATCTTTACCTCCACCAAACACCACCATCACCTCCTCTGCCACTGCTGCCACCATCACCACCGCCACCATCACCGACCCTCCACCACGACCACCACCTTCGCCATCTTCACCATCACCGAACACTACCATCACAGCCTCCGCCTCCGCCACTGCTGCCACCATCACATCCGCCAACATCATCGACCCGCTACCACGACCACCACCTTCGTCATCTTCTCCACGAACCACCACCACCTACTGCCATCACGAGCCACCACTGACCTGGCCCTGTGCAGCCACTACCCGCCGCCGTCTTGGCCCCCGTGGCCGAGCCGCTGTCACAGCTGATGCTGTTGTTGATGCGCCAACTGCTGCTATAGCTGCTGCCGTTGTTGTTCTGGCTGCTGCCACAGCGCCGCCGGCGAGCCCCGGAGAACCCTGACCACCGGCGAGTACCCCTACTGGCCGGCCTCCCTCGTGTGTCCCCGAGCCTTGCCATGGCTGAACACCTCCTTCCCGCGGCCGCGAGGAACCGCGACTTGAACCCGAGTTCGAAGATCCGAGTTCAACCTCCTCGATTCGCGAAGTGATATCTCCCTCCTCGCTCATCCGATCCTTGAACCGATTCTTCAGGTATGAACCCTATTTAACCCTTTTGTAATGTGTTCAATTAGAATATTTTATCTTGCATTCTATTGTTAGTAATTAGAATTCCAAATCATGGAGAAAATAGTTTTTATAAAACTTAAAAATCTTCGATACGGAGTTGGTCCCTACAAACCGGACAACCTCATCGCGTACCGATTGCACCGAAAGGCGCATATCATCAACGTGGACGTGTGAGCTTTCGCAAAACTTGATTTAGATGTGCATGCATACCGAAATCAACGCGTATTCATCAAAAAGTACTATATCGGCATGTTCTAACATTTATCATAATTTTGTGTATGTGCCTGTTATTTTATAATGAAACTTGTGCCATTGGATTTGCAGTGTTTCGCTAGTCCTGTGACCCAAGTTTGGTTCGATTCTGAGAACGTTGACGAAACGTCATTTCGTAGGTTCCACATGACGGGCGTTTTCCTGATCGGCTCATCGAAATCCAGTTCAGGATGTTCCGTTGGGTTTGTATCGTCGTTCTAGACTCGTAGACAATAAGTTTGGCAAATTTGGAAAACTTTGTCTCTGGCATATTTTTTGGTGCAAGACGGGCCCACTTGTGGATCCCGTGTTGACCAGAAAATGTATTTTTGCTCCAGTGTCCAAATTAGACGTATGTATATTCTTTTTAGTATCTTACTCATTGTGAAACAGTTGGTGATATTTGTGTCAGCATTCGAAGACATCTGTTCTAGTTTCCATCTTGAGCTGCTAGTTCCTTGGCGAGTTCGGGTTCGAATCTTCGCCTGACTTCCAAGCAAGTGTACCTTGCCATCCTGTATCTCAGTTCTAGATTTACTATTTATTTTATCTACGTATTTGTGCGCTTTGGATCAGAATTATTACTTAGCGTCCGAGTCATAACCGGGTGCAGACGTTCATTGGTAACGTCTAATATCGATTGATAGATGTTCGCAACACCTTGATGTCCTACTTGGTTATATCGGAACCCTAGGATACATTCAGACACCATCATCGTGCCAGACTTCCTGTATCCTGATAGTGTCAGCATGACCAGAATTTGTATTGACTTTAGGGTCGTGTTTGTTGATAGTTACTTCAGTATGACGAGACTGTTAGATATAGGTTCAGGTTCAGCGAGCACTCGTTGACCGCATTGAGAGAGAAAGACTGTTACTAGACGTTTGGGCTACTTTGCATGTGCTATATATTTATATTCCCATTTATGTAGAGATCATGTATCCGGAGTTGTAGTATCACCCGTGTGACTCTGTGCTCGGAGCTACGGTATGCCCCGTGTGTCTCTGTGCCTCGGAGCTACGGTTTTATATTTGGAAAGCCCACAAGTCGAACATTGTCTTCAAAGTTGCGTCTCACTTAGGTGGTTATGCTAGATTACACCGACGTAGCACATGTTTCTTTTTGTTATACTATAGTATACTATTTTTGTATCTTGTTACGTCCCTCAGAGGACCTGGTTTCCTGCCAGATTGTAGGGTCGATTGTTGACGGGAGGCTGGAGCTGCTGATGAGTATTATACCGGTATGCAGGTATTGTTACTCGATATTTTTATTCATTTCTTTATTGTTCAACTATTATGATCTTTGCTTATTTTTTGCTAGTATAGCCCAGTATTTGTAGACCATATTATTTTTCTTCGAGTCTATTCGGACGATTGTAGTGTGGGGTGCACACCATGATACATGTTATCCTTTCTTTATTACATATTCTTGTGGTTTGAGACATAGGCATGTAGACCGTGTTATCTAGATAGTAACCCTTATTTACAGCTTATACGTATTCAGAGTCGGACTGGAGTCTCCTTGGTACGTAGTTGGCCATTGTCACGTGGCCTAGTCCCTTGTATTTTGGGACTAGGGCGTGACACATTTCTTTCTCCTAAATCAGAATCCTAATAACCAATAATATGTATATATAACCACATAAGAACTCATTACCCTAGATTTAGGAAAATGGAAAGAAAATTGGAAGAAAGTTTGGAGTTATACCTAAAAAATTAGAAAAGTGGAAGAAGGAGAAGGATTTGGAGGAGTTCGGAGGAGAGGAGGCACCGGCAGGGGTGTGGTCGACTGCGAGCACGGGCGGTCGCCAGAGGGCAGTTGACGAATGGCGGTGTTAGCATTAGCCGCGGCAGTAGCTGAGTCAGTAGCAGCATCACAGTAAGAGGAAGGAATGGAGAGGAGTTGATGAGGAATATGAGAAGAAGAAAAGGAGATGAAAAAGAATATATAGGAAATTGAGATGGTACAGGTGTGGTGGTGTTGGAAATAGAGAATAAAAGGGGAGGTGCCATGTTTCTCATGGAAAATGAGGAAGAAGGAGAGAGAGTCAGCTATTAAAGTTGGATGATGTGTCAAAAGGGAAGGGCTGATATTCGGTGGAGGCTCTCTTCTCCATTAACCTACTCAACTTACCATTTTATAATAAAACCCTTCTACATCCTGAATTTATAATAATACAAATTTGCAAACTAAAATTTGCATAAACCTATATATACTGGTGTATATATATATATATAAATATATCATTAATCCAAAAAGAATATGCAGTTATGATACTCTAGCCTCCTTAGGAAAATTTTGTGCTCGAAATTTGAATTAGCAACTAAAATAAGTCTAAAAGATAACTAACCTTGATTAGCAAACAAATACGGATACTGGTTCCGCATGTCATCTTCTTTCTCCTAAATTGATTCTCCTAGAGAGTCCTTGCTCCAAGCTACTCGAACTAGAATAACCCAATTTTGAAGTATCTTGTCTCTACGATCCAGTATTCCAACATGTTTTTGTTCGATGCGTAGAGTTGGTCCAACAGTGATCTCTGAATGGTCTAGTATATGATTTGGATCCGATACATATTTTCAAAATTGTGACACATGAAATACATTATGTACTCCTTCTAGTGTCGGTGGTAGGGCCAGCTTGTAAGATACACTTCCAATTTTCTCTAGTACATCAAATGGCCCAATATATCTCGGACTTAGCTTTCCTTGGGTCCCGAATCTGATTGTTCCTCTTGTTGGTAAAATCTTCAAGAATACATGATCACCAGGTTAAAATTTTAATATTCTTCGATGCTTGTCAGCCCACATTTTCTTTCTATCTTGAGCTGCTTGCAAATAACTTCTAATTGCTTTAACCTTGTCTACTGTCTGTATTACTAGTTCTGGACCAAGTAATTATTACTAGTTCTGGACCAAGTAATTATCTTTCTCCTACATCCATCCAACATACTGGTGATCTATACTTTATTCCATATAAAGCTTCGAAATGAGCCATCTTGATACTGGCCTGGTAGCTATTATTATAAGAAAACTCCACCAAATGTAACTGATCGTCCCATGATCCTCCAAAGTCTAATGTATATGCTCTCAACATATCCTCCAAAGTTTGAATTATTCTCTCTGACTGACCATCTGTTTAGGGATGATAAGTCCAGCTAAATTTTAACTGGGTTCCAAGGTTCTGTTGCAGACTTCTCCAGAAATATAAAGTAAACCTGGTATCTTGATCTGAAACTATACTTACTAATATCCCGTATTGACTGACAATCTGTTTCATATACATATCTGCTAATACTTCTGTTGTCTGTCCAACTCAAAATGGTAAAAATTGAGCTGACTTAGTGAGTCTATCTATAATAACCCAGATAGCATTATTATTCTTTTGTGTCTTAGGTAGCCCTGTTACAAAATTTATTGTGATATCCTCCCATTTCCATTCGGGTACTGGTAAGGGTTGAAGAAGTCATGTTGTTCTTTGGTATTCTGCTTTAATCTGCTGACAGACGAGACATCTGGACATAAACCTGGCAATTTCTCGTTTCATTCTATGCCACTAGAAGGTTTATTTCAAATCCTTATATATCTTGGTACTACCCGGATGGATGGAATATTGAGAGTTATGAGCTTCTGACATAATCTCTATTCTTAAGTCTCTACTGGACACGCACAATCGATCCCAAAATCTCAGCGATCCGTCTGGATGCTTTCTCATTCTAGTTTGAAGTCCTTCTTCTGTTTGTTTCCAAATTTTTTGAAGTTTTGAATCTCTTTGTTGAGCTTCCTTAATTCTGTCTACTAGGGAAGAATGTACTTATAAATTTTCCAATAATCCTTCTGATATTGGACATATTACTTTGATTCCCATCTTTCTTAAATCCTCAAGAATTTATTTTGGGGTATTCATAAAGAATGCCATTGGTCTTCTGCTCAGTGCATCTGCGACTCTGTTAGCTTTACCCGGATGATATTCCAGTTCTATATCAAAATCTTTAAGTAATTTTAGCCATCTTCTTTACCTTATATTAATTTATTTTTGAGTACATACATACTTTAAATTTTTATAATCTGTATAAATTTTAATTCTTTCACCATATAAATAATGTCTCTATAATTTGAGTACAAATACTACAATGGCAAGCTCTAAATCATGAGTTGGATAATTTCTCTTATGTTGCTTCAGTTGTCGAGAAGCATAGGATATAACCCTTACATGCTGTATTGATATACAACCTAGTCCTTTGCCTGACGCATCACTATATATCTCATATCCACCTGGCCCTGATGGTAATACTAGCACTGGTGCTGAAATCAATCTTTCTTTCAATTCATCAACTGCTGCCTGGCATTTTCCTGTCCAGTTAAACTTTTCTTCCTTTTGGGTCAGATGGGTTAGTGGTTATGCGTTTCTCGAGAAACTTTCCATAAATCTTCTATAATATCCTGCTAAACCCAAGAAACTTCAAATTTCAGCTACAGATTTTGGTGTCCGCCAAGATTTAACAGATTCTACCTTCTTCGGATCCACTGAAATACCTTCTCCACTGATTATATGGCCTAGAAATGATATGTTGTCCAACCAAAATTTATACTTACTGAACTTAGCATATAATCATTCTTGTCTTAGGGTCTGCAATAATATTCTTAAATGCTCCTCGTGTTCTTCTTCACTTTTAAAATATATGAGAATGTCATCAATAAACATAATAACAAATTTATCCAAATATTGATAGAATATTCGATTCATCAAGTCCATAAATATCACAGGAGCATTAGTTAACCCAAATGTCATTACTAGGAACTCGTAATGTCCATAACGAGTTCTAAAAGTTGTTTTATGAACACCCTCCTTTTTTACCTTTACTTGATGGTATCCTGGCCTTAGATTAATCTTCGAGAATACCTTGGCTTCTCCTAGTTGATCAAATAATTCATCAATCCTGGGTAAGGGATATTTATTCTTGATTGTGACTTCATTCAATGTCCTATAGTCAATCACTAGTCGTAGGGTCCCATCTTTCTTTTTCACAAATAGTACTGGTGCTCCCCAAGGTGAGACACTTGGTTGAATAAACCCTTTTGATAATAGCCCTTTTATTTGCTTATTTAATTCAGCCAACTCCTCTTTGTTCATTGGATATATCTTCTTAGCTATAGGTGCTACTCTAGGTACTAAATTAATAGAAACTTCTACTGCTCTATCTGGTGGTAATCCTGGTAATTCTTCTGGAAATACATCATTAAATTCTTCTACTATTCTTGGAAACTGTTCTTCTTCTACTTCATGCGATCTTCCTCGAACTGGTAGTACAAATTTTTCTAGTTCTTCATTATCAAATTCTTTTTGATCCCGAACAAACTCACATATCTCCCTATCAGGAAGTTGAAATGAAACCTCCCCTTGACCACAATCTATATTAGCTAATGTCTTGGCCAACCAATCCATTCCCAATAGTACATCATAATTATTTATTGGGAAGACTAATAATCTTACCCGAAATAACCTGCCGCCTAGCTTAACTGGGCATGCTCTACAAACCCGACTAACTTCTACTACACCATTATCCGTAAGAATTTTTAATTTCTTAAGTAATGGTTTAGATTCTATCCCATGTAGAGCTATAAATATAGATACTATAAATGAATGGGTAGTCCCAGAATCAAATAATACTGATACTGGACAAATGAAACTAAAATGGTACCTGTTATCACTTCTCCTTCAAGTTCTGTTTCATCGGCATCCATCATAAATGCTTGTCCATAATTCTTCTTTTTCTTTCCAGTATGCGGTTGTTTAGCTTTTTGATCTTATTGAAACTGATGTGCTTGCGCAGCCAACGAGGGCCTGTGTTGGAATCTGGATGGCACAATTTCTCGGGGATTTGCTATTGCTTGGATCATGGGTCTGGAACTACTTTCTTACAGTATCGACCTTGGATGATTCCATGATTTACTAGCCGTGGACCCTGCTGAGGATTTTGTGTTTCTGGTCTCATCATGGTGGATTGAGTACATTGATAGGCTTGATGTCCTTGAAGCCCATACCTTAGACATAGACCGTTGAGTAATCTACAGTTGTTCTTGGTGTGTCCTGGTTTCGAACAAAATCTGCAAATAGGTACTTCCCTTGTCTGTTCCATTTGAGAGCGCTTAGGTGGTCCCTGCCACTGATTCTTCTGGGATGAGGGTCCTGCATTCCATGGCCTCTTTTAATTTCCCGGCCTTTGTGCTTGCTCTTCCTTTAACATTCTTTCTTGATCTCACACAGCCTCAGTTATCTCTGAATAGTTCTGGCACCGATACGGTGCTACTTTGTGCTTCAACTCAGCATTCAGCCCTTCTTGGAAGCGACCTACTTTTGCTTCCTCAGTAGCCACCGTGTAAGGTGCAAACTTACTCAGCCTGGTAAACTCAGCAGCATATTCATCCACAGTGAAATACCCTTGTTTCAGCTGGATGAATTTACGCTCTAGTTATATTTTTGTTGATCTTGGGAAGAATCGATCTTCAAATTTTTTTAAAATTCTTTCCAGGAAACTATCTTTTTCAATACTTCAGGATGTTCGGTGCTACATCAGTTATCTATAACATCCTCCAGTTGAATTCGGATTACCGCCACCATGTCTTCAGGGTTGATCTGGGTTGCCTTCAATAATCCTTCTGTGGTTCTCATCCATTGACTAACTTCTGTTGGACTTTCAGTTCCACAGAATTTTGGTGGATCTAGATTCCTAAAATCATCCACTGATTTTTTATTAGGTGTTTGTGGGGCTCACAATTTTTCCAATAATGCAGCAGTTGTTGCTTATGATGCATTAGCCTGCTGAGTGTTATTTTCCAGGATTTGTTACAACATATCCGGAGTCCCTGGCTCAGCTTGGTTGGAAGGAGGATATGAACGAAGATCATTTGAACTAGCCATTTTTTGAATAAAATTAATATTTCAGGAAATAGTTTAGCTCTAAATAGAAAATTGATAAAATATCCTTTATCAATATTGATTTAAGAAATACAAAATATCAAAGTATCTTATATCTCAAATATTCAAGAATTTTCGATATCAAGGAGCACACAACTTTTCAAAGGATTAAAGAACAGCATATTCATTTACTATTACCAAAATGATACAAACATGCTGCTAGATACACTAGGTATTTTACATATGCATGCTACTTATACGGTTACCCTTCCTACCCTTGAGTTGCTATATATATCTGTTGTGTTACATAAAGTCTACAGCAGACAAAACCCTCTTACATAGTTATACTTTCTTTCTTAGCAACATTAATTAGATCATCAACTCTCGTATCCTGATGATGGTTGCTTCCGAATGGGATTCCTGCCATTCTTCCAGAGTACCGTTGTAGTCTCCTATTTGAATTTGGATCCTCAGAGGGTTGAGCTTTGATAAGTATAAAATAATTCATCTTATTGAAAAACACCTCATTCTCATCAGTGATATCCGATACTACTGAATATTTGATCTCATAGTGCACTTCATAAGCCCATATCATCTGTTTGCGAGCTACTCGCCACTTTCTTTTTGTAAAGCGATAATAATCATCTAAACTGTGGCTGCTATTCCTCAACCTTGCATAAGGCATGAATCAAGGCATACACCCAAAAACTTTAAATTAGTATCCTACAATAAGTATCTTAAATAGAAAAGGTTAATAAATAGGTTAAAATTACTTCTCTGAGAAATAATCTTTGTAATATCATTAATCCTTTCTTCAATCATCGATACTGCCAAGTATTCTTATCCTAAGGTTCTTTCTAGACTTTACTAAGAATAAAACTTAGTGTCTAAGCTAACCTATATAAGTTTCTTAAGCTAGGCCTGCATCATATCCTATGTCCTTTATACTAACCTAGACCTGCATGGGCAACCACTAAAAGATGTGTAATGCCCCACTTCCCAGAATATGGTAGCCGGGTACGTAACTACATCTCCAGGCTACGTCCCAAACAAATACACTCATACCCGTATCAGCGATTGTCGCCTGTAATATTCTAGGTTAAGTACACGACATCTAATAAAACATCCAAAACTTCATACATTTATGCATATTCACCATTCTACTTTATTTACATAACATTCTCCAAGTCTTACAAAATATTTACATATCAGTTACAGAATAAACTTTGTTGGATCCTCAACATGCTACCCGACGATTATTCCTCAACTTCGTCTATAGTGTATAGGGAAAATATCTCGTCTGGCATTTTTTCTTCCCCTAGTGAACAATACTAGGTCGTCAGAACGACAAGCAACTCCTCGGTCAAGAACGGTAAGAAAATAAAATAAAATCTTGGAGTCATGAAACTGTATATAAATTAGAGTGGATAAAGGAAATGAAGATAATAAATCATTTTATTTATATATATAGTGTTTATAATACTATATATCCTAAATCTACTAATATTTGTATCGTCAACTGAATTCTGTAACCTGTCATCAATGTAGTAATCCACCCCTACACCAAACAAGGACAAGAGAATGAATTACGGCACCCGAACAACTTACGTACCAGCTGACTAGCAAGTAGCACACCTCGATAAAAAATCGACAATCAATCACAATCATAATTTCCTATATGATAATACAATTTAGAGAACATATATGGATCACGATCATTATCAATTTTTTCGACAATAATTCTATTTATCCGGGAACAGGTTGTGTTTGAATGGGTACGATGCTTAGATCCGACTCCTACATAAATGTAGAAATTTGTATGTATATTTTAAGTTTAGTAAATTTTAAATTCTGGTTTATACCAAGAATTTACTGGACTATTGGTGAGCTAAGCCTCACCCCGGCATCGAAAGGCCTTACAGATGATAAAAACTTTTATTATAGATGTTATGTATTGTAGGAATTTCAATGGGCATGATCCAGCTGTTCTCTCCCACCCCATGATGCAACTACAATCACAATCAACATATCTATTAATACCTATGTCTAATATACAGTTCTGACTTATCTGTCGTCTCGTGTGTCAAAGATAACACGCCATACGGTAGTATTCTTGTCGAAAAGAAGACATTAATAAAAGTTTAACTTATTTAGTTGCGCTTCTGTTTCCAGGTGTCGGAGTCCTACGTTCCTTAAATTCTAAGAGATATGACCCCTATATTTTATTATGTTATCGAAAATTTTGCCTCTAGAAAACTGACTCCAAATTCTAAAGTTTAGGTTAAAACACGGTCAACCTAGTTTTCCGGAATTCAGAAAATAGTTTATAAAACACACCCGGAGCAACCCTCCGTACAATTTAACCCTGGATTTTTGACCCCTTTTGTGGAGCAACTCTCAACGCTAGTAACCACGCAATTATAATATATGAAAAAAATATCGCAATAAAGAATTTTCTTTCATACCTTAGCGAGCTAGCTATTATATTTATTTATTTCGTAATAGTTCTTTCAGTGCTACACAAACTCAATCAAACACACTAATATTAGTAAAAAAAATGTAGATCAAGCAAGTTTCTAAGCACTAACACATAACAATTGCATTTAGCTACATAAAACATATAGTAGGATATCTTATTTCAAGAGTTTAAGATCTAATATAAATAAATTAACCTATACTTGTTATATACTATATACTAACTTTTTAGAAGGCACAAAATATAATAATTTAGCTAGAAAATTAAATACTAGGGTTACCCTAATATACGGGTACCTATAAATACATATTCTTACTAAATAATTATAACAAAATATGTCAAAATAGATATATTTTAAATTTGGACATAATTAAAATATTATATTAAATTGATAAAATATCAAACTTACATATTCAAAACTAAACTAAATATAATCCTAATGTATACGTATCATGCTAAGGATGTATAAAGCTCATAGTACATACATTTTAGTTTATAATATATACACTATTTGAACTAGATTAATAAACATATACATAACCATTAAGCAAAAGTTCTCATGCCTCATATATTAATTATATAACCTCCATAGCCAATTCTAAAAATTATCCTTGCGTCGCATGACAATAAATCTACTTGTGTCTATACTTTTATATTAGATCCAATATATATATATATATAGGTGTATTTGTTATAGATGATTGTTAGAACATAAAGATAGTTGATGTTGTATATGCTCATAATTAATTAAAGTGTTCACTTAGTCCTATGTGTGTTATCAAGATACATGTGTCCATGTATTGTGTCCTTAGTACGTATATTTTTTATATATAAATTATCGAAGTGTCCATTTTGTGTCCAAAAATTGTGTCAAAATATATGTGTCCATGGTGTATATATATATATATATATATATATATATATATATATATATATATATATATATATACAAATCCAAATTCTCAACTTTAAGAACTTGAAATCTTTAAGCGATAAAAATTTCTCCTAAGTGATTTTTAACCAAAGAAACAAAAGGAAGGAAAGAATTAAAAAATGAGGAGTGAGGACTTGCCTTGTTCTTGAACAACCTAGGATTCTTCCAATCTTTTTTCCCAAATCAGAATTCTAATGACCAATAATATGTATATATAACCACATAAGAACTCCTTGCCCTAGATTTAGAAAAATAGAAAGAAAATTGGAAGAAAGTTTGGAGTTATACCTAGAAATTTGGAAAAGAGGATTAAGGAGAAGGAGTTGGAGGAGTCCAGAGGAGAGGAGGCCGGCGGGGGTGTGGTCGGCGGCGAGCGCGGCCAGTCGCCGGAGGGCGGTCGGCGGCGACTAAACATAAGGTCATTTTGAAAGAAAATAAACCATGGTAAAGTCTTAAAAAAATTATTATATAATATCTAGTAACGTACGCATGCATTGCACGTAAAAAAAATTGTTAAATTTTTTTAATTAAAAATTGTTATAGATACATAAGGTCATTTTTGAAAGAAAATAAACCATGGTAAAGTCTTAAATTTTTCTATTATATAATATCTAGTAACGTACGCATGCATTGCACGTAAAAAAATTGTTAAATTTTTTTAATTAAAATTTGTTATAGATACATATACTGCTATCCCGATCCAACTAAGAAAAATGCTTCCTACCTTAACCAAATGAGTTAGAGGTTTTTGACTATAATTAGATAATAGTAAGTAGTTAAACAATTAGTTAAATTTATTAAAATTATTTAATTTTTAATTATGTGAGTATATACATACGACTTAGACAACTCATTTTGAACCGTTTTTAAGTCTTTTTATAAATAATTTTTTTAAAGACAATACAAAACTTACTCAGGGCTGCCCAAAAATGTTTGTTTTACTTTTCAAAGTTTGCCACCATGAAAAAATTATTAGGGGCAGCCCATTACATAGTATATAAGACAACTTTGTTTTATTCATTTGTCTTCTTCTTTCCCTTTTCTTTTTCAAATTTTAAAACCCTAAACCCAATTTTCTATGGAAGATGTGGTCCCAAGTGACACTTCAAGCCAACTTGGTGATTCTTCTTTGAATATTCAACCTTTATCAGGTATGTCTTCGACAAAATATGATGATAAAGTTTTTGACGTATTTGGTCATCCCCAAATTATTGAATTATACCCGATCAATGTAGGAGATATACACAAAAATCTCTTCGACGAAGAAATCAGATCATCGAATTCACTAAACCCTGATTGTGCTCCTTTCATTGAATATCTTGGTCCTTCCGAAGCACCCTCAATAAGCATTTTGACAACCCTAGTTCGACAATTTTCATGTTAGGACTGTCAAAATTTTGACAATTCAAAATTCATAATGTACTGTCAAAAAATTTGATAGTCCTAATTTACACAGTTATAATTAGGATTGATAGAAATTTTTACATTCCATCTTATTGGTTGGACTGTCAAAATTTTTGATAGTCCTAATTTACACTGTTATAATTTGGACTGTCAAAATTTTTGACAGTCCTAAAGAGAACATGATGTTCAATGAACACCATATTTTTTCAGGACTGCCAAAAATTTTCACAGTCCTAATTTACACTGTTATAATTTGGACTGTCAAAAAGTTTGACTGTCCTAAAGAGAACATGATGTTCAATGAACAACATATTTTTTTAAGACTGCCAAAAATTTTGACAGTCCTACCAATAGGAAGGACTATCAATTTTTTTTACAGTCATAAAGAAAATATTATGTTTAATAAACAATATATTTTTTTAGGACTGTCAAAAAATTTGACAGTCCAACCAGTAGGAAGGACTGTCAAATAGTTTGACAGTCTTAAAGAAAACATGTTATTCATTGAACAACAAGTTCTCTTTAGGACTGTCAAAAAGAAAACATGTTGTTCATTGAACAAAATGTTCTCTTTAAGTCTATCAAAATATTTGACAGTCTAACCAATAGGAAGGACTGTCAAAATTTGACAGTGTAAATCCCCCTAATTTAAAATTTTTAATTTAATCATTTTTTTTATTGTATTTATTTAATTATTTGAATTTTTGGTTCTCACTTAGCTAATTAGAAATAAATTTTTTAATTAATTAGCTTTTTAAAATATTTAATTATTATTTTACTTATTGTAGTAGTTACAAATATTTCACATTCATATTTTTTTGGTGCCAATTTATTTAATAAAGTATTATAATTTTTTTCTATAATTTATTTCATGTATAAATCTATTGTTTTAGATTTTTAACCATATATATATATATATATATATATATATATATATATATATATATATATATATATATATATATATATATATATAGTTAAAATGAATTAGAAAGAAAAAGAAATAAAATGAAAGGAAAGGAAAGGAAAAGAAAGGAAAATGAAAGAAAGAACCGCCACAACAACCCAACCCAAAAAAAATACTAATCAAAATACTAATAAACCAAAACCTTAATCCTATTACTAATCCACTACTCTACCCGCACAGTACCCACGTTCCCAGATCCACCCCCATCTCCTCCTATATATATACCTATATATCATAAACCCTAACCCTAACTCTTTCCCCACCTTCTGTGCGTCGTTGCCCCGCCACCGGACCACCAGTCGGCCACCCGAACCTTGCCCGTGCGACAGTAACAGTCCCCAACCCCCTCTCTTCGCGATAATGTATCTTTTTCATCTCTCGTCCTTTTCACGAACCAATTCTTCACACGGGCTCACAATATGACCCTCTAGAAATTTCTCCAAGTGAAACGGATTTAGGTGCCCTGGATTGATCGAAAAGTCGATCGAAAGTTGGACGAAAAACTATTCAAAATCGTTCAAAAATTCAGTCCAAGTACCCATGTCTGTCCCCAGTTTTCTACCAACTCATTTAATATTTTCAAAATCTATTTAAAGGAACTTATTGACAACATATCCAATATTATTTTTGTTCTTTTAGTTTTAATTAGTTTGCCTTATTTGTCAAATTATTATGTTTCCAAAATGACCAAAATTTATGTTTTTTAGAACTAAAATTTTGCGATACGGAGTGCAACCCGCCAAAGGGACCGCATCATCGCGTACCAATTATACCTAAAGGCGTGTATGATATATCCTGACCTATGGGCTTTCGTAAAAGTTGATTAGGACGTGTGTGCACGCCGGAATCAACCCGTATCCGTAAAAAAATCTTTTGTATCTGTGTTTTATAAATTTCCTAATTTGTTTGTGTTCGCCCATCGGATCGCTACGAAACTTATGTCATTGGACTCACAGCGTTCGACTTGTCCTGTGACCCGATTGTCGCTCAATTCTGAGACAAATGACGAATCACCTTTTTGCGGGCCCCACGATTCGACTTGACGAGCAATTTTGTGATCGGCTCACCGAAATCCAAAACTAGATATACCATTGAGTTTATATTATTAATTAGGATTCGTTTGACCTATAATTTGTCCTATTTAGATACCTTTACCTCTGACATGCTTTTCGGTGCAAAGTGGGCCACAAGTGGATCCCGTTTTGGTATAAAATTAACGTTTTGGCCCCTTTGTCCAAATTGGACGAACGGATAGTATTTTCTAACTATCTCGCTTATTCCAAAAATATTGGTGATGTTTATTGCACCATCTGGAGACGTTTGTTCAGCTTCCATATTTTTCGGTTCGTTGTACCTGTTGTCTTGCGTTGTTTCAGTACCAAATAATTGTCAGGCAAGTATACTTTGCCATTATTACTATTTATTTATATTTGTACCGCATTTTGCATTTATGTTACTGATTTATTTAGTTATTTTCTATAAAATTGTGCGTCCAAGATAAACTTGGGTGCAACGGCGGATTGCGTCGTCTTTATTTTCTTTACTATGCATATTGACCTAGAGTTATGTGACCACCCTATAATTATGAGGTATCCTCATATCTTCTTAACCTTGATACGTACTTTGTATATACACGGATGTTTGATATGCATGAGAGGGCACGTACTGTCGTATTTGACTGATCATTAGTACGAACGAACGTGTGTCGGCATAGTTCATATTTTGTTGTTTATGTGCATTCATCAGTAATTAGTTACCTTTTAATTTGTATAATTGCATGATCTTAGATAGGTTGGGGGTTTGACCTAGAAATGGGTGCAATCATCTTTAAATTTTGAGGACAAAATTTTTCTAAGGAGGGTAGGATTGTAACCACCACATTCCTAAACCAAGGGTATTTTTGTAATTTTAAATTTTATTTTGTAATTATATTAGAAGCATTTTATTTATTATTATTTTTATTAGTGTCAATATTATTTATATTTATATTAGTAGACTTTTGTGTTAGCTAGTTAGTTTGGACTAGTGTATTGGACCTAGTTGCAGACCTAGTTGCACTAAACATATAGGCCCATGACCCAATTAGTTAGTCATGACATGGTTAGTAGTATAATTAATTTAGTTTAGTTAAGAGGATAAAATATTTCCTTAAATTAAAAAGAGATGCCTTCCCCCTAATTAAATATTCTCTTCATCACAACCCACAAGGGGTATAATGGACTATCCATAATTAGTTGTAGCCTAAGGAGAGGCCAGCCCTAATTCCAAAGAGAGAGAATTCATTTGCACATCATTTCATATTTTATTTGGCCTCAATTTAGTTCTTCCCCAAATTGAGACCAAACCTCCACCAAATTCCTTCAATTTTACCTCATTTTCATCATCAAGGAGTCCTAGGATCTTGGATTACAAGGGGCACTACTTGGAGAGGAGATTCGAAGAGCTTGTGTCCATTTTGTGTCCACCCGGAGGAGTTTCATTGAGATTTGACTCCCAATAGGTATAATCAATATTTTCTCTCAATTTTATGGTTAATTTATGGTATTTGACCCTTAGAAACCCATTCATGGCTAAGGAATATCCATAAGAGGAAGAGCTAGATTCATATGAGCTATATTGTGCTAGTTACATTGAATTTTGTGGCCAAATTGGAGGAAAACCAAGTTTGAACCATTAGGTGTTTGATAGAATATTTTTCTAGTGATTTTAGGTTATGATTCATGATTTGTGAGGGTATACGTGTCCATAATTGGATACGAGGAGTACTTATCATGATACGTCGTGATACAGAATCATGGAAGGGGTATTTACTTGTGTAGAGGGCTCTAGCATGCCAAATTCTACTCATTGCTTTTAAATAGCTATAATATATTATATATATACTATATTTAATATTCTAGTTGTG
This sequence comes from Iris macrosiphon, assembly GCA_036927795.1. Taxonomy (NCBI): domain Eukaryota; kingdom Viridiplantae; phylum Streptophyta; class Magnoliopsida; order Asparagales; family Iridaceae; genus Iris; species Iris macrosiphon. The sequence continues at coordinate 155,129,138 of JAYESA010000005.1, forward strand.
TTGCTTGAGCTTGGAGAGAGTATCTTGAGGTTTTGGGTGCGTATCGCAAGCGTATCATGAGAGTTTTGTGTGATATTTGGGAGTACACAACAATTGCTTGCTAATTGGTGTGGTAGTTTGAGTGTTATATATATATATATATATATATATATATATATATATATATATATATATATATATATATATATATATATATATTATCACGTTCCAGTCCCAAAATACATAGGACTAGGTATACGTAGCATGCCAGCCGTATGTATATGACACTCCAATATGTTAAAAAATTATAACACACACGTACGCTATAATATAAATAAATAATTCACAAGTGTAACATATATTGTCAACACAAGTCACATGCATCTATATCTCATCCACAAACACAAACAAAGAAGTACCAAATAAATAACTAAAAGTCCCAAGTACGGATTAATAAAAGAATAAAAACCAGGTGGAGACAAATCCACTACAAATCAACTATATCAACTAAAATGATAGAGGAGGACAAAACTCCAATATAAAATAAATGTCAAATAAAGAAACAACTCAAGGTGTCTAAATGGGTGGACCGGCTCGGACCCAGACCCAGACCGGTTCGGCCCGGTCCTACCCTGACCAGGTCATGGTCCCGGGCTGGGTCGGATTATTCCTTGATCGGGCCGGGCCGGCCCGCCGCTCTCTTCGGGTTGAGCCCGGCCTAGACTGGACCCGGTCAAACCCGGTTGACCCGGGCAGCAGGCCGGCCCGGACTGGCCCAATACGCACCTTGAGAAACAGCAGCTAAAAGATCCATCAGCTATGAAGTAATCACAGGTACTAAGATGGTAAGACCTCCTCGACAAAGAATGATGCGTTAGGTCCCGGTCCGTACTTCTAGGATAATCCTGATCGTCTACACATGGAAGGGATCAGGTCCTCAGAGGGACATAACAAGATACAGAAAATAGTATTCCAATAAAGTACTGAAAGTAAACATCCCATCCAACATGGTCGCCTAACCAGTCTATGTGATATGCAGTTTAAGAACAACTTTTTGCGTATGGACTATCTGGCTAAATAATGGGAATGGCCTAATTTCTCCTGGAAATCAGTGGCATACAAAGCATAACGTCTTTTGGATCATCAGAGGTCGCTTGTAAATAATATATAAGGATCATCTGACTATGCATCTCCGGCGGAGAGTGCGGGTTACAAAAGAAAAAGTGTAAAGGAGCCACATATGCTTACTTATTGTTCTCCCCACCTAATGTTATTAATGTGTCACATCCATAACACGCAACCACCTCTAGTAACTGTTAAGTCCGCTAAAATAATATATTTCTATTCGCAGTTATTCTTTATCCGTCATACGACCTTTACATACATGTGGCCAGCCTAATACGCAAGTCTGTGTCCTATATGAGACTCACAACTTGTCATGCCCCACTCCCAGGATACTGGATAAATACGGAGACTGACATGGCCAACCGTACCTTACAGAATACCGAAGTAAGCCGTAATGTGTTAAGGTTGTCTAGAAGACAAATGGGTGAACTCTAGCATGCTATGACGTCAGTCCTAAGGTCGAGAAATCATATTATCTCAATCCAACAACACAAGCACAAGAGTATATCATACATGAAAGTAAAGAGGTATCCCAAATTATATGTCATATACGATCTTGAAGCTAGTGAATATAAAATGTTGCACTAGCAGAGTTTAATAATGCATGATCAAAATATACCAGCTATGGTCTAATATATATATCATGTAGACCGAAGTCTCAAAAATATAAGGAGCTAACTTTGCCCCTTGCTAAACACCACAAAAAAGAAGTAATCAAGGCGAGGGGTGAAAGAAAGAAAACCCACTCGCGAGCTTCGGCCACAGTCCTACGAGTGCGAGACATCTCTCTTTAAGCACAGTGGATCCTGGTTCTCTTTGGGATAACCTAGCCATGAAAAGCCAGTAGGGTCTGAATCCCAAGCAACAAGTACTACAAAAGAGCTCAAGGTAATAGACCAACACATCACAGCATAAGCGAAAAAGACATAAGAAATAATTGCTGACCAAGACTTGTACGTTACCAAGGTACTTGTCTCAACATAATACAAGAAGAATTGATAATAAGTGCAGAAATAAAAGTAAGGCGACGAGCGCCAAGAGAGAATAAGAACTACTCTGGATCGGGACCACAACCCTTAACCAAACAAGGACCGGGGTTGCAGACCTTCACCTGAGCAGAACTTAGCGCCCTAACCACGTACCAGGAGAAAACGAAACTAGAAGAGCAAGTTATACGAATAACAAACATCCAATTCATGGCCAAACATGCCTACGTCTTGCTATAATTAACTAACTAGGGTTATCACAAGCCCTAGTTACTAGAAATGCATTGCTAAGAATATTGCTACCACCAGCACTGTAGTTAACTCGGATGGCCAAGGGTACGCTTGTCTAGTAAATTTAAATGCACAGTCAACCATACAATAGCATAACTTGTTATATCACAAACAAAAATTGAACTTATAAGCATAAACATAAACTTGTGAATCAAAAACTGGTCTTATAAACATAAACTTGTCATGTAAACAAATAAACTTGTCTTGTAATGTGCCACAACACACGTAAACTTGGTCAGTAATTGAGCCCATGCCTAACAGGGTTGTCCATGCCGCATGGGACCCTTGGGGATCGAGGTAGCCGGTAGCGCAATATTATTTCCTCCAAAAATGCTCTAGGTAAATCTTATCTTGTTTAATCATTACTAAATTATTTCAAGTTCTCGAGTCGTGGACACTTGAGAACTCCCTAAAATTATGAATCACGAGTATGAGCTATTCACGAGTTATCATATTTGCGACACGCGATACATTGGACAATGCTCATACTTGATTGCCCGATGCCAAATGCAATAGATTTTCATACACAAATATTTTTACGATGTCGTGAGGATTGTGAACTTGTACATAAACTTGTCTTATGAACTCATATTCAAAACTTGTTTAGTATCATAAATGTGTATCAACATAAGGAAGAATACAACAATAATCACTAAAAGGAATTACTAATCAACAAGGAACACAAATGCACACAAGAATTTCTGGCTGCATACGCCCACTGGCGGCATGGACTCTCTGGCCGTATACACTCACTGACTGCATAGTCTCTCTGGCCGCATGCACTCACTGACCGCATGGACTCTTTGGCCGCAAGTACTCACTGACCGCATGGACTCTCTGACCGCATGGACTTACTTTTGGACTTAGCAAATTTTTATTCGTTCAACGAGTATGGACGAAATAGGCAGTCATGCGTCCAACAAGATTGACGTATGCTCTCAGCATGCGGCAAGAGATCAGGCCGCATAACCCTCTCGGGTCGCATGGCACTCTCGGCCGTATGGCTCGCTGGCCGTATGAAGTCTTCGTCTTCTCCTATAGCAAGTTCAGCCATAGCCGAAACTCCTAAAACCAAAAATTATTTTCTTCATAAAAACTCTATTTTAACTCCAAATTAAGTGAAACAAATACCAAATTGCACGAAATAAAATGGTTTAAAATAAGGAATAATTATTTTTAAAAACACCAAGTTTTAGTAGATTAAAACCAAGAAGAACTCATAGAACACATAAAAACTCTAATCTTGAAACTCAGATATACAAAAATCTATACATCAAAATCCAAAAATTCAAGAACTAAACATGATCAGCAACTGAAGGAAAATATTTTCCATCAAATACATTTTTAAAACAACAACATATATGAAATCCAAAAATTTAAAATTTTACCATTGAGCAAGATGTACTTGCCTTGGGTGGCTCATAGCCTCTACCTCTCACGGTCCAGGTCGCAACAATCTTTCCCTTAGGGTTAGGGTTTTGGGGGAGCTTGAGGGAGAGGAGAAAGGAGGAAAATACAGAATAAAGAGAAGAGAGAGAGAAAGCTCATATATATACCAAGAGAGGAGAAAAGATGGTTTAGTCATAGGTTCACCCAAAATAAACCAAACCAAGGGTCCATTCTACATGCGGGTCCTAAACCGGGTCTATGGCAATGCAAATGGGTATTTTACTAGTCTCGGGTAGTCTTTCTCTCAACAACAAAATTGAAACAAAAATAAATGACAGGAACCAACATATGAAATACAGCAGAAAATACATTATCAAGAAAAATAAAATTCTAGAAATTCAAGAAATACTAAATCTAGAATCGGGTATGACACAACTCGTATAACAAATATGTCACGGCCAAATAAAACATAATGATGCCTCAACAAATGGGGTGGTCTCGTAAAACTATGTCAACATGCATAATATAAATAAAGATAAAAAACGACGCAACTATCGTTGCACCTAAGTCTTTCTTGGAAGCACAGTTTTATATAAAAAATAAATAATAATAATAAATAAATATGCAGCAAATGAATGTAACTAAACAGTACTATGGCAAGGTATACTTGCCTGGCAAGCAATCTGTGGAGTATGGATGTCCAGACGACAAGCACAAGGAACCAGAAGGTAAGGACTCTGAACGAACCTCTCCGGACACTGAAATAAATATCACCAATATTCCTGGAATCAGTGAGATAGTCAGAAAACTCTGCCATTTCATCCAATTTGGATACAGGGGCAAACAGGTAATTTTGGGCCAAAGCGGAATCCACATGTGGTCCACTTTGTATCGAAATGCGTGCCAGGGATAAAGGTCTCTAAATTGGACAAATTATAGGTCAAAGAAATCCTAAATAACGATACGAACTCAACGATATGTCCAGTTTTGGATTCCGACGAGCCGATCCCAAAATCGCTCGTCAAGTCAACGTAGGGCCCGCGAATAGACGGTTCGGTCAATTATCTCAGAATCGCGTGAAACTTGGGTCACATGACCAGCATGATACCACGGATCCGTTGGCGCAAGTTTTGTCATATTCTGACGAGCGGTCACAAACTTCTAGGATATTTTATAAAATGCCGATATGGGGGGACTTTCGATCGATACAGGTTGATTTCGATGCGCACACACGTCCAAATTAACTTTCGCGAAAGCTCACACGTCATGATATATCATACTCGTCTTTCGGTGCAACTGGTACGTGGCATGGTAGTCCAGTTTGTCGGAACACACTCCGTATCACAAATTTTCTAAGTTTTTAAAAACTATTTTTCATAATTTTTAACTAATAATTTATTACATAACTAATGATCAAATATGTTCAAACAATACATCATTTTGATGCCGTATAGGTTGTCTTTAAGTCTGACAAATTAGATTTTAGATTCACCAATTATTCTGGAAGAAATTAGCCTTCCAATGTGGGCTCATGGCTCGGTTTTGGATGGTTTTATTTGTACGAAAAAAATTAGATTTTTCAGAAAGTTATGGATGGATTAAAAAACAGAAATAGAGTTGTTCAAATAAAACTATTTGAAGACATTAGAAGGTGTTCATGTTGTGATTGAATCTAGACAACTGGATTAGAAATTGGTGGAGCAGGTACGGAGAATTAGAAGCTGTCACGACCCGCACCCGGTGTAGGGATACAAGTCGAAAATAACGCCCAGCCTACATCGCAGCATCGGCGGTAGAATGTTGTCTTGATCAGCTATATTATCTAATTATCTCACAATAATGCATAAACCTCCAATAATATCTCAACTCCAAGAAGAGTGTAATAAACTTAGTTCATCATAATACTCAATCACATTTCTATGGCACGAGAAGATATCACAGAAGTCTAACATAACTATGCAGTTAAAAATATAACAACAATAAATAGAAATAATAACAAAATCTCAAATATATGTCGGAAATAAATCCGGTACCAAAATACTAAAGAGAACCAACTATGCTAACTAGTGAATCCGGCTAAATCTCTCGGCAGTCACTCCAGAACTAGTGGGTCCAAGTCTGCACCATCTATAGGCTGAGGTCCGTAGTATGTCGAACACCAATCTCCTAGATCCTCTAAAAAAATATTTTTCAGTCAGGAATGGAGCAAAGTACAACCCAGTAGCAGTTCCAATTAATTGACAAAACTATAAAATAATAAAATAGAGGATGTTATCTACGATGAGAAATATAACTGATAATCAAGAACAATGAAAGAATAGGCAATACTAGCAACAGAATATAATTAATGCGTACAAGAATGAGAGAAAGAAACTATAATGTCAAAAATAAAACAAGGTAATCAATGAACTGAATAATGGAATCTACAATAACTATGTGTTTTGAGATACTAACTAAATATGTGATCGGCCTGGGAGATTCAATGATTACACTAAGGAGCTAACTCAACCATACGTGAATTACATGGTTAGTTAGTAGCCAATGATTACACTACTAGCCGATAGTTCTTGATTACATATTTAATTGGTATTTTTTCTACCCCGACTGATATGATGGATCGAATCATGACACGTTACTAGCCAATTTATTCAATTTTTAATCTATAATATTCAATGTTATCCAATACCAACAAGGTCAGTATCCGATACCATCATATTCATCAAGGTAATATCTCATGACTGACGATCCAATAACAATACCAATCTGTGTACCATCGTGTCAAGAATCATAAGCAATATTTCTAAATACTTGAATTATAGTAGTAATCAAATAATGGAAACTATCAGAGAATGTACTCACCTGTGGTCCAGAGCAAATGATGTAAAACGGTGTCTGAACTGGTGTCACAAACCTATATATGGAATATTGCATTAATATAAGGTTTTGGGAATAAAAATAAATTAAACTATTCAACTTCTAGGTCATAAAGCCATTTCTAAGTCAAAATAGTCAAAATAGTCAAACTAGGTCAACTATATGCCAAACTAGTCAAACTAGCTATTTCTAGGTTGTATGAGTCTAATTCTAAGATGTTGAGTCTATATACTATGCATCTAGGCCACACTAGCTATTCTAAGATACTAGGAAAACAATAGGATACCGTATCCTAAGATACGCAAGTCAATTAGATAGAAAATATCATGATATGTATATACACCCAACAATATTTAAGATTTCTAACTAAACTAATGCTAAATAGATACCTTGGCTTTAAACTAACGCGGTATCGCACTACTAAACACTCATATCAATACCCAAATTCAAATACCTTGAGCATCGATCCATTACCTTGACATTACCTTGGTATCCCAAGGTAAGTCAAATACTCATTCATAGCTCATTACCCAAACACTAAACCATATACTAATAGATATTTATCTAATACAATTACTAGCTATATACTAATAACTATTAATATTTACTAATACCCAACTACCTATTATGACTAACATATTTTATATACTAATACATAGACACTAACTTAACATATAATACATACTAGTACATAGATACATATACATCATACTAACATATGAATCTGATACTACATAGATACATATAGTTACTATTCTCACTAGTAGGTGTATCTATCTAACTATTCAACTAATAAGTATACAACTAGCTATCTAGCTATACTAAGTACTAACCTTAACTAGCCAAACACCTAAACCAGTTAACTAAACTATTACATGTGCTGCTGAACTGTGTTGCAAAGCTGCTGCTGCTGAACTGTGTTGCAACGCTGCTGCTGCTGAACTGTGTGCTGCACCTCGCGCTGCTCACCCCCCCCCCCCCCCCCATATATATATATATATATATATATATATATATATATATATATATATATATATATATATATATATATAAGTAGATATCAACATATATATCTATACATATATACATCACAACACTCATACACAAGTATATATACATAAACACCTATAAGTATACAACTAGATATGTATATCTATACACACATACACATACATATGTAAACATACGCAAAGCTATACATATATCAATATACATATGTATATCTATATAACATACACACATACACTCAAACACCTATGAATCATATATCAATACATATAACTATACACACACACACACACACACACACACACATATATATATATATATATATATATATACACACACACACACTTACATATAGATATTTATCTATATATATAAATACACACACTACATATATTGTAAACCCCCACACCCAAAATATGTATTTTGTGTATATTTTATATTATTATATTTATTATATATTATTTTAAATATTGAATTTATTTAGAGTATTCTCTTAGTTAATTAGAAAATAAATTTCTTGATATATTTAATTATATAAATATTTATTTAGAATTATTTTTAGGCAATTTTAGATTTTTGGAGATTTTTTTAGAATTTTTGGGTAATTAAAACATAGAAAACGTAAATTTTTAGGACCTCCATGATTTATTATGAGACCATACTTACATATTGTTCCTACCAAATATTTATTTTAGGTTAAAATATTTAATTATATTTTTCTGTAATTTATTTAGAATTTTAAGAAATTTATTTTGATTTTTGAATTTTTTTTTTAGGATATATATATATATATATATATATATATATATATATATATATATATATATATATATATATATATATATATATATATATATATATATATATATATATATATATATATATATATATATATATAGTCTTAATATTAGATTGATGCTAATTTAGTGTTAATAGATATTAATAAGATTATATATAAATTATTTGTATTATCTTTAATTTTATTTAAGATTATAAATTATTGAGATGAACTCAAATTCTATTTTAAATTAATTCAAATTCTGAACCTGCTAGGAAAGCAACTTCATGCATATCATATCCTTATTTAAACTGATCCTAATCATATTTAAATTAGCCAATCCTAGTCGTATTCAATTAAGTAATCTTCACCATTATAAATACCTATTAGACTTATGGAATAAACTCTTCTTTCATATTTTTCTTCCCCAAACTCCTCTCTTTTTCATCCAAAAATAGGCAAAATTTGTCATAAATTTAGCATCATTTTCTAGTTGTTATGACGACTTAAAAAGACGATATCTCCTAACTTCGGACTCCAAACGCGCTCCAGTTTTTTTTATTAGAACTATATCAAGGTTAGTTTTCTGATTATATAAAATATTTTTTAATTTATGAACCTATTTTTCCAGAAAATTCTAAAAGTGTCAGCTGTCCAAAATCAGACGTATTTTGGTGTTTTTGAGATTACGGGAGATCCCGAACTCGAAATTATGAACCGTTTGAAATTTTGGAAAGTTGACATGATGAAATTACATAAAATTATTTTTCCAAAATTTAAAATGTAAGTTTAATTTACTATAAAATTTGTGCAACGTAGATGTAAATAGGAAACCACCGAAAACTATCATCTATTCGCCCTTGTGGCCATAACTCTTTACCGACTTGTGATTTTATAAAACCGTCGATTCCGACATTCATGTAGCGCTAAAATTTATATGATTTTACACACAAATCCAGGATTTGAGTTGGTTGACTTTTTGGTCAACGAATTGCCTCGATTTGCATGCCACAGATCATAAATTCATAAATTTGATTTTCTTTGGACCAAAATTAGGGTTTAACAATAAAATCAGATTATAATAAGATTAAAATACTATTTTAGGTTATTTTATTCAGAATTAAAATAGATTAAAATGGAGGAACCTATTCACCCACATTTGTAACCTAACTTGTTTAATTTATGTGACGGGTAGATCGGACAACGCCTTGAGTTGGGACTTCATTCCTTTTCAGACCAGGCAAGATACCTTAACAAATTTCTTACAGTACTTCACATGCTTATTATATTTTTATATATTCATTGCATGTGTGTTTTCTTTCAGTCCTAATTATAAACTATATATATGTTGACACACACTTGACACATAGTATCATGGGAGGAAAGGACAATCAGTAGGCGTATGGGCTATAACCACTATGGTAAACCGTAGTAACTAACACACACTACGGTAGTTGTGTCGTGTTGGTCGCTACCCTCGAGGTATGTCGATTTCTGGTGTCGCGCTGGTCGCTACCCTTGAGGTATGTCGATTTCTTATGTTTCTGACGTGTGTGTGTGAGTTGTGAGATTAGATAGAGTAGCCTACCCATGCCCATACGTTAAAAAATTATCCTCATTATGTATATTCATATAGATTGTCTTGTACAGCGTACTTATATATTTTCAATCCATTATGCATATTTTACTGTATTCAATTGGCACGCTTCTATGTATCTTGTTACGTCTCTCTGAGGACCTGGTCCCTTTCCAGGTGTAGACGATCTTGACTATTCGCAGGAGCACGGATCAGGACTTGCTATTTATCTCTTTCGAGGAGGTATTCTCTTCGAGTCTCATTGTTCATTAGATGTTCTTATGTAGTTTCCCTTATATTATAGTTTAGCAGTGGATTTGTTTCCACCCAACTATCATTCGTTGATACTTTATATTGAGATTCAGTTATATAGTAGATTGGTTATTTATTTCTATTTGATTATGTGGATGAGAGCTAGTTATGCCCTGTGACTTATGATAATTATATACCACTTGTGAATTATTGTTCATAATACAGCGTACGTATGTATTATGATTTTCATATATTAGAGTCTCCAAATACATACGGCTGGCATGCTTACGTATTCCTAGTCCTACGTATTTTGGGACTGGGGCGTGACATATTTTGTTGGTGGCCCATACAGGTCGAGAGCATATTGTCTCGGTTACGTTACTGTACCAAGCAAACCTGTACATAAGATTAGAATATAGGATCTCATCCACTTATTTAATCACCTCCATTGATTTCATTTCGTACTCCTATTTGATTTCTTGCATTGCATCTTACTTGATCCTTTTACAATGTTAATCTTATCTTTTCTTTCGTGCTTGATAGGGGTTAGGAAGATGACTTATACTAGGTATATGCACTCTATTATTCAATAACACTATTAGTTAAATTCTTTTGGGTAGTATGCCTCATAACCTCGTATCACATAGACCTTTTGACCCATTAATGAAGTGTAATTGAATGACACCAACTATAGGCTTGCATAAGAAGATAGTGTTTACCCAGACTCTAGAATTTAGAGGCCCATACCCCCATTTGGTCGACTAGAGACTTAGACAAGAAGTTAGTATGGCAACTGTAGAGACACAATACCGGTATTCTTGGTGAACTTAAATTATTTTGTACCTTCTTATTTTGTACCTTCCTTCATCATAATCCAGCGTACTTATATTTTTTGGACTACCTCTGCTTATGCTGCTATTTTATAGCCTAGTTTTGCAAGCTTATTCTTTATCAAGCTTGTTCATGACATATGTGTTATTAGGGACGCCTACTAATACATTGTCTAAATCAGAATCAGCGTATTACGGTCTGATCAACCTTAATGCACTTGGTTCGCTCTTCGCATAACTATTTTATGTGGATTGAGATATAGTTGACTCAGCATGTTAGACGAATATACTTGCCATTTAGACATGTTCGAGCATATCTTATCGGTTACATAACTGTACTGATATGAGCATGTGAATAGGAATTTACCAAAATAGGATCTCATCCGCAACTGCCCTTACAACTCTATTTTTGAATTCTTTAATCACCTTGAACTCCGTACTTGTATTCTATCACCTCCTCCTTGAAATCTTTATTATTGTTTTTCGTCTTCCCTTATTTCAGAAAGACGAACACTCATGCTTGGTATAAGTTTGATACACGGATAGTACTAGATATACCCCATAGGCTAATCATATTACTTTGTGACTACCTTTTGTAAGTGAGGGCATAAAACATGTGAGATATTTTATGGATTGAATAACACGATTAAATAATTAGAGAACGTTTTTCTTAAATGTATAGCCTATGTGATAGATCGGTAAATTCTAAGTTGGGTAGAAGTTGCATTATCAACTTGAGGTAAAAAAAATTAGATTGTGATCAAGTAAGATTAGATTGAGAGATTTAAGTCATTTTAATTTTGAGAATTTTTAGAAGAATGATTTAGATTATGATGATTTAACTTTAAAGATAAGAATGTCTTATAGAATAAATTTTAAAATTTTGATATTGTGGTTCAAATATTTATAATTTGAGCACATAATTTAAATTTTGAATATTTGAGATTAAATTAACAATTTAAATTTAAAAAAATAGAACTCTAAACATGAACATTGATGGATGAAATTCAAAATTTTATAATTTGATGATTTGAATTAAAAGTTAAATTTTGATTGTTGGATCACCTATTTGAAATGTTGATAATAGAAATTGAATTTAAAATTTGAAGAGTACAAAATTCTTAAGTTGAAATAAAGGAATAAGATTTGATTAAAATTATTTAAAATCTATAGGAGATTATGATAGTTGAAAATCGTGATATAAAATTTGATGTGGATTATTTAAATCTTCAAAATGTCATATAGATTTGAATTAAATTTGGATGTTGATTATTTAAAAATCTATAAGAGATTATGATAGGTTAAATTTTAATTTAAACAATATTTATTTTAATTTTGAAGAGATTATGATGGATTTGAATAGATTTTGTCATTTAAATTTTTGAGAAGATTGCGGTTGACTTATCTTAGATACGAATGTGAAAGATTTAACAAATTATTCCTTATTTTTAATTTCAAAGACAAAATTTTTGTAAGTTGGGTAGATTGTAAACCCCCTCACCCAAAATAGGTATTTTGTGTGTATTTTATATTATTATATTTATTATAGATTATTTTAAATATTGAATTTATTTAGAGTATTCTCTTAGTTAATTAGAAAATAAATTTCTGGATATATATAATTATATAAATATTTATTTAGAATTATTTTTAGGCAATTTTAGATTTTTGGAGAGTTTTCTAGAATTTTTGGTTAATTAAAACATAAAAAACATAAATTTCTAGGAACTCCATGATTTACTATGAGGCCATACTTACATATTGTTCCTACCAAATATTTATTTTAGGTTAAAATATTTTATTATATTTTTCTGTAACTTATTTAGAATTTTAAAAAAATTATTTAGATTTTTGAAATTATTTAGGATTTATTTGGATATATATATATATATATATATATATATATATATATATATATATATATATATATATATAGTCTTAATATTAGATAGATGCTAATTTAGTGTTAATAGATATTAATAAGATTATATATAAATTATTTTTAATATCTTTAATTTTATTAAAGATTATAAATTACTGAGATGAACTCAAACTCTATTCTAATTAATTCAAATCCTGAGCCTACTAGGAAAGCAACTTCATGCATATCACATCCTTATTTAAACTGATCATAATCATATTTAAATTAGCCAATCCTAGTCGTATTCAATTAAGTAGTCTCAACCATTATAAATACCTATTAGACTTATGGAATAAACTCTTCTTTCCTATTTTTCTTCCCCAAACTCCTCTCTTTTTCGCCCAAAAATAGGCAAAATTCGTCATAAATTCAGACTCATTTTCTAGTTGTTATGACTTTAAGTCGATATCTCCTAGCTCCGGACTCCAAACGCGTTCCAGTTTTTTTTGTTAGAACTATATCAAGGTTAGTTTTCTAATTATATAAAATATTTTAATAATTTATGAACCTATTTTTCTAGAAAATTCTAAAAGTGTCAGTTGTCCGAAATTAGACATATTTTGGTGTTTTTGAGATTACGGGAGATCCCGAACTCCGAATTATGTACCGTTTGAAGTTTTGGAAAGTTGACATGATAAAATTACATAAAATTATTTTTTTAAATTTAAAATATAAGTTTAATCTACTGTAAAATTTGTGCAACGTAGATGTAAATAGGAAACCATCTATTCGCCCTTGTGGCCATAACTCTTTACCGACTTGTGATTTTATGAAACCGTTGATTCCGATATTCATGTAGCACTAAAATTTATATGATTTTACACATAAATCCAGGATTTGAGTCAGTTGACTTTTTGGTCAACGGATTGCCTCGATTTGCGTGCCACGGATCACAAATCCGTAGAGTTAATTTTCTTTGGACCAAAATTATGGTTTAACAATAAAATCAGATTATAATAAGATTAAAATACTATTTTAGGTTATTTTATTCAGAATTAAAATAGATTAAAATGGAGGAACATATTCACCCACTTTTGTAACCTAACTTGTTTAATTTATGTGACGGGTAGATCGGACGACGCCTTGAGTTGGGACTTTATTGCTTTTCAGACCAGGTAAGATACCTTTTCAAATTGCTTACAGTACTTCGCATGCTTATTATATTTTTATATATTCAATGCATGTGTGTTTTCTTTCAGTCCTAATTATAAACTATATATATGTTGACACACACTTGACACATAGTATCATGGGAGAGGAGGACAATCAGTAGGCGTATGGGCTATAACCACTCTGGTAAACCGTAGTAACTAGCACGCACTACGGTAGTTGTGTCGCGTTGGTCGCTACCCTCGAGGTATGTCGATTTCTGGTGCCGCGCTGGTCGCTACCCTTGAGGTATGTCGATTTCTGATGTTCCTGACGTGTGTGTGAGTTGTGAGATTAGATAGAATAGCCTACTCCATGCCTATACGTCGAAAGTTGTCCTCATTATGCATATTCATATAGATTGTCTTGTACAGCGTACTTATATATTTTCAGTCTATTATGCATATTTTACTGTATTCAATTGGCATGCTTCTATGTATCTTGTTACGTCCCTCTGAGGACCTGGTCCCTTTCCAGGTGTAGACGATCTTGACTATTCGTACGAGCACGAATCAGGACTTACTACTTATCTCTTTCGAGGAGGTCTTCTCTTCGAGTCTCATTGTTCATTAGATGTTCTTATGTGGTTTCCCTTATATTCTAGTTTGGCAGTGGATTTATTTCCACCCAACTATCATTCGTTGATACTTTATATTGAGATTCAGTTATATAGTAGATTGGTTATTTATTTCTATTTGATTATGTGGATGAGAGCTAGTTATGCCCTGTGACTTGTGACAATTATATACCACTTATAAATTATTATTCATAATACAGCGTACGTATGTGTTATGGTTTCTATATATTGGAGTCTCCAGATACATACGGCTGGCATACTTACGTATTTCTAATCCTACGTATTTTGGGACTGGAACGTGACATATTTTTGTGGTGGCCCATGCAGGTCGAGAGCATATTGTCTCGATTATATTACTGTACCGAGGAAGCCTGCGCATAGGATTAGAATATATGATCTCATCCACTTATTTAATCACCTCCATTGATTTTATTTTGCATTCTTATTTGATTTCTTGCATTGCATCTTGCTTGATCCTTTCACAACGTTAATCTTATCTTTTCTTTCGTGCTTGATAGGGGTTAGGAAGATGACTTGTACTAGGTATATATACTTTATTATTCAATAACACTATTAGTTAAATTCTTGTAAGTTGGATAGTATGCCTCATAACCTAGTATCACATAGACCTTTTGACCCATTAATGAAGTGTAATTGAATGACACCAACTATAGGCTTGCATAAGAAGATAGTGTTTACCCAGACTGTAGAACTTAGAGGCTCATACCCCCATTTGGTCGACTAGATACTTAGACAATAAGTTAGTATAGCAACTGTAGAGGCACAACACCGGTCTTCTTGGTGAACTTAAATTATTTTGTACCTTCTTATTTTTTACCTTCCTTCATTATAATCCAGCGTACTTATATTTTTTGGACTACCTCCGCTTATGCTGGTATTTTATAGCCTAGTTTTATAAGCTTATTCTTTATCGAGCTTGTTCATGACATATGTGTTATTGGGGATGCCTACTAATACATTATCTAAATCAGAATCAGTGTATTACGGTCTGATCAACCTTAATCCACTTGGTTCGCTCTTCGCATAACTACTTTACGTGGATTGAGATATAGTTTACTCAGCATTTTAGACGAATATACTTGCCTTTTAGACATGTCCGAGCATATCTTATCGGTTACATAATTGTACTGATATGAGCATGTGAATAGGAATTTACCAAAATAGGATCTCATCCGCAACTGCCCTTACAACTCTTTTTTTGAATTCTTTAATCACCTTGAACCCCATACTTGTATTCTATCACCTCCTCCTTGAAATTTTTATTATTGTTTTGCGTCTTCCCTTATTTCAGAAAGACAAACTCGTGCTTGGTATAAGTTTAATACACGGAGAGTACTAGATATACCCTATAGGCCAATCACATTACTTTGTGACTATCTTTTGTAATTGAGGGCATAAAACATGTGAGATATTTTATGGATTGAATAACACGATTAAATAATTTGAGGATGTTTTTCTTAAATGTATAGCCTATGTGATAGATCGGTAAATTCTAAGTTGGGTAGAAGTTGCATTATCAACTTGAGGTAAAAAAAATTAGATTGTGATCAAGTAAGATTAGATTGAGAGATTTAAGTCATTTTAATTTTGAGAATTTTTAGAAGAATGATTTAGATTATGATGATTTAACTTTAAAGATAAGAATGCCTTATAGAATAAATTTTAAAATTTTGATATTGTGGTCCAAATATTTATAATTTGAGCACATGATTTAAATTTTGAATATTGCAGAATGAATTAACAATTTAAATCTAAAAAAAAATAGAACTCTAAACATGAGCATTGATGGATGGAATTCAAAATTTTATAATTTTACAATTTGAATTAAAAGTTGAATTTTGATTGTTGGATCACCTATTTGGAATGTTGATAACAGAAATTGAATTTAAAATTTGAAGAGTACAAAATTCTTAAGTTGAAATATAGGAATAAGATTTGATTAGAATTGTTTAAAATCTATAGGAGATTATGATAGTTGAAAATCGTGATGTAAAATTTTATGTGGATTATTTAAATCTTCAAAATGTCATATAAATTTGAATTAAATTTGGATGTTGATTATTTAAAAATCTCGAAGAGATTATGATACGGTAAATTTTGATTTAAACAGTGTTTATTTTAATTTTGAAGAGATTATGATGGATTTGAATAGATTTTGTCATTTAAATTTTTGAGAAGATTGCGGTTGACTTACCTTAAATACGAATGTGAAAGATTTAACAAATTATTCTTTATTTTTAATTTCGAGGACAAAAATTTTGTAAGTTGGGTAGATTGTAAACCCCCTCACCAAAAATAGGTATTTTATGTGTATTTTATATTATTATATTTATTATAGATTATTTTAAATATTGAATTTATTTTGAGTTTCTCTTAGTTAATTAGAAAATAAATTTTTTGATATATTTATTTATATAAATATTTATTTAGAATCATTTTTAGGCAAATTTAGATTTTTGGAGATTTTTCTAGAATTTTTGGGTAATTAAAACATAGAAAACGTAAATTTCTAGGACCTCCATGATTTACTATGAGACCATACTTACATATTGTTCCTTCCAAATATTTATTTTAGGTTAAAATATTTAATTATATTTTCTGTAATTTATTTAGAATTTTAAGAAATTTATTTAGAATTTTAAAATTATTTAGGATTTATATATATATATATATATATATATATATATATATATATATATATATATATATATATATATATATATATATATATATATATATATATATATATATATATATCGTCTTAATATTAGATAGATGTTAATTTAGTTTTAATAGATATTAATAAGATTATATATAAATTATTTTTATTATCTTTAATTCTATTTAAGATTATAAATTATTGAGATGAACTTAAACTCTATTTTAAATTAATTCAAATCATGAGCCTACTAGAAAATCAACTTCATGCATATCATATCTTTATTTAAATTGATCATAATCATATTTAAATTAGCCAATCCTAGTCGTATTCAATTAAGTAGTCTCCACCATTATAAATACCTATTAGACTTATGGAATAAACTTTTCTTTCATATTTTTCTTCCCCAAACTCCTCTCTTTTTCGTCCAAAAATAGGCAAAATTCGTCATAAATTCAACCTCATTTTCTAGTTGTTATGACGACTTAAAAAGACGATATCTCCTAGCTTCGGACTCCAAATGCGCTCCAGTTTTTTTTGTTAGAACTATATCAAGGTTAGTTTTCTGATTATATAAAATATTTTAATAATTTATGAACCTATTTGTCCAAAAAATTCTAAAAGTGTCAGTTGTCCGAAATCAGATATATTTTGGTATTTTTGAGATTACGGGAGATCCCGAACTCGAAATTACGAACCATTTGAAGTTTCGGAAAGTTGACATGATGAAATTACATAAAATTATTTTTTAGGATTTAAAATATAAGTTTAATCTACTGTAAAATTTGTGCAACGTAGATGTAAATAGGAAATCACTGAAAACTGTCATCTATTCGCCCTTGTGGCCATAACTCTTTACCGACTTGTGATTTTATGAAACCGTCGATTCCAGCATTCAGGTAGCGCTAAAATTTATTCAATTTTATACACAAATCTAATATTTGAGTTGGTTGACTTTTTGGTCAATGGATTGCCTCGATTTGCGTGACACGGATCACAAATCCGTAAAGTTGATTTTCTTTGGACCAAAATTAGGGTTTAACAATAAAATCAGATTATAATAAGATTAAAATACTATTTTAGGTTATTTTATTCAGAATTAAAATAGATTAGAATGGAGGAACCTATCCACCTACTTTTGTAACCTAACTTGTTTAATTTATGTGACGGGTAGATCGGACGACGCCTTAAGTTGGGACTTTATTCCTTTTCAGACCAGACAAGATACCTTGCCAAATTGCTTATAATACTTCGCATGCTTATTATATTTTTATATATTCATTGCATGTGTATTTTTTCAGTCCTAATTATAAACTATATATATGTTGACACACACTTGACACATAGTATCATGGGAGGGGAGGACAATCAGTAGGCATATGGGCTATAACCACTCTTGTAAACCGTAGTAACTAGCTTGCACTATGGTAGTTGTGTCGCGCTGGCCGCTACCCTCGAGGTATGTCAATTTTTGGTGTCGCGCTAGTCGCTACCCTTGAGGTATGTCAATTTCTGATGTTCCTGGCGTGTGCGCGTGTGTGTGACATATATACCCCTTGAGGTATTTTGGGACTGGGGCGTGACATATATACCCCTATAAGTATATATATACAAATACCACCAAGATACATCTATACATATCTAATACATATATACATATGAACATAACACATATACATATAGATAATTATCCATGTATATAAAAATATATCATACTTCACACACACACACACACACACACACACACACACACACACACACACACACATATATATATATATATATATATATATATATATATATATATATATATATATATATATATATATATATATATATATATATAACTATGCATACATATTTACATATAGATGTACATAGATATCAATATACATATATAAACACACAATCACATAGCTATATATACATAACTATATGATATAACATAAATACATACACTTATATATATATATAGTTAAACACGTGGAGTGCACCGCACCCGTATCACACTAGATCTATGATACACTTGCGATACGAGTACACTACACAACCAAACGTACCCCGAAGGACACGAGAAAGTCTAAAATAACAAATATGAACAATATGGAGAGTCAATTACATATCTACGTGTCCGTGTTAAAATATGACATGCACAAAGTCCCGTGTCGAAGAAAAAACTCCCAAATTAACACGTATCACCAAATGATGAGATATGGCCTACACGTATCCAATTGTGGACACGATACTAGCCACAAATAAACAAATACATGTCAATTTGTTCTATATGATCAATTGATAAACACAACAAGTGTCAATCTCTGAATTCTCCCAAAATTGACACAAAAAGTACCATAACTTTCTGCATAGGCCTCCTATGAACCTAATTCAAATTTCTATGGGTAGCCTATTCATATGGGGTAGTTTTTCATGGTTAAATATCGGAATTAAAACCTAATAAGAGAGAAAAAACTGAATTGTACATATTGGAAGATGGATTCCCAATGCAACCTCCAAATTAGATAAAATTGGCCTTTAACTTGCAGATCATTGCTCCTTTTTGTAGATCATTGCTTTCTCCTTCTAGATCCTTGTTCTATTAGACTCTAATTGTGATTTGGAAAGAAATTGGAGAGAAATTTGGTAGAAATTTGATAGAATTTGGTTGAGAGAAATTCTAGATCTAGATTTGGAATAAAAAATAAAAGGAGAGAAAGTTTTCATCCCCTTTATATAGGCCTCACTTGTCCCCTCCCTCAAGCTACTATATAAAGTCTAAAATACTCCTTGGGGCCTCTCATGAAGAAATTAATTAAGGAGGGAAGGTTCTAGTCTAATGGGTTTAACTTAATTAATCATCCTCTTAATGATTGGACTTCTAATTATTGGGCTAAATTCTAATTAGAATTAAATGTTGGGTCCATGGATCTAAACTAACCAGTTAGGTCTACTATACAAGTCCAAAATAAATCTAACATACTAACAATATTAAATAATATAATAAATAATTATTCAACATGTACAATATTTAATTAATTATAAAATGACCAAAATACCCTTTCCTAGAAAATGTGGTAGTGACAGGAGCGGAAACATGGGTACTTGGATTGCCGAATCTGACCTAAGAAAACTGGGGTTGCAGCGGGGGGTTCTCATGGACATCGACGGTGGCAGATTTAATGGCGGGGCTGGCGGTCGCGCGGCGGGTACTTGACGAAGAGGAGAGGAGGATGAAGATTAGGGT
This sequence comes from Iris macrosiphon, assembly GCA_036927795.1. Taxonomy (NCBI): domain Eukaryota; kingdom Viridiplantae; phylum Streptophyta; class Magnoliopsida; order Asparagales; family Iridaceae; genus Iris; species Iris macrosiphon. The sequence continues at coordinate 155,149,794 of JAYESA010000005.1, forward strand.
TAGGGTTTTGTTCATATATATATATATATATATATATATATATATATATATCAAAAGGGGGAGGGGTGTAAGCGGTTTCCTGGGCTGCGGTTGTGAAGGGGGTGGGTCGGGTCCCTGCCTATTTGTTGTTGCTGTAAGTTGTTGTGGTCGTTGTGTTTAGCCTTTAGTTATTGTTATTATTATTATTATTATTATTATTATTATTATTATTATTATTATTATTATTATTATTATTATTATTATTATTATTATTATTATTATTATTATTATTTTCTTTTCTTTTCTTTACTTATTATTACTATCATTATTAGTTATTATAATTACTTTTATTTTTATATATTAAAAAAATTATTTTATTTTATTTTAATTATTATTATTATAACTATTATTATTGCTAATTATTGGTATACTGTCAGTATACGTACAATTATTCCTATTATTATAAAAAAATCCTAGAAAATTAGGGGAGGTTACATTCTACCCAACTTACAAAAAATTTGTCTTCAAAATTAAAACTAACGCACGATAGGAAAACGAGAATATTATACGGTAGAAAAGAATAAAGTAAATCATACCTTGATCTTCGAACAGATACGAAAAATATTTGCGCATGTCATCCTTGCGCTCCCAAGTGGATTCTCCTGGCGAGTGATGTCTCCATGCCACACGAACCAAAGGAATAGAATGCTTTCTCAACACCTTCTCTTGACGATCAAGGATCTCTACAAGCTGCTCTTGGTATGACAAGCTCGTCCCAATGGTGATCTCGAAGTGATCGAGAACATGACTGCTATCTGCTATATATCGCCTTAGTTGCGATACATGGAATACATCATGCACTCCCTCAAGCGAATGTGGTAGTACCAGTCGATACGCAACTTCTCCAACTCGCTCCAGCACGTCAAAAGGTCCAATGTACCTTGGACTCATCTTGTTGCGTCTCCCGAAATGAATAGTGCCTCTAGTTGGCGATATCCTCAAGAAGACATGATCGCATTCCTTGAACTCCAAAGGACGGCGATGAAGATCTATCCACTGCTTCTGTCTGTCTTGTGTTGCTCATAAGTGCCCCTGTATCCTCTTCACCTTCTCGATAGTGCTGACAACCAACTCTGGCCCCAAGATCTGACGTTCTCCCATGTCGCTCCAACACACAGGCGACCTACACTTTCTTTCATACAAAGCTTCAAACGGAGCCATCTGGATGCTCGCTTGATAGCTATTATTGTAGAAAAACTCCACAAGAGTCTGAATAGTGCATTCCGACTGTCCGTCAGTCTGCAGATGATAAGACGTACTAAACTTCAGACGAGTCCCAAGACTCTCCTGCATGCTCCTCCAAAAGTGAAATTTGAAACGCAATTTCCTTTCTGACACAATACTAACAGGAATATCGTGTAATCTCATGATCTACCTCATATATAAGTTAGCCAAAGCATATGTAGACTGGCCAACTCAAAAAGGCAAGAAATGAGTGAACTTGGTAAGCCGGTCTACTATCACCCATACTGCATCTCGCCCGCTTGGACTCTTCAAAAAACCTCTAACGAAGTCTATAGTGATGTGTTCCAACTTCCATTCAGGGATCGAAAGTGGTTGCAGTAACCCTGCTATCCTCTGGTGTTCAGCCTTGACCAGTTGACACACTAAATATTTGGCCACAAAGCAAGTTGTCTCCCTCTTTATCCCATGCGACCAAAAGTGTTGTCGCAAGTCACAGTACATCTTGGTGCCTCCAAGATGAATAGAATATATCGAGCTATGAGCCTCTGCCATCAGCTCCTGCCGAAGCTCTCCATTGGGAACATATAGATGATCACTACATCGTAATATCCTATTATCATGAATCCATAATCCTGTCTTCTCCTATGACTCGGTCCTCTCTCTCAACCTCCTGAATCTAGCATCCATAGGCAAAGCTTCCCTGATCCTCTCTACTAGCAATGACTGCACTTGCAAGTTGGCTAGTGTCCCATCTGATCCGGGTAATACAACATGTATACCAAACTCCTGTAAGTCCTCCAGTAACTCCCTCTTCATTGTCAAGAATAGTGCCATAGGCTTGTGGCTTAACGCATCTTCTACTATGTTAGCCTTGCCCGAGTGATAATGCAGCTCTATCTCAAAGTCCTTCATCAACTCAAGCTACCGTCTTTACCTCATATTTAGATCATTCTGCGTGAAGACATACTTGAGGCTTTTGTGATCAGTATAGATCTCCACTCGTTCCCTATATAAGTAATGTCTCCATAGCTTCAAGGCAAAAATAACGGTTGCAAGCTCCAAGTCATGAGTTGGATAATTCTTCTCATATACTCTCAATAGTCTAGATGCATACGCAATCACCTTGCCATATTGCATCAATACGCATCCCAATTATTTTCCTGATGTGTCGTCGTAGATCACGTAGCCTCCTGAACCTGATAGAATGGTCAACACTGGTATTGTGGTCAGTCGCTTCTTCAACTCCTCAAAAGTGACTTGACACCCATCCGTCCATATGAACTCTCGGTCCTTGCACGTCAACCGAGTCATAGGCTCTGTTATCCTCGATAAGTTTATCGTGAACCGTCCGTAATATCCCACAAGTCCAAGAAAACTCCTCACCTCCGATGCTGATGTAGGAACAGGCCATGTCTCAACTGCCGAGATTTTCTTCGGATCTACAAAAATACCATCTCCAATGACGACATACCCAAGAAAAGAGATCTTGTCCAAAAAGAACTCATATTTCTTGAGCCTTGCATACAACCACTCTCTCCTCAATGTCTCTAAGATGATCTGCAAGTGCTTCTTATGTTTCTCATGGATCTTCGAATAGACAAGGATATCATATATGAAAACAACCATGAACTGGTCAAGATACTGATGGAAGACTCGATTCATCAAGTCCATAATGACAGTTGGAGCATTGGTCAACTCGAATGGCATGTACATAAACGCGTAGTGTCCATAACTCGTCCTGAATGTGGTCTTCAAAATATCTTGCTTCCGCACCTTCACCCGGTGATATCCCGATCTCAAGTCTATATTTGAGAACACCTTGGCTCCACTAAGCTGATCAAATAAGTCATCGATGTACGATAGAGAGTACTTATTCTTCATAATCACAATATTCAAGGCTATGTAGTCAATGTACATGCGCACTGACCCATCCTTCTTGGGTACAAACAACACTAGAGCTCCCCAGGGTGATGCACTCGGTCGAATAAAGCCTTTCTCCTATAACTCCTCTAACTGCGCCTTCAGCTCCTATATCTCCTTCTTTGCCTTTCTCCTATAACTCCTCTAACTGCACCGTGAAGGGGGGGTCAGGTCCCTGCCTTTCTCACAATTATTTTGAGATTTCCTATCAAATGTGAACCAACAAAAGGTTCATCATGCACTCTACTACTAATTCTCTCAATTCTTAAAATGAAATATTAATCTAGAAATATATTTTATGTATGAGTACAAACTGAACTATTGATTCAATATTTTAGTGACAAACTTGACGGAGTTACATAAAGCCGAAGAGTATGTAACATAAAGCAGAAAAGTATGTAACAGCTTTACCAAGGGAAAGACAAAATGCCAATAAATATGTATCATTCATTAAAGATTACAGACATGTTACATTTCATCTGAAAATAAGGAACCATAAAAGAATGGTCTACTATGCCCACACAAGTCACAAATTTGGTTTAGTATATTGCATTAAAAAACAAATTGAAGATTCTCACCTTTGCGATTTTGGAGATACTAACTACTTCCAGACCAATTTCACCCTCGAATTTTGGCGTGCTTGTCTTAAACCATTTTACCCTACTTGATCCATCAGTCCCTCTAGATACTATTATAGAAACAGTCACCTTATTGCCTTCTCGAATATCCCGAATTATCTTCAAATTTGTTACCTTTGGTGACACTACTACATAAACAGAAACATGTTGAACTTTTCTGACCACATGCAGGGATATTACAGATTCAAATATCCATTTATCACCATACAATAACCAAAATTTGTATAGAAAGACAGAATTCAAAGAAAGAATGATTTTCACACTAACAATGATCACTACCTATGAAAGACGATATTTTAAGCAGCACCAATATGTATTGTCTCAACAAGCTAAAGCAATGCAAACCAGTCCAATGACTCTCAAAGCTTTGCAGCACAGAGAGGCATGACTTTAATGTTATATTTCCTAGATTATCATTATCAAGGTAAATTTAAAAAAGAAAAAAAGAAAAAAAACTCCTAAAAATGTTATGTGAAGAAAAGCAACACATCAGTCAATATTTCCACACTAAAAAGTTCCTAAACTCCATTCTGAACTTGATTGTTGATCACCAATATGTAGGACATGGTTTCGCTGGCATGGTGTAACAAACATCGATCTCCATGTGCGCCAAAAATTGAATCTAATAGAAATTAGATAACAATGTTCATCTCCATAACCTAGCAAACACAAACATTCTAGTGGTTGAAATTGTGTCGACAAGTATAACATAAGGCACGACATCTATGTTGCACAGATACTCCTTAAGAGGAATCCACTGCGTACTTGGAATGATACTTCTAAAATATGTTGTATTTCTGAATCAAATTCTATGTCTGTATAGACTCCGTAAAAAACTAAATTTGCTAGATTATATGGGCAATTCCCAACGACAGCAATTCTAGAAGTAGCATATAATTTGATAGGGAACAAAAACACACAATTTATTCATCGGATCTCATACAACTTAAAGTTACCCGAAATGTAATAGAGAAACATAGATCCACTCACACTTGATAGAGAATAAAAGAGGATCATGAATTGAAAAAAGTATCAGAGACCACGTAAGTCTCTATTATGCTCTTCTTGTTCCTAAAGCAAGAAATTCCATTATTTTATTACAGAGACGAAATGACTGACCTTCTTTCCGGACGTCAATCATCATTTGTAGACGAATTTTCGTAGGGGCGTCCAGTGTCTACATCCTTCATGTGCAAGCGACAACGGAAGGAAAGAAATCGAGAAAATAAATATTATTTTAATAAAAAGGAAGGAAAGAAAAATAAAAAAAATGTTACTGATGACACACAACATGTCTCCGTCATTGTTTAAACTAGATATGATTCTTAATATCACTATGTCATTGTTAGTTACACATTTTTTCACACACAAAAGATGACATCTATAATTGTTTTCATGACCCATCATGACATTAATATTTTTAATGTCATTGACAAAGTTATTAATGGCGATCATCTAATGAGTCGACATTAAAAATATCATTAATAACATTTTGAGATGGGTGTCATCTATCTATAAAGTGTCATTGTTAACGATTTTTATGGTAGAGATTATTTGGAATTAGCAAAGGTTGAGCATTGTATGTAGCACTTGGAGATCATAAAGAAAAAAAGCTTCATCATAATACAGAACTAAAAAAATCCAGTATGGGAATATACATAGGAACTACCAATCTTGTACATGCCTCTAGTCTTTAAATTGTGTTAGTCCGATGATCTTTTTATTTATTTACCAGACTGGGCTTATTTATTCATATTCTAATTTTTTTGTCATTTTAAAAATATTTTGTTGTTTCCTATCAGGAACAAACTACCATGCAATATGAGGATCTCACTACTATTTATATTTACTTGATTGCAGAACCACATTGCCGATATGGATTCATGTTATCTTAACGGTGACAACCTAAAGAGTCTCCATGGGTTACAATCATTTGAGGTAATTCTAATAAATATGAGCTTTATACTATGCTTTAATCAATATTAGCTGAAGAACCATCTTGAAATTTAAAATCTTACAGGACTTTGTGGGCTCAAGGATGGAAGCAAGTACGGGAAGACGAATCCCAAGTTTAATTTGTGAAATATTGTTTTAAAATTTTATTTTGCATTGTACTTGAGATTGTAAGCTAGTAATAATATTCTTTTTTATCCATCATGGGATTGTACCGCTGTTCAATTCAGTTTGTTAACTAAGACATTGTGAGCTAGTAACATTTGGGTTTATTTTTTATTTTTGATGGGATAAATTGCTATGTAAACTCATACATTTATTAGTTAATATAATTTTGATTGAGTTTCTTTTATTGTTGATGTTTATAAAAAATTTCAATTTTAGATATATTTTTGTTTTATATAGCGGATGAACAGGTTTAAATAGCTTTGCAATGGATGAATTGAGATTTTTTTTTTTTGAATTCTATTTCCAGAGAAACGACAGACATTAATTGTTGAAAGGGAAAAAAATAGTGGTCAACTAATCCATGGGTTATTAGATAGTTTTAGTCTGTCGTCTTTATTCGACAGACAATAACTGTCGTTTTACTCAACTATAAAACGACAGTTCAAAACTGTTGTTTAAATTGACGTGCTATTAACGACGGATCTTCTGACGGATCAAAACTGTCGTTTAACGTGATTTACGACAGTTTTGGTCTGTCGAAAAATCCATGTTTTGGCGTAGTGTTACATCCTCAATCGAGTATGTAATCACCAAACATCAAACTCCCACTATGTTACTTTCAGCCAAGGCTATTATATCGAATTCTGAAATCAATATTCGATCGCCTAGACTTATCCTCAACATGCACCACTCAATATATATCCTCGACGCAATCTCTTACGCATCAAATTTCGGATCATCCTATGGGTCTCCGACGATTGCTTCGATTCGGCGGTTAAGTCTCTAGGATCATCTGTTCCGAAGCTATGCTCGATAATTGTGGATCATCAACGATTGAGATTTACTAAGAACCATGTTACATCTTATTCCAAAGCCAAACCAAATTCCGACGAGTTCTATAGGACTCTACACCAAATCCGAAATACGTTTCAAATTCTGAACACGCATGCACTACCAGACAACATATCTGCTAACCAAGAAATATCTAGCCGTCTAGGGTTTGAGTCTATCTATCCTTTGATCAATATCTGAGGTACTCTATACTCGGCAAAACCACCCTTAATTGAACTGTCATCTCCACTAGCTTGTCCCGCTAACTCTATCGTTCTTCCAAGAATCTATCAGGTAAATTTTTGATCGTTCGACATGACTTCTCGTATCGTTAATCATAAACATTATGAATCGTAGCCTTGCTCCGTTTTGTATCTTTATATTCCACTTAAGATCACCTGCGCAACCATTTTTCTCGAGCGACATCGTAATTCATTCCGACGTCAAGTCCCGTAGAGTTTCCTCAAAGGTTCATCCCTTATGATCCTTGCTCCCATTTCGATCCTTCTATTTCTATATCAATGTCCTTCGTGCTTCGACGTGCCGCACAGTCCCGACGACTTGTGCACTAGTTTTTGTGGTAGGGTCATTCCAACTATATTTATTTTGATACGCCACGTCCATTCCGATATCGTAAGGGTCAACTTAGAAATCAGTGTTAACATAAACTTGACGCCCATCGCATCCGTCTAAGTTTTGTAGAAAACTTGCCTACGTTCGCTGCACCATCTCACTAATATCCATCTCCGCTATTTCTCGATCGTGTAACCTAGTTACGGATCATAAGTCACAAGAAACAATGATCAATTCATTTATGTTTTATGTGATACGAACTATTTTTAAATCCTTTATTCTCAAACGAGTCCCTCTACTCAACCAACAGTTTTTTTTGCGTTTATAAATCCACGGACTACGATTGTTACTCCTGGATTTGCATCGATCCTTTGCGCACGTATGAGCACCTAGCCGCTATCGATTTTCTTCGGCTTAACTCTATGCATCTGCAACTGTTTTATTAAACTCTGATTCGTACGACCCGATTATGACATTCTAAATTTCTATTCAACCGATCCCATCATTTTCCCTTATTTGGTTCGTATCGCTTAGAAATATCCGATTTACTATTTTGATTTGAAATATTTGTCCAACCGATTCAGTTGTTGCCTCGACGTATAATTCCATTCGCTATTCTCGGCCAGTTGTCCATCTTACACCTACCGAATTCTCGTTCGACATAACATTTGTTCGACTCGAGAGTCTATTCCCGATCGTTCGAACATAATGTATCGAAGAATATTTGAGTCATATACTACCTTGCAATTTCCCAAACGAGTCTCAGCACTACCCCAATACGTTACGGGCAATCTATCGCTATCCAAACTAATGATCTGACGCATCGATCATTTCGTATCCTGGCATATACCACTTAGAAATTAAGCCACTACTTATATCATATCTCGCTCTGTACTGATCCGACATATATTTCGAATTTTTTATCCCGTAATGGTCTTACCGACAATGAACCTGACGTTCGCTTACTCAAAGTCTGACACGAAACTCAGTCAACATACCATCATTTATTATTTCTGTTAATCCTGCTCATTGCATCTCGTGTAACATTTTTTTTCAAATTTTTTAGCTATTACTCAAACTGTTCAACCCGTTTATTATCGTTCCAATGTTTCCCCGTATATGATATTGTTCGAGAGATCAACTTGTTGCACCAAAGCAACAAACATCACTCGAGTCAACTTGTCGCTGGCTATGCAATAACGCCGTATGGTGTTACTCGACATTACAATCGATAGAAACTAAACATGCAGCAAACACACATAATAGTTTAAGTTTATATAGACTTATTTTATGGAACATCCAGTGTAGCACTGAGTAAAGTCAAGAGTCATTCGATCGCGGAAGCAACTTTGAATTTGTGATAAAATGAATGATTATCCATGAAAGTAAAATTGGGCGCTCTGATACCACTTTGTCATGTCCTGACTCCGTAGAGTCGATAACCGTCCCCCGGGCATGATGCTGTGCGAGTCTAGATTGCACTCGCACAAGGCAAGAATATAAAATATAATAGTTTTCACATAAAATATTGAGTCGCAACGGAAGTATATAGAGTCATAACAAAAAACATACAGAGTATACAAAACGAAGCACTTTTATTGATAAATGCAGCGGTTACAAAGGCTTTGAATAGCCTCATTGAATATGCCAAGTTGGACAACACTCATTAATCTCTCTTGCTCACAAAGAATTTCCACCGTTCCATACATAATGTCTTCGTATATCAAGCACGCATCTGCACGTTGCTGAACCTGAGCTTCCAACGCCTTTGGTACGTCCAAGCGAGATTTCATACCTAGGAGGGTTGGGGGATCAATATACATCTTGTACTGGTGAGCAGGATAACCAACTCGTCTAAACTGACACTAAGTAATCATGTGAAGCATACATATTATATGGTGATCTTTCTATTTAGAACTTAGATTAATTTTAGTTCATGTTGAGGCATGCATCGAAAGCCAAAAATTATGTCCGCATGTAAACATTAAAGTTATGAAATCATGTACGTATGTATAGTATTGAATCTCTTAAACAGACAAGCATGTTATACTCGATCGCATTGCTAAGTAAACTTGTTATATTTGGTTGTCTCGATAACTAATCATGTTATATTCTTATCGCGTCCGTAACGCATGAAACTCGTTGAGTCGCCTCGCACAACGAGTCTAAAAATACAGCCGATATGCACACTCTTGCTCGACGCAAGGTGACATTCATCCTCCTGGCTGAAATGTTCGATAGTCCATCACAACTTATCTATATGAAGGTCACAGACGACACGAGCGCCATAATGGACTATTACACAACATCTGCAGCATTCCTTCAGGGTATTCGGTTGTAATGTCTCGCTTGTATAGGTCCTGCAAATACTCGCGACATGCGATCCTGGCAAGCGATGCTCCATTCATCTGAAGGTTGCAATACCGCAGATAAAATATCTCGTTATACCGTGCTAAGTTGAACACTTCTGATTCCTCCTAGGCCGAACGGTCCTGGTGCCCCAGCAATCTCGTTCGAGGAATATTACCTAGCTCGTGTACGGGCAGTCCGTGACTATGCAACGTTTCTACTCAATATAGGATATCATTCTCGCATTGTCTCAAGGCACAATGTCACTTTCAATTTCTCAGTAAAAACTATACCCCGTTCGATAGTTTCGATATTATAAGTACGCGAGGTACGAGTCTTCTCGTACCACTCAATACTAGCATCGCTTTACTTTATAGGTATGATGAGGTACGTGTCTACTCACCCTACTGTCAAATTATAAGTAAAGTAAGGTATGTGTCTACTAGCCCCACTATATTATATTTCTTTTCAATAGTTCTGAGGCACTATGCCCTTACGACATAGTTGCACGTTTTGAAGATCAACTGCATACTTCGTTTGATGAAGCATTATTATGATTCTCGTGCAAGGATGTACGTTTCCATCTCTCGCCTACAGGAAATTTTGTGGCGTTGCTCCATAACTGCTTGCCTCGCTTAACGAAGCATTATCGTTCGATACTCGTGTGCTTGATGCACACCTCGATATATTGTGTTCTAATGTTCTATCTTAGTGTTCAACATATGTTACGACTTATATTTCCCCGATCCACGCACCCTGAATCTATGATATCACTAGCACACAATCGATGTATTTTGTTAAGCATGAAGGAGTAGAGGAGAAGGGTTAGGGCTCGCCCACCTTATACTCATCTACTTTGTCGTTTCGCCGAATTGACACAGCTTATCGTTTCACCTGAGTCGATACAGCCTATCCCCAATTTATGTGGTTTGATATGAAGCACGATTTACTTAACTGGTATAACCATGCAAGCATGTCGTATGTCCCATATACCAGCGTACTGGAGAGCGGGGGCAGACAAAGCGTACTCCATATCTCGAGATACTGGAGAGCAGGGACAGACAAAGCCATGCCATATGTCCCAATTTATGTGGTTTGATGTGAACCAGAATACTGGAGAGCGGGGGCAGACAAAGCCAGCTACATATACCAGCGTACTCCATATCTCGAGATACGGCCATGTCATTCCTGGATCAAGGATCCTAGTTGTCTTAATCTCAAGCAGGTAAGTTACAAGATGTAAGGCGTCCCAAATATACATACATAGATGATCATGAAGCTAGTTGCACAAAATGGAGAACAAGCAAAAGTACAATATTACATGATCAACTCTAGGTCTAGAATATGCTTTACATGTAGGCCCACAGGCAGGATATTAAGTTCCAAAACATGATCTAAATACGTGCTCGATGGCTAAACTCCTCAAAATAATAATGTACAAGATCGAGTGGGTGATGAAGAACTCATGTCCTCGGGTGCTCCTCGTGTTCACCATCTTGAGAAGAAAAGTATGGGAGATCCTGCAGTTCTGCTCCGAAATCTGGCCATACAAAATCAGTGGAGTCAGACCCTAAAACAGCAAAGTACCACAAGGGAGCCAAACTCATGAACTAAAACCATCATGCAATCAATCAAGGAGAAATAGGATAAGAAAAGCAGTAAATAAGTGCAATAGTTACAATATTACAGTTACAAACCAATTTTGGAGAAATATTCAGGGAGTAACGGGAATCAGTGCTCAAGTGCTATTCAGATTCAGTAACTAGATGAAGCAAGACAGGACTAAACTAAAAATTAAGCAAGACAGGACTAGACTAAAAATTAAGCAATCTCGGTCATTCATTCCCTACGGCTTGCTATCATTAACTAACTAGGGTTATCACAACCCTATTTATTAGCACATGCAAATTGAGATTAATCTCCATACAGCACATGCCCTGCAGACTATCCGGGTTATCCAAACGCAAGGATACATAATATAGAATTTATCAGGTATAATCATTTTTTTGGTAATGCAATACTCGACGACATGTCGAAAGTGTGTCCCTCACGATGGAGAGCTCCAAATCTATCATGTGTCACGGGGATATCGGGATTGCATATAGACAGGAAATCTCTCTAGATGCTTCTAGATTTTTATTCTAGTTATTAGCCTGGACAGGTTATCAAGAATTTTTGACTGTGGTGTTCAGGAATTTACCTTAGACAAGATGCAAGACAGGACAGTAGCTTGACAAGTACAATCAGGACAAGAACATACAATCAACCACGAGAATTATCTTAACAATTTAGCATTATATTCCAGGATTATAGCATGCCAGGAGTGCGCTTCGTCAAGCCACTACCAGGAATATCAGTACTTGTTGGGTATCATGAGTTCAATGTTCATGACTAAAAATATAACTATAATCCAGGTTCAAAAAATTCCATATTCAGGTATTTATCACAATCGGGTTCAAGATAATTAATTAAACTTATAAAACCAGTAGTTGGTTGAGTTTGGATGGTGCTAGTGTGGATTCGAAAATAGTAGAATGGATTGACTTGCAACATAAACTGATTTGAGTCAGGTGGAAAGATCATCAGTAAAAAAATATCGTATTTGAGAATAATACTTGTGCGAATGAGTTATGGAATGAACGTCAGGATTGGCTAAATCGGGAGTGAAGCGAATGAATGTCTCAGACATAAAGATACCCTTGTAACTTGTCCAAATTTGCTATCGCTAAGCTCAGCTGAAATATATGTATTTCAGGGACGCCTTAAATATGTGTATGATCCAAACTAAGCGATATGTAAAATTTGTATTAAGCTGCAAGGAGGATGTGGGAATATGGAATTTGTGCGCGCGTTCAGCGCGAGCAAGATGTTGAGTCTGGATCAGGGAATGTGAGTTACATTAAGCAGAGTTAAGAATTGGGCAAGCGGCATACGAGAAAGGAATGAATACTAGTTTGGTTCGAGGACGAACCTGATTCTAAGTAGTATATTATATAATGCCCCACAACTGCACGGTGCATTACGCTAAGTCGAATTTAAATGAGACAATAGCTAGTTATATTTTGATTTGTGGGATTTGGGAGCAAGTATTGATTTGAGTTGGTTTTATGTACAGATCGCGAGCGGAGTTCGATGAAATCAGGTATTCGTTCAGAGCAGTACTGGGATAGCGGAATTAGAGCGATAATGTCGTCTTTTTTAGTCTGACCGGTCGAATAATTTAAAAAGCACGGCATGCTCGTATGGTCATGCCAATTGAGTAGATCATGCTTTGTATTGGACCATGGGTTCAAGGGATTGACCGTATCAGAAAGGCAAAGTGCTAGCAGAATCAGATTTAGTGAGTGGGCTCTGTCCCTTCTCCTCTACTCCTTCATATCTAATAATATGGAACACACGTAATGGCTTGAACACTTGGACTGGAATATTGGAATCACTGCACTGTAGCGTGCATAGAGTATGCATCGTTTGGTTGGATATGAATTGTGGCTTGAGTTGGTTTTACGTTTAGACAGTTGAAGCTTGAGTGGATTATCTTGGTTGGAACATCGAGGTACTTTGGGCGGACGAGCGAGCGTGCATCCTTGCACGGGTATCAAGTTAGACGTTTTGTCATAGCAAAGTGTGCAGTTATGGTTCAAAATCGGACAACTGCATCGGTGAGAGCATTGTGACACTGTTGGATTATTGTACCACAGAGCTTTTGGAGCAAAGGGTGTTGCACCAATTGGAACACTGTGTCGAGAAGTGACATAGTGCCTATGGAAATAACTTGAGATGGTACCTTGGGATATAGTTGGAGAATGGTTATGGATAATTGGATGGATTGAGACGAGTATCGTTTGGTGGGGATGAGAAGGCTCGATTCTCTCGTCATACCTACTTGGTGTTTGCATTGGTCACGGATAACCTGTTGCGCACAGGGTTTGGTTTCCTCGAACGGGATATACTCCGGGACACCAGGACCGTTCGGCCATAGATAAGATAAATGGTAACGTGCCTTGGGCCCGGTGCCGGTAGTTCAATACGACCAGGCTAGCTAGCTGCAGTGTTGGATCTGGTAGAAATACAGTTGATTAGTCCTTTATGGCTTGGCCAGTGACTTCATATAGATAATAGTTGGTTTACTTTGCTTTGCTTTGCTTTGGTTTGTGCTTTTCGTGTAGGTGACGGCCACCTTGCCTCGGACAAGAGTGTGCATATCGATGATTGGATTAGTAAGGCTTAGATTGTGGCATGGTTTGAGGATGGATATTGAGGCTTGGATTGTGGTTCGATAGGTTCACGCGTTGTATGGGTTTGAGTATGACGGTTTGCATGCTAGTTTACTTTGAGTTAGATATATCTGCTTGTATATTTGCTTAAGTTGAATGCTTGCATGTTTAACCTGCTTTACAGTTTTTCTTAACATGTCATACCTCTGCCATGAAATGAATTTAGGATTCAAGCATAAAGATCACCATATAACTATTTGCATTCATTATCTATTTAGTGTCAGTTTAGACGAGTGGGTTACCCCACTCACCAGTACAGTTATGTACTGACCTGCGTTTGTGGGCAAGAGAAAGAATAAGAGTGTTGCATCGCCTTTGAGGAAAAAAAATTTGTGGCATTTTTATTTTGACCCTATCGAGAGTTTCGCTGCGTATATTCTGATGTGTGCTTGGTACATAATACATGAAATTTACTACAACTTGGTCGTTTCGATGATAACTATGATGTTTGACATCATCGCCATTTATGAGTGTAACTCCAAGCTCGTACGGCATCACGTTCCGATGAGAACGATTATCCTGCGGGAGCATTGTAACGTGGTAATTCACGTTCAGCGGGGACGATCGAGCTTACGGAAGATTGGGGCATGACACGTGGCACCTTCTAGCATCCATACGGCCCAACATATGCGCTCCTAGGATGACTATAAATAGTAGGGTACCATACCCAAACAAAAGGTTGGCTGCCTATCTGCGAATCTACACTCGAGTAAGAGAGAAGAGCTTCCGTATCAGATCATCCACAGAGTAAAGAGAGTTGCTACACTCCTAACCCTCCATCGTTACCCCTCAGAACACAAAATTTGTACTTAGACTGTCTATCTAGGACTCCTCTCCGTACTCTCTTTAGTTTGTTTACTAAATCAAGCTCTTTCTTAAAGACTTTCGAATTTAATGGCGAACAGTCCCCTTCCTGCGAGGAACCCTCGACTTCCTCACTCTCGGCAGCAACCAATTTTCTCTACGCTTGAATTGAATCAACCATTTCATGTTTGGATCGTGGTGCCCGAACATGGACTCTATTAGACTCCTTCGATTCCGGAAAGAGGTAGCGAGTCCAAGTCGTGATATCAGGAGAAGACCCCTCAGTAAAATTCTTCTTCTTCTTTGATGACAGCTGACAGATGCCGTGATGGCATAGCAATTTTTGGTACACCACTAGGATCTATGGGTTATCTGCTTCTAATTCTCTGAGTTTTTTATTACCCGGGGTATACTCCTCATAGGGTTCTTCGCCCCAAGAAAGTTTTGAGACGGTATGCATCTCATGCAAGGCCAGTCTCATCTCGCCGTCGGGCGTAAATAAAGTCTTTGTGCGAAGGATAACAGGAGAACGAACAGGGAACGGTTCATCTCTAAACCATAACACTGACCCCTCACGGCAAAAAACAAATCGGCGGCCCTGAGCTCCCGCTCGTACTTCTTCAAAATCCACAGGGTCAGGCGACACCAAGAGAGGCTATAATATGCCCAGCTAAGAGCCCGCAACTGTCCTGTGGGATAGGTCCTCTTCTTAGCAACCTGATGAAGGAAAGTGCACGCCGTATATATGCTAAGGTTCAGTTCCGGTTCGGTTCCGGTTCACTTCCGACGAGGCCGAGCTTCAGTCCAAGCAAAGATTACGAGGGTGACTCCTTCGCGCTATAGAACTCCCTTTTTTCTTTCCGGTCATACACCGGACATTGCCAAGGAGAGCCCCATGTGGCTCAGGGTTCAAGTTCCAGCCCATCTGTCGTGGTCACATCATCACCTTCATGTCTGACAAAGGCAAGTGACGTTCAATGGAAGGAAATATTATCTCTATCCCGCGAAAAGTAAATGACCAGTTCTCCCTGTTCGTCCCCATCTCGGACTGAGAAGACTCCAGTGCATCCCCAAAATCCCCAAACAAAAAGTATGACTTCTTAAAGAAGTGCTTCCCATCTTTAGCGGGGATCTCCCCTGAGTTTATCTGGCTCAACAAGAAGGAAGGCGTCTTCTCAGAGATATTTTATTGACGTTCAGGCGGGAGATCCTTGTCAGTCTGGGTCTTAATGGCCGCAATCAGGTCCCCGAGGTTCGTGTTCAACCGAAGCAGACCGTGACCAAGGACCAGTTTGTCAGAGGGTGCGGTGGGCAAAGTCGCTGCAAAAACCACAAAGGAGCTTGGTCGAAATCATTGAGAGGAGTATCAAGGTTCCAAAGTGATATACTCATGCGGCTAGGTTGCTCATGCGGCAGGGTTGTTTATGCGACATGGTTACCCATGCGGCTGAGTCGACCCATGCGGCCGAATAAACCATACGGCCGAGCCAACCATACGACAGAATAGTTCATGCGACATGGCTTCCCATGCGGCAGTGTTGTTTATGAGGCTGGGTTGCCCATACGGCTGGACTACTCATGCAGCACTGAGAACTTGACCCATAGACTCATCCATGCGTCCAACTATGCACAAGTGTCTCTGTGTTCTAAACCCAACTTCACCTTCTCCAAAAAGTCTTACCCTTGATCGATGGCCGAACATCGGTGGAAAGTGGAGAAGAGTCTGCCTCAGCAGAGCGACCCTTCCCCTTGGCCTTGCCCCTGCCCTTGGGAGCCTTCTTGGTAGAAGCGGCGGAGGAGGAAGCTTTGGGAGGAGCCATGGCAGAAAGAGAGGAAGAAAAGAAGAATTTTTTTGAAAGATTGTAAAAAGCTTTTTCTCTCTTCGACCCCCCTTATATAGGCTGCAATATTCAGCTTCGGATAGCGACGGCGGTCATTTTGAATCATGATCCATCGATCCACGAAACGACAATAGATGACGGAGACTCCTTATTTCTTGAGCCACTTTATCTCCTCTGAATTATTGCCTCAGACTCTGTGTCAACTGACGGCTCAAAATTCCAAGAGATCCCTCGAAGATTGAACTAAATCTACTCATTAATGATCTAACAGCCTGGCAGAACTGACTATGCGACAACATGTCTATGCGACATGTCACTCATATGCGGCCAAAAGTGCTCGACCATGCTTCTAGTTCAAAGTATTCCAAAATTTTCATTTTGAGAAACTTTGATGGGGGTCTTGTAGAAGCATAAAAATCATACAGGTCGCATAGAGCTCATGTCCCTTCAAAATGACAGCAGGTCGCAGAGGAGCCACATAGAGCCCCATGTGGCCCGAATAGCCAAGGAGTGGGAAGCCACATAAGAAGATCCCATGCAGCCTGAACAGCCATGAAGTAAGGTGTCACGTCCCGCTCCCAGAATTCTGGGTAAATACGAGGACTGACATGGCCAATCACACCTTGCAAAATACCGAAGTAAGCAGCAATGTGTTAAGGTTGTCTATAAGACATATGGGTAAAATCTAGCATGCTATAATGTCAGTCCTAAGGACGACAAATCCTAGTATCTCAAGCCAGCAACACAAGTACAAGAGTATATCATATATAAAAGTAAAAATGTGTCCCAAATTATATACCATATATGATCATGAAGCTAGTGAATACAAAATATTGTACTAACAGAGTATAATTATACATGATCTAATATACCAGTCATGGTCTAATATATACACCATGTTGACCAAAGTCAGAGAAATGATCTAAAAAAAGGGGGCTAACATTATCTTTTTCTAAAATACCACAAAAAAGGAATAACACTACGAGGGGTGGAGGAAGAAAACCCACTCGCGAGCTTCGGCCGCAGTCCTACGAGTGCGAACCATCTTGCTGGAGGTACGGTGGATCCTGGTTCTCCTCGGGGTAATCTGGCCATATAAAACCAGTGGGGTATATCACAAAGGAGCTCAAGGTGATAGACCAAACACATCACAACATACAGCAAAAAAGAGACATATTAAATAAATATGGATCAAGACTTGTATGGTACCAATGTAATTGTCTCAAAAATATAACTGGAAGAACTGATAACAAAAATGTTATAAAGGAAAGTAAGGCGACGGGCGGCAAGAGGGCATAGGAACTACTCTGGATCGGTACCGCAACCCTTAAACCAAACAAGGACCGGATTTGCAGACCTTCACCCGATCAGAACTTAACATCCTAACCACGCGCCGAGAAATGAATTAAAAAGGGGCGAGCTTAACTTATAGACAAACATTCATTGCATGGCCAAACAAGCCTATGGCTTGCTATAATTAACTAACTAGGGTTATCACAAACCTAGTTTCTAACAAATGCATGCTTTGAAGAATATCGCTACCACTGGCACTGCAGTTAACCCGGATGTCGAAGGATACGCTTGTCTAGTACTTATAGTTCACATCACATACAATAATGAATAAAGAACTAAAGCAGATAATTGATAGCATAATAATATAATGTAAGCATAAACTAGCTTTTGAAGATATAAATGAATTTTTGTAAATAAGATTTGGTTTTATAAACAATTATAGGTTTTGTAAATGAAACTAATTTTGTAAACATAAAGAGATTTTGTAAATGAAACTGATTTTGTAAACATAAAGAGATTTTGTAAATGAAACTGATTTTGTAAACATAAAAAATTTTGTAAATGAAACTGATTTTGTAAACATAAAGAGATTTTGTAAATGAAACTAATTTTATAGAAATAAACTTATCAGAAAATGGTCTTGTAACATAACTGAAATTGAAACATAACTAGAATATATACTGGTATGCATATACTAAAATATATTATATTATGAACCGCGGCACAATAATAATAACTTGTCGTGCCGCAGCACATGTAAACTTAGTCAATCATTGAGCCTTTGCCTAGCAGGGTTGGTCCATGCTACATGGGGCCCTTAGAGATAGGGGCAGCCTATAGCACAATATTCTTCCCTCCCAATGATCTAGGTGAATCTTATCTTGTTTAATCATTTCTAAATTATTTTAAGTTCTCGAGTCGTGGACACTTAAGAACTTCCTAGAATGATGAGTCGTGATTACGAGCTTTTCACGAGTTATCGTATTCACGACACATGATACGTTGGACAATACTCACACTTGATTGTCCGATGCCAAAATACAATAAATTATCATACACAAATATTCTCACTGTGTTGTGAGGATCCAAATTACGTATTAATATAGGGAAGCACAACATCCAACTATGCTCCAGTACTCAACTGGGCTAAAACAGATATGAATTAAAAAAATAATATATTATAGTAAATTGAGGAAACTCTTATATATAAACTCCAAATGAGCTGATTCAAAATTATTTGGAAAGAAAAAATAGAGATCTACAACTTTCATGTTTATAGTTTTACGAAATTCAAGCCAAAAAATAGCTTAAATAAGCAAAAATAGGCATTTGGGTCACCATGCGCGCAGCATAAATTTTGTCCGCGGCGCACTGCTGCAGCAAGAAAATCCATGCGCGATGCAATGCGCGGCAAGGATTCATACGCACAGCGAGGGTATGATACGTGCGGCGCACTGCTGCGGCATGAAACTTCATGCGCGGCGCACTGCTGCGGCATAAAACTCCATGTGCGATGCACTGTGCGCGGCAAGAAAGTGATGTGTGGCGCATCAATGCGCGGCACATTGCTGCGGCATAAAACATCATGCGTGACGCACTGAAGCAGCATGAAAATCCATGTACGGTGCATTGCTGTGCGGTACTGTTTATCGTCCCTGCCAGACATGTCCGAGAACGAAACTCCAAAATTTATTTTGTCCATAAAAACTTTAATTTAACTCCAAATTAAGCGATTCAAAAGTCAAAAATGCTCGAAATAGAAAACTCCATCAAATAGAATAACTAGTTTTTGAAAATAATAAGTTTTAATAGATCAAACCAAAAAAAAATCATAGAACCCATATAAAATTCTAAGTTAAAACTCAGATCTACGCAAATTTATACATCAAAATCTAAAACTCCAATAACTAAATAAGATCAACAACTCAAATACAATATTTTTTATCAAATACATTTTTAAAATAATATATATATATAAAAAATCCAAAAAATCAAGACTTCACAATTGAGCAAGATGTACTTGCCTTGGGTGGCTCCTAGCCTCTACCTCTCACGGTCTAAGTTACAGCAACTTCTCTCTAAGGTTAGGGTTTGTCTAGAGGGATCTTGAAGGGGAGGAGAAAGAAGGAAGAAAGAAGAGTGAAATGAGAAAATAAGTGAGGAGAGAGAAATACTCAAATATATACTAAGAGGAGAGAAAGATGGTTTAGTCATGGGTTCAATCAAATGAACCGAACCAGGTGTCCATTCTACATACAGATCCTAAACCGGATCTATGACAATGCCAATGGATATTCTACTGGTCTCGGGTAGTCTCCCTAAACAACAAGAAAAATAAAATGACAGGAACCAACATGAGAAATACAGCAGGAATACATTATCAGGAAAAATTAAATTCTAGAAATTCAAGAAATACAAAATCTGGAATCGGGTGTGACATCTCTACCCTCCTTAAAAAAATTCTGTTCTCGAAATTTTACCAAGGCTAGTCGAGCTGGAACACACGAGAAAGCTCAAGAAATCACATGCCACAAATCAAAGGATTATACTAAGCAAGTAACTAAAATAAAAGATAACTACAAAAGTAACTAATGAATAAATACACAAAGCAACACACAGGAAAATGGAGGCATATGGATACATATACCCCTGAGTCAGTCAAATAGGAACTCGTCCTCACTTGCCTGTGCTGACTCACAAAATGGATAAAAGCCAAGCCTAGCAGTAAGTCGATACCAACGACTATACCGAGGACATGACTCTAATCCAGGATATACCTTCGCAGTCGGGTCGCATGATAGACATCACATACCACGAGATATAGAGACAGAAGAGTGGGACAAAAAACTCGTCTTCACTCACCGAATAAGTTGAGCTAACCGTTGCACTGCGGACATAATCGAATACAAGGCCATCGACGAGAACCCAAGAGGTATTGTCACTACCTGATCTGTTACTGAAAAATAAAACTGGAACAAACTCAGGAAGATGGTACCTACGACCGTCGAGGTACTGCCCTCTGGCTGATTAGGATACTGAAACTGCATCTGTGACTGCGCACATAACCATACTTTGTGTTGCCTGACCCTCTGAGCTCGAGATGAGGGAGGATGTTGTGCCAATGGTTGTACTATTAGAATTGTCTCATCTTGGTTTACCACTACAGGATTTGATAATCGAGGTAACTAAAATGTCTGAGATGGCATGTTGGGCGTAGCTGCTCGTTCTTGAGGCAACAATTGCGGATAATTTCTAACTGTATGACCTATAGCTAAACAGTGAGAACATCGCCCATTTGTCTTCTAACAATCTGATCTAAAATGCCCCATCTTCCCACAGTAGGTACATCCTTCTGGTTCTATCAGGTGATATTCTGGTATCGAGGTCTGGGGCACTGCTCATCGTCTAGGTGATAGTCGTGGGCAGAAAGCAATCATATGATCGGGTGCTCCACATAGAAGACATAGAAGATTAGCCCTCCGACATGTTATATTAGTGTGTCTTGCCTTCCCGCAGAAGGAACATACGACTGGAACCTTCAGACACTGATACGAATGACTGTAAGCTGATACTGGTGAGGGATGCTGAAATAAAGAGTCTAATGTGGGTGCATGTGTCACTACCATATTTTCTATGAAAGAATATTTTAGTCATTTCATAATTAACTAATATTGTGCATATTGTATAATTATTTATTTTATTATTTATTTATTGTTATATGTTAGTTTATTATTTTGGACTTGTATTAGTGGACCTAACTAGTTTAGTTTAGACACATGGACCAACATATATAAATTGTTAGAATTTAGACTAGAAAGCCCATTGATTAGGAGGATGATTAATTTAATTAAATCATTAGACTAGAACCTTTCCTCCTTAATTATTTCTTCATGAGAGGCCCCAAGGGGTATAATGGATATTACATAGTGGCTTGAGGATGGGGCAAGGGGGCCGGCCTATTAAAAGGGGGAAGTTTCTCTCTCCTCTTTTCATTTGAAATCTAGATTTAGAATTTTTCCTCAACCAAATTTCCCATTCCTACATCATTTTCCTACCAAATTTTATTTCGATTTCTTCCCAAATCACCATTGGAGACTAGTGGAGCAAGGATCTAGAAGGAGAAAGCAAGGATCTACAAAGAGGAGCAAGGATCTATAAGTTGGAGGCCAATTTTATCATATTTGGAGGTTGCATTGGAAATCCATCTCTCAATAGGTATAATTCAGTTTTTCTTCTTAATTTAGGTTCTAAATATGAGAATTAACCATAAAAAATTAACCCGTATGCATAGGCTACCCATAGGACTTGGATTTGAGTTCATAGGAGGCCTATTGAGAAAGTTATGGTACTTTTTGTGTCAATTTAGGGAGAATTTTGAGATTGATACTTGTTGTGTTTATCAATTGGTCCTATAGATTAATTTGGCATGTATTTGTGTGTTTATGGCTAGTATCGTATCCATAATTGGGTATGTGTAGGTCGTATCCCAACAATTTGGTGATACGTATTAATCCGACATGGGACTTTGAGCATGTCATATTTTGACACGGACACGTAGTTATGTGTTTGACTCTTCGTGTTGTTCATAAATTATATATTAGAATTGCTCGTGTCCTTTGGGATATTGGTTGTGTGGTGGACTCGTGTTGCAAGCGTATCATAGATCTAGTGTGATACGGGTGCGATACACTCCACGTGTTGGTTGTATTTCATTTCTAGATCTAATTCCTATTGTTCTTAGTCATTTATAATAAATGTTTTTATATATATTGTTATGTATATGTATACTTATATGTGTTAGTGTATCATATATCTATATACCTATGTGTTATATATATATATATATATATATATATATATATATGTGTGTGTGTGTGTGTGTGTGTGTGTGTGTGTGTGTGTGTGTGTGTGTGTGTGTGTGTGTGTGTGTTATATCTAACTATATGTATATAATTGTGGATGTGTATATATATATATGGATGAGAGTGTATATATATAAATATATAGTTGATATATATTAGTGTATATATATATATGTGTGTGTTATTGCATAAGAGAGGGGGGCTCAACACTAATTAGCAACAGCAGCAACAGTAGCAGCAACAACAACAGCAGCATTAATGACAGCAGCAGCAGCAGAAATAGCGACAACAGCATCAAACAGCAGCAGCAACAACAGCAATAGCGAGCAGCAACAACAGCAATGGCGACAGCATCAGCAACATCAACAGCAGCAACAGCATTAGCGACAGCAGCAGCAGCAGCAGAAATAGCGACAGCAGCCACAAAACAGTGACAGCAGCAGCAGAAATAGTGACAGCAGCAGCAAATGCAAGCTCAAGGGAGCAGCAGCGTGTATCGGAGAGGGCTAGCAAGTTGTAAGTTAGCTAGTTGGGTTAGTAGTATATGCATTGTTAGTATAATAGTTAGTTAAATATGGGTAATAGTTGGTAACTATACATATATCTATGTATGGTGAGGTATTAGTAAGTAGCTATATGTATGATAAGGTATTAGTTAGATTCTTAAACTATATATATCTTATAAGTATTGTATTGTATTGTATTGTATTGTATTGTATTGTATTGTATTGTATTGTATTGTATTGTATTGTATTGTATTGTATTGTATTGTATTGTATTGTATTGTATTGTATTGTATTGTATTGTATTGTATTGTATTGTTGGTTAGTATCTATGTATTAGTATGTTATATTTAGTAGCTAATTGATTAGCATATGTTTAAGTTGAGTGTTAGCTACAAATGAGGATTTGACAATTACATTGAGATACCAAGGTAAGTGACAAGGTAATTGAGGATACCCAAGGTATTGGGTTTGGGTATCAAGTTGGGGGTTTAGTGGTGCGATACCGAGTTGGTTCAAAGCCAAGGTATCTACATAGCATTTGGTAGTTAGGATTAGTATACATATATTGTTTGAATGTGCATATATGGTATTTTATATTTCTTGTTTGCGTATCATGAGATACAGTATCTTAGTATCCTAGATTTAGCTTGTATGACCTAGATTCTTAGTGTCTGAATCCAACATCCTTGAGTTAGACTCATGCAACCTAGAAATAGGTAGTTTGACAAAGTTTGATCGATTTGACTTAGAGTTAACCTAGTTTGACTATTTTGACTTAGAAATGGCTTTATGACCTAGAAGTTGACTAGCTTAACTTATTTTTAATCCAAAACCTTGTATTGATATTGTATTCCCTATCTAGGTCTTCGAGGCACAGTATCAGACATCTGTGAGACTATTCACCGGACTTCAGGCGAGTACATTCCCTGATAGTTTCTTATTTATGATATCATCTATGTTCATTGTATTTAGTATAGACATCCATATTTTCTTGACATGATGGTTACACGGATTGGTATATCCGAATCTCGTCATGAGATATTATTCCTTGGTATATGGTGTATCTTATGCAAGCCTTGTTTCATTGTTCTTCTTGTACATATACAGACACCGATTCTCGGGAAGAGTCGCTATCTTCTTGGAGAATCCTGTGCCATAGCGTACCATGGTTGGATCCACTATACCAGTCGGGGTTGGGGAGTATGTAGTATAGATATGTGATCATACCCATCTTATATCATATCTTGTTCTTGAATAGTGTAAATCATACACCGCACGTATGATTAGCCAGGCCATAAATCTTGTATCAAGTTCCCAAGCTGATCACATGTTCAAGCTAGTACTCACACACTTAATCATTTAGTATTCTTGTTCATTGCCATATTGTTCATTCTTGTATTTATTTACAGTATTTCCTTATTGTATATCTTTTGTATTTATTGTTGCATATTGTATAATCACATCTATTTACTATTACATAGTTTATATCATTGATTAGAACTGCTGTTAGAGATGTACTCTGCTCATTTCCTAACTGGATATATTTTTTCCAGATGACACTGAGGAGTGGTACCCTACACATTACGGGCCTCAGGATATTGTGGGCTTAGAGTGAGAGACCCTGGCTCAGGAGGGACTTATCCCGACTGAGACAGATGACCCGGGACTAGTGGCTTCTTAGTATTCTTTGTACTGGATTTGTCTCCAGCTTATTGTTTAGTATTTTTTTAGACTCATTGATGTTATTATTTTAGACTCATGAGTTGTATGTGACTATTCTATTCCTTATCTGATTCGTGCTCATTTCCATCTTAGATCTGTGATTGAGTATATTGATATTGTTGGTAGATCATTATATTGCTAGATAGATTTCCCAAACAGCGTTCTACCGTGGATTCTGCAGCGTAGGCTGGGCGTTGTTCCTAACTTACATCCCTACATCGGGTGCGGGTCATGACAAGTTTTTAGTGGTGGCCCATACAGGTGTTCGAGGTCGCAATTAGTACAATTCGTAGTAGTGCTCTGAATTGAGTGCTATTATGAGCCTGTTTCAGGATATAGGATATAGGCTATAGGCTAAGAATACTCAATCACATCTAAAAAAAAATTCTTTGGTTCATTCAACTATTCTTCCTTGATATTGATACTTGATCTTTAATATGTCCTTCCTTGAGTGCCTTACATCATATGCCATATTGATTATTTCTTTCGCTTTGTCTCAGGATGCCGCCTAAGACTAGATCGCAATAGGGGAGAGCAGCTTCTGAGAGGTCTGCGATATCCCAAGGGACTGCACCAGTCACTTTTCCGGTGATTGGAGTGTCAGCTGCTTTCGGAGGTCCACTACCTACTCAAAGGACTGTGCCAGCTGTATCTGGGGGACTTTCACCTCCACTTTTCGTGCCAGCAGATGTTTACACTATTTTGTGAGATGCTAAAGGCGCAGAGGGCTCAGTCTGAGGCACATCAGAGGCAGACCGACATCTTACGGCAGGGCATCGAGAGTGCTCATCAGCTTGCTCGTGCCGTAGTAGAGAGAGAAGTTTCGGTCCAGCAGTAGGTTGCTCCTCAGGTTGCTCAGCTTCGGCCAGGCAACATTCAGGACTTCAAGAAGCTGGAGCCTAGGGTCTTCAAGGGGATGGAGGGCATCGTCTATGCTAATGATTGGCTCGAGGATATTGAGAGTCTTATGAGGGTGTCCCGTCTTTCTGAGGATCTGAAGGTTGAGGCGGTAGGACTTCAACTGTTCGACGTCGTCCGTACTTGGTTCAAGAATGAGTTGATTCTGATTGAGGAAGGACAGTCTTGGGGGTTATTCAAGGACCTCTTCAAAAAAATTCTTCTCTCGGGCAGACAAGCTAGACTTGGGGAGGCAGTTTGAGAGCCTCATTTAGGAGAGCATTTCTGTGGAGGAATACGCTGCGGAGTTCATCAGGTTGAGCCGATTTGTAGAGTATTTGGGGAGAGAGCCGGAGGTTCGGGCTATTCATTTCTGTGAGGATCTAAACTGGAAAGTAAAGATTCTCATTCCATCTTTTTATGAGACATACTCGGATATACTTGCGGAGGCACGCAAGGTTGAGCGGGAGTTGGGTTTGAAGCCCAAGAGAGACCGTGATTCTTTTCTGGGGGCCAACAGTAGTGCAGTATCTGCCAAACGTCCTTATTTCCAGTCCAGGCCTTTTCAGCAGCCACAGCAGCACCAGACTCTAGCTAGGGCACCGTTTCATTAGGCACCACAGCAGCAGAGACAGCTACAGCAAACTCCTTGCCACTACTGCAAGAAGCCCAGCCATATCTGGGAGGTTTGCAAGAGAAGGTTGGGAGTTTGTTTGTATTGTGGTACCGAAAGGCATCAGATGATAGAGTGTCCTTGTCGTGCAGTTCAGGGAGCAGCTTCAGCTTCGAGGGCACAGGCTAGACCACCTGTAGTACAGCCGAGGGGACCGCTTCCGACCCAGAGCGGCGTTATGTCTAGCATCAGCAGTAGGGAGGTGCACGTCAGGGACGAAAATTTGCTATGACCGTCGAGAAGGACGAGCCCACCGGAGATGTCATCGCAGATTCTGTTCTTCTTGATTCCATTCCAACTTTATCTTTGTTTGATAGTGGTGCTTCCCATAGTTTTGTATCTGATTCTTTTGCTCTGAAGCATGGTTTGGTAGGTGAGTCTTTGCTTAGGACTTGCAAGATCATGACTAGGGAGGCATTATCCTGGTTAATGATATTTGTAAGGATCGGACAGTTACTCTGGGAGGTCGAAAGTTGAGTGTGTGTCTACTTGTAATGCAACTTCCGAGCTACGATATTATACTCAGGATAGATTGGTTGAGTAGGCACCATGCTAGTATAGATTATAGAGGAGCTAGAGTTTTGTTTCGTCCGCTAGGAGAGCCAGAGTTCGAGTTTGCTAGAGGAGCTGCAGAGCAGGGAGAAGGAGTTGCTACATCCGTTGATAGCGGAGTTCTTGGATGTGTTTCCTAAGGAAATGCCAGGGTTGCCGCCAGATCGAGATATTGAATTCTTTATAGACTTGGTGCCAGGTGTAGAACCAATTTTGCAGCATGTATAAATAGTAAACAATAGCGAGCTGGTTGAGCTGAAGAAGTAGGTGGACAAATTATAGGATAAGGGGTTTATCAGATCGAGTTCTTCGCCGTGGAGAGCCCCAAAATTGTTTGTACCAAAGAAGTATGGATCAGTGCGCATGTGCATTGATTACAGGGCATTGAATAATCTCACTATCAAGAATAAGTACCCTTTACCACTGATTAATGACTTGTTCGATTAGTTGAGTGGTGCCAAGGTATTTTCTAAGATAGATTTGAGATCAGGCTACCACCAGGTGAAAGTGAAGCCGAATGACATACCGAAGACTACTTTTAGAACTCAGTATGGTCAATATGAGCTTATGGTGATGCCGTTTATGCCGTTTGGGTTGACTAATGCATCGACGGTATTTATGAACTTGATAAACAAGGTATTCTATCAGTACCTTGACAAGTTCGTGGTGGTGTTCATTGACGACAAACTCATATACTCGAAGACACCGGAGGAGCACGAGAAGCATTTATGGATTGTGTTGGATGTATTGAGGAATGAGAAGTTGTATGGGAAGTTGTCCAAGTGTGAGTTCTTCCTGGACAAGGTAAAGTTCTTGGGGCATGTTGTGACTGGTGATGGCATTTCAATAGATCCGAAGAAGATCGCAGCAGTGGAATCTTGGAAGACCCCGAGTTCGGTAGCAGAGATCAGGAGTTTCTTGGGATTGGCAGGCTACTACAGGAAGTTTGTGGAAGATTTTTCGAGGATTGCCGAGCTGATGACCAGACTCACCAGGAAGGATGTAGAGTTTGTTTAGACGGAGGATTGTCAGGTTGCTTTTGAGAAATTGAAGAAGAGGTTGACGTCTGCTCCTATTTTGTCGTTGCCATCAGGGTCTGGAGGTTTCACTATTAATAGTGATGCATCGGGAAAAGGTTTGGGTTGTGTTCTTTAGCAGAATAGGAAAGTGATTACCTATGCATCCAGGCAATTGCGTCCTCATGAGAAGAACTATCCTATCCATGATTTAGAGTTGGCAGCAGTCATCTTTGCCCTAAAGTTGTGGAAACACAATTTGTACGGAGAGCGTGTGGAGATCTTCACAGACCACAAGAGCTTGAAGTATATTTTCACACAGAAGGAGTTGAACATAAGGCAGCATCAGTGGTTGGAACTGATAAAGGATTTTGATATATCGTTACAGTATCATCATGGGAAAGCTAATGTAGTTGCCGATGCCTTCAGCAGGTATCCGGTAGCTATGTTCTTGACAAAGGATCAATATTTGTTGGAGGACTTGGGCATTGAGGTGATACTTCATGGTTTTGCTATGCAGATGTGGGGATTGCAGATACATTCAGAGTTGATGGACAGGATCAAAGCAGCCCAGTTTGAGGATATATCTCTGAGGAGCATCAGAGCTCAGGTGAGAGCATGATTGGAGGATGATTTCACCATTGCTGAGGACGGTTCTTTGCAGCATGGAGTTAGATTGTGTATACCTGGTGGAGAGCTGTACGAGGAGGTATTGTAAGAAGCGCATCACTCTCAGTATTACATACATCCAGGTGCCAACAAGATACATCGGGATATGGAAGAGAGTGTGTGGTAGTATGTCATAAAGAGGAAAGTGGCACAGTTTGTATCCAGATGCTTAGTGTGGCAGAAGGTGAAAGCCGAGAGACAGAGGCCAGGAGGTTTACTTCAGCTATTATCCATTCCAGAGTGGAAGTGAAAGCACATTACCCATAGATTTTTTGTCCGGACTTCCACGATCTCCAGGAGGGAAAGACGCGATTGGGTTATCGTTGAGAGGTTGACCAAGTCGGGCCACTTTTTGCCTTTCAAGGTGGATTTGTCTACGGAGAAGCTGGCAGAGATGTATGTGTGGCAGATCGTCAGGATACATGAAGTTTCTATAGGCATAGTCTCGGATCGGGATAGTCGTTTTACTTCTCATTTCTGGAGGGGTTTACAGACGAGTTTTGGCACTCAACTCAAGTTCAGTACTACATATCATCCCCAGACATATGGGCGGTCAGAGAGGACTATTCAGACTCTCGAAGATATGTTACATACTTGTGTACTAGATTTTAGAGATTCTTGGGAGGACCATCTCCATTTGGTAGAGTTTGCTTACAATAACAGCTACCAGGCTAGTATAGAGATGTCACCATTTGAAGCTCTGTACGGTCGGAGATGTCGTACTCCCTTGTCATGGGACGATATTAGAAAGAGAGTTTTGCTTGGGCCATAGATGGTTGTGGATGCAGCAGATAAGATTCAGTTGATCAGAGACAGACTTCGAGTGGCGCAGGACAGACAGCGGCATTGGGTCGATAGCCACCGGAGACCTTTGGATTTTGAGGTGTAGTTTTAGATTTTTGTTTTGTGCTTGTATTGGTTGTTTATTATAGATTAAGTTCTTAAGGTGGTGTTTTGTTCTAAGTGGGTGGTTTGGTGTTTCTGAGGATTTCTCCGATACGAGGCACGATTCGTTTCGGTGGAGGCGGGAAGCTTAGTCCGTGATTCATCGGATCTTTCACTATTCTAGAGAGGGTCGGTGCAGTTGCTTATAGACTAGACTA
This sequence comes from Iris macrosiphon, assembly GCA_036927795.1. Classification (NCBI taxonomy): domain Eukaryota; kingdom Viridiplantae; phylum Streptophyta; class Magnoliopsida; order Asparagales; family Iridaceae; genus Iris; species Iris macrosiphon. The sequence continues at coordinate 155,179,662 of JAYESA010000005.1, forward strand.
GCCACCTGTATTGGAGGGAGTACACAACGTATTTCATGTGTCGCAGTTGAGACGATACATGGCAGATCCTAGTCACGTGTTGGATCACTCGGAGATAGAGGTGGACCCTACTCTTAGCTATCCAGAGCAGCCAGTTGAGATTCTAGATCGGAGAGAGAAGATGCTGAGGAACCAGACTATTCCTTTGGTATGCGTCGCATGGAGGCATCCCTTCCCGGGGGAGTCTATCTGGGAGAGAGAGAATGAAATGCGACAGCGTTATCCATATTTGTTTGTGTCTTGAGGTATGTTCTTTCCTAGTTATGTTCTGTTCTGTTCTTTTGTTCTGTTCTGTTACTTTCTGGGGGTAGCTTTCGTCTTTGAATTTCGAGGACAAAATTATTTTAAGGAGGGTAGACTTGTCACTACTACATTTTCTAGAAAAGAGTATTTTAGTCATTTCATAATTAATTAAATATTGTGCATATTATATAATTATTTATTTTATTATTTATTTATTGTTAGATGTTAGTTTATTATTTTGGACTTGTGTTATTGAACCTAACTAGTTTAGTTTAGACTCATTGACCAACATGTATTAATTGTTAGAATTTAGCCCAACTAGAAAGCTCATTGATTAGGAGGATGATTAATTTAATTAAACCATTAGACTAGAAACTTCCCTCCTTAATTATTTCTTTATAAGAGGCTCCAAGGGGTATATTGGACATTATATAGTGGCTTGAGGAAGGGGCAAGGGGGGCGGCCTATTAAAAGAGGGGGGGAAAGTTTCTCTCTCCTTTTTTCATTTGAAATCTAGATCTAGAATTTTTCCCTCAACCAAATTCCCCATTCCTACATCATTTTCCTACCAAATTTTATTTTAATTCCTTTCCAAATCACTATTGGAGACTAGTGGAGCAAGAATCTAGAAGGAGGAAGCAAGGATCTACAAAGAGGAGCAATGATCTATAAGTTGGAGGCCAATTTTATCATATTTGGAGGTTGCATTGGAAATCCATCTCCCAATAAGTATAATTCAGTTTTTCTTTTTAATTTAGGTTCTAAATCTGAGAATTGACCATGAGAAACCAACCCATATGCATAGGCTACCCAAAGGATTTGGAATTGAGTTCATAGGAGGCCTATTGAGAAAGTTACGGTACTTTTTGTATCAATCTTGGGAGAATTTTGAGATTGATACTTGTTGTGTTTGTCAATTGGTTCTATAGATCAATTTGGTATGTGTTTGTGTGTTTGTGGCTAATGTCGTATCCACAATTGGGTACGTGTAGGTCGTATCCCAATAATTTGGTGATACGTGTTGATTTGGGGGTTTTTCTCCGACACGGAACTTTGTGCATGTCACATTTTGACACGGACACGTAGTTATGTGTTTGACTATCGTGTTGTTCATAAATTATATATTAGACTTGCTCGTGTCCTTCAGGGTACGATTGGTTGTGTGGTGGACTCGTGTCGCAAGCGTATCATAGATCTAGTATGATACGGGTGCGATACACTCCACGTGTTGGTTGTATTTCATTTCTAGATCTAATTCTTATTGTTCTTAGTCATTTATAATAAATGTATTTATATGAATATATTTATATATATTGTTATGTATATATATACTTATATGTGTTAGTGTATCATATATTTATATACATATGGATATAGTATCATATATATATATATATATATATATATATGGATGAGAGTGTATATATATAAATATATAGTTGATATATATTAGTGTATATATATGTGTGTGTTATTGCATAAGAGAGGGGGGCTCGACACTAATTAGCAACAACAGCAATAGAGACAGCAGCAGCAACAGCAACAGCAATATTAGCGACAGCAGCAGCAGCAGCAGAAATAGCGACAATAGCATCAAACAGCAGCAGCAGCAATAGCGACAGCAGCAACAACAGCAATAGAGACAGCAGCAGCAACAACATTAGCGACAGCAGCAGCAAAAATAGCGACAGCAGCCGCAAAACAGTGACAGCAGCAGAAGCAAATGCAAGCTCAAGGGAGCAGTCTCGTGTATCGGGGAGGGCTAGCAAGTTGTAAGTTAGCTAGTTGGGTTAGTAGTATATGCATTGTTAGTATAATAGTTAGTTAGATGTGGGTAATAGTTGGTAACTATACATATATCTATGTATGGTGATGTCACGACCCGCACCCAAAAATCGAGCATGAGCTGTGGGTACGTCCAGCCTACGCCGCAGAATCGGCGGTAGAACGATGTAAAGGTTCGTTCTAGGTCAACCATATCTATCTATATCTCACTGAAAAATCCGGCATGACCTCTCCAAAAGGAGGGCAAAACCACGCAATATATATATAAAATCCTCTCCCAAAGGAGGCAACCACGCAATATATATATCAATGATCTCAATCACAAAATCTAGAGGAAGAATATAAGCACGATATGATATAAACAAAGAAACAGAACCAAGAGAGCAAGACAATCCAAAATAATACAGTCCAAGCCAAAATAGCTACAACATCACAGCATCAAAAGAATAAGTACAGTCATCCAAAATACAAACCACTGGAAATGACCCAGGAAATCCACCTAGCTAACTAGGGTGCTATCGGCGACTCCTCGGCGCACTCCTCCTCGATCACGGGGTCACAACAGTCGTCAACATCCGGCCCGTAGAACGTCGGGCAATAGTCCTCAGGATCCTCTGGAAAAAATATGCCCAATCAGGACTGGAGCAAAGTACATAACTCTGAAAGCAACTCCAAATGCATGGTAAGGTGTATATGACGAGCAATAGAAAAGTAATCAAGATGCACAGGAAATAAATATATGCTGGAGCACAATAAATAGCTGTAATGTAAACTGGAGAACAATACAAGTAGTAGAAAAGTAACTGCAGGTGAGAAACATGAATACTAGCTAAGTGCCTTGAGCACAAGTTCGTTATGTGATCGGCTTAGGTTGCACATAAAAAACACTAAGATAACTCCGTTATACGTGAGTTGCATAACCGACATACACATGAATACTGTTTGGCTTTGATCACATAACCAACTCACTACTCCCCTCCCCCACTAATACCATTGGATCCAACCACAACACGCTACGTATATGATAATAGCTCGCGCACACGAAGGCGAGAGCACAAGAAGCACATGATAGCACATGAGAATCAATACCCGAAGCACATGATGAAATACACGTGATAGAGTACCCGCTGAACACGGTAAGGGGGATAGCATCTCATGACGGGATCCACTAGTACCAGCTCGTGTAACAATATATCAGAATCAAGTATTACAGTTCTAGAACAAGTGATATAAACGCTATCATGAAATAGAAACTATCAGAGGTAGGTACTCGCCTGATGTCCTGAGCAACTGATGAGGATCGAGATCCGGACCGGTGTCGCAGGGACCTAATACGAAAAGCAAGGATTAAACAGGGTTCTAAGCATTTAAACTGATATAAAATAATTAAAAACAGGCTTCTAGGGCTATTCTAGGTCGAACGGGTCAAACCGGTGAAAATCGGGTCAAAAAGTCAACCCGGGGTCCAAAAAGTCAACTTTAGGTCAAAACTAGGTCAAACATTGACTTTTACGGTCAACGGGGACAATTATGGTCAAAGCTAGGTCAAACTAGGGTGTCCCTGAAATTTTAGGTCAAACCGAGCTCATTAAGCTACTAAACTCACAAACTCGCCTAATCGAGATACCGGGATACCCTCGGTATCCGATACCTCGCCCTAGGCCACGCACCCCGCCTAAACCCGCTAAAACCTATGCTAGCACGCGTAAATATATATATATAAACATATAAAAATCACTCCAAGACATCTCCTAGGCTAATGCTCAAATACCCCGCTCGAAATTCAATACCTTGAATATCTCAAGGTATCGAGATACCTCGGTATCTCAAGGTATTGAGGTTTCGCTCTAAAACCCCTCTAGCTAGCTGTCTAGCTACTAATTATACACCTAGTTATAAATCTAGGCTAGGTAATATATATATCTATCATATTTATATATATCTAAGTAGGTATCTACCTATATACATATATATCCACATACACATATACCCAATACCCATTATCTTACCTAACATAACATATATATATATATAACTTATAGGTATATAGATATCTATATCTTAGATAGGTATATCTAAGTATCTAAGTATCTAGTTATCTACCTATCTAGTATCTATCTATCTAAATACCTAGGTATCTATCTATTAATCTAGCCATCTATCTATGTATTTATCTTATCTACCTAACTATCTATCTATTGATATATCTACTTAGCTATCTACTTATCTATATATCAATCTATCTCCTTATCTATTCCTCACCCTCTCCCTGCTATTCTAGCTGCTGTTGGGGCTTACCTGGGCTGCTACTGCTGCTCCATGCTACTGCTGATGCTGCTGCTCTTGCTGAGCCTGCTGCTGCTTTTGCTGCTGGTGCTGCAGCTTCCTGCTGCTGCTGTGCTGCTGCTGCAGTGCAGCTGCAGCTGCAGCCACTGCTTGCTGTCCCCCCCCCCCCTTTCTCTCACATACACACACACACTCCTATATATATACCTATATATATATCACTCTATATATATATATATATACATACATATATATCTATATATATATAACTAGATATCTATATATATTCACACTCATCTACACACTCTAACACACACACTCACACACTAATACACACACACACTCACAACACTAACAACACACACACATAAATATATATACATAGCTACATATATATATATATATATATATATATATATATATATATATATATATATATACACTTAATATATATATATATATATCTACACACACTCTCAACTATATATATATATATATACATACACCCAAAATATATATATACATATACACACACACAAGCGCACTTACACATATACATATATATATATATATATATATATATATATATATATATATATATATATATATATATATATATATACACACAGATATATACACACACAAGCACATAGATCTAAATACACACATACATATAAATATATATATATATAAACACATATACATATATATATATAAATATATATATATAGATACATATACACTAACACAACACAACACACAACAACACCCAAACCACACGCCCCACTCACGCCCAACGATCCCGACACTCATCAATACCCTAAAATATATAAAATATAACTTGAAAACTCTAGCACACACTCCCCGATACTAACCCAACACGCACACAAGCCCGAAACGAGAAAACCAAGTCGAAATGGCTGTTCGGTCATTTCGACGAACACGTGGTGCGCGGCTCGGAAAACCTCCTGAAACGCACACCAAACGAACTCGGAATCGGCCCAAAATTTATCCACGTGCTCTACACGATGTCTAGATCCTAGAAAATATACTCCCGCGTCAATTCTAGGTCCGTGGTGGAAATGCGCACGCACTTAGAATCGGCGACGACGAAAAACCCCAATTTTGCCCGAAACGCCCGTTTCTCCGCGATGCGGCTTCCCGTGTCCGAACGGAGACACGCACTCACCCTCTAGACACCCGACAACGTCTACCTAGGTCCATCTAACCTAGGGCATCACCCAAAATTGGGCCAAATTTGGATTCCATCCGAATTTGATACAAAACCTAATGTCAAAGTCTCTAAACTCACCCAAACTATTTCCAACTTCCTCCTACGGGTAGGGTTAGGGTCTATGAAGGTTCTACAACACTAATTACACTACATAAAAATAATTAGGAAGGGGAAAGTTAGATTTTATCTCTTGGAAGTTGGAATCCCAAGGCCAAAGTCTCACAACCCCTAGAAATCACCTCCCTCAAGCTCCAAGCCACCAAAACTAGCCTCCACACAAAGTCTAGGCTCCACACACCTAGGTTAAAGAAAATGTAAGGTTAGGGTTAGCTTAAGGAAGAAGGAATGAAAGAAGAAAGAAGAAAAGTGAAGAGGGAACTCACCTTGGAGAAGAAGTAAGAAGGAAGAAGAAGTGGAGAAGAAGAAATGAAAAAGAAGAAGTAAAGAATGAAGAGGAATGAAGAAAGAGGGGGCTGCTGCTGGCTTCACACGGAAATGGTAGGTAGGGGGGTCCGGCCACATGTAAAAAGGGGTTCTCCAAAGCTCCAAATGTCCAAAATGCCCCTCTGAAACTCGGTTTTGGGTTTTGGGTTCCAAAAATACTCAAACTAACTCCAATTCTCTCCAACTAACCTCCTAAAAATAAAATAAATATTTCTAAGCCCCAAAATAATTCTCACAAGGGTGTGGGCTAGGTCGGACATGGGTCCACTAGGGTCTGACATGGGTCTAGGCTAGCTAAAACCCTAAAACAATCATTAAAAAAAATATTACAAGCACTAAATAAATATAAATATAATTAATTAAATACAAACCACTATTTATCAAATAAAAATAAAAAAATATACCCTATTTTCTAGAATTGGGTAGTGACAAGTCTACCCTCCTTAAAATAATTTTGTCCTCGAAATTAAAAGACGAAACTAGGACAGAAATGCAAGAAAAGAACCATACCTCAGGGCTCGAAGAGATAGGGGTATCGCTCGCGCATTTCATCCTCCCTCTCCCAGGTCGACTCCCCTGGAGAGTGATGCCTCCACGCGACGCGAACCAAGGGAATAGTCTGGTTCCTCAACACCTTCTCTCGCCGATCCAGAATCTCCACCGGCTGCTCTGGATAGCTAAGAGTAGGGCCCACCTCGATCTCCGAGTGATCCAATACGTGACTGGGATCCGCTACGTACCGTCTCAACTGCGACACGTGGAACACATCATGAACTCCCTCCAGCGTAGGCGGCAACTCAAGCCTATACGCCACGGCGCCGACCCTCTCGAGGACACGGAAGGGTCCAACGAAACGTGGGCTAAGCTTCCCGCCTCCACCGAAGCAAATAGTGCCCCGCGTCGGAGAAATCCTCAGGAACACCAGATCTCCAACCTAGCACAAACAAGGTCTCTGCACTTAGTCTAAAACAAGCAATCACAAGCAAACACAAGAATAAAATCTAGATTCTAAGCTATACCTCGAACTCCAAGGGTCTCCGGTGGCTATCGGCCCAATGCCGCTGCCTGTCCTGCGCCACCCGAAGTCTATCTCTAATGAGCTTGACCTTCTTCGCTGCATCAACCACCATCTCTGGGCCAAGCAAAGCTCTCTCACCTACATCATCCCATGACAACGGAGTGCGACACCTTCGTCCATACAACGCCTCAAAAGGTGACATCTCGATACTGGCTTGGTAGCTGTTGTTGTAAGCAAACTCTACCAAGTACAAGTGATCCTCCCAAGAGCTTCTGAAATCCAAAACACAAGTCCGAAGCATGTCCTCAAGTGTCTGAATGGTCCTCTCTGACTGACCATCTGTCTGTGGGTGATACGCACTACTAAACTTGAGCTGGGTGCCCAAGCTAGCCTGCAGACTCCTCCAGAAATGTAAAGTAAAGTGACTGTCCCGATCTGATACTATGCTCACTGGAACTCCATGCAGTCTGACTATCTGGCGCATATACATCTCTGCTAGTCTCTCTGTAGACGTACCCACTTTGAATGGTAGGAAGTGGGCCGATTTGGTCAACCTGTCCACGATGACCCAAATCGCATCCTTCCCGCCTAGAGAACGGGAAAGTCCAGAAACAAAATCCATGGTCACATGCTCCCATTTCCACTCCGGAATGGGTAACAGCTGGAGTAATCCTCCTGGCCTCTGCCTCTCCGCCTTCACCTGCTGGCACACTAAGCATCGGGATACGAAGCGTGCTACCTCCCGCTTCATCCCGTACCACCATACATGCTGTCTCAGATCTCTATACATCTTGTTGGCACCTGGATGCATAGAATACTGGGATCGATGCGCCTCCTGGAGAACCTTCTCGCGCAACGACCCACTCGGCACACACAACCTGGTACCGTGCCGCAATGAACCATCATCAGCAATGGTGAAGTCATATGCTAATCCCATCTGAACCTGCGCCCTGATGCTCCTCAGGGACTCGTCCTCAAACTGTGTAGCCCTGATCCAGTCTACCAACTCTGACTGAATCTGCAGTCCCCACATCTGCATCTCAACTCTAGGCACTATCACCTCAATGCCCAAGCTCTCTAGATCTGCCAGAAGATAACGATCTGTAGTCAGGCACATAGCTACCGGATACCTGCTCAATGCATCCGCAACTACGTTCGCCTTCCCTGGATGATACTGCAACGATATGTCAAAGTCTTTCATCAACTCCAACCATCTCCTTTGCCTCATGTTCAGCTCTTTTTGGGTAAACACATACTTCAAGCTCTTGTGGTCTGTGAAGATCTCCACACGCTCTCCGTATAAATAGTGTTTCCACAACTTTAGAGCAAAAATGACCGCTGCCAACTCCAAATCGTGGGTAGGGTAATTCTTCTCATGAGGACGTAATTGCCTGGAAGCATAGGCAATCACCCTCCCATTCTGCTGCAACACACAACCCAGTCCCTTCCCCGATGCATCACTGTAGATAGTGAATCCTCCAGAACCTGATGGCAACGTCAACACTGGAGCTGTCGTCAACCTCCTCTTCAGCTCATCAAAGGCGATCCGGCACTCCTCTGACCAAACAAACTCCACGTCCTTCCGAGTCAGCCTGGACAACGGCTCTGCAATCAGGGAAAAATCCTGAACAAATCTCCTGTAGTAGCCTGCCAGTCCCAAGAAACTCCTGACCTCGGCTACTGAACTCGGAGCACTCCATGCCTCAACTGCCACGATCTTTCTCGGATCCACCGAGATACCCTCTTCAGTCACCATATGACCAAGGAATTCAACCTTGTCAAGGAAGAACTCACACTTCGAGAGCTTTCCATAAAGCTTCTCCCTCCTGAGAGTCTCCAGCACTATCCTCAGATGCTCCTCGTGCTCCTCTGGGGTCTTCGAATACACCAAGATGTCATCTATAAACACCACCACAAACTTGTCCAGATGCTGATGGAACACCTTGTTCATCAGATTCATGAACACTGCCGGGGCATTAGTCAACCCAAACGGCATCACCAAGAACTCATACTGTCCATATCTGGTCTGAAAAGCTGTTTTCGGAATATCCTTCTTCCTGAACTTCACCTGGTGGTAGCCTGTCCTCAGATCAATCCTGGAAAACACCCTCGCTCCGCTCAACTGGTCAAATAGATCATCAATACGCGGCAGCGGATACTTGTTCTTGATTGTGAGGCTGTTCAGAGCCCTGTAGTCGATACACATCCGTATCGACCCATCCTTCTTCGGCACAAAAAGTACCGGAGTACCCCACGGAGAAGAACTAGATCTGATAAATCCCTTGTCCTGAAGCTCATCTACCTGCTTCTTCAACTCTATCAGCTCACTATTGCTGACTCTATAGACGTGCTGGGATATCGGCTCCGCGCCTGGCACCAAGTCTATAGAGAACTCCATATCTCTGTCCGGAGGTAACCCTGGCAACTCCTCCGGAAAGACATCCATATACTCCTCTATCAGTGGATGCAGCGACCTCGGCTCTACCACCAGGGCTCCGTAGAAGACTCCCTCGGTCTGCTCCGCTGCTCCTCTGGCAAACTGAAACTCTGGCTCACCTGGCGGACTAAACAAAACTCTGCCTCCACGATAATCTATACTAGCACAATGCGTACTCAACCAATCCATCCCGAGTACAATATCGTAGCTCGGAAGTGGCATTACGAGTAGGCACACACTCAACTCCCGGCCTCCCAAGGTAACTCTTCGGTCTCTGCAGACATCACGGACTAGGATGATACCACCCCCAGTCATGATCTTGCAGAGTCTAGCTAAAGGTTCAGCAACAAGATGGTGTCTAACAGCAAAAGATACAGACACAAAGCTATGGGAAGCACCGGAATCAAATAAAGCAAGTGCTGGAATAGAATCAAGAAGAACAGAACCTGAGATAACATCACCAACTGGCTCGGCCTCGTCCACTGTCAGGGCAAAAGCTTGCCCCTGCTGTCCTCCTCGGTGCTGCTGCTGGTGCTGGGCGAACCTCTGCTGCTGAGTCTGCAAAGGCGGACCTCTCTGCTGCGCTGCAGGTGCTCTGGCTGGTGCCCTCTGAGCGGCTCCTCCGCCCTGAGCTGTACGGGCAAGCGCTGAAGGACAATCCTTCAGCTGGTGATCTGCTGTGCCACACAATAAACATCTGCCCAGCCTCTTTCTGCATATGTTCCATCCGTGCCCTGGCTTCCTACAGAAAGGGCAAACGATGGGCTGCCTCTGGCCCTGCTGCTGACCCTGCCTCTGCTGCTGGGGCGCCTGCCGGAAGGGCGCCCGACCCTGACCCTGGTGCTGCTGGGTCTGCTGGAATGGCCTCTTGGCTGGGCCTGCACTGCTACCTGCTCCTGAAGCATCTCTGCTCCTCTTCGTCTTCAGCTCCAAATCATCCTCAGCCCTCTGAGCGTCGCTGACAATCTGCTCGAAGGTCACCTCGCGGTCGCTCCTAGTCAAGGACTTGACCGCCATGACCAAGCCCTTGCGGAACTTCCGCGCCTTCGCTGCCTCAGACAACCCCTCAACAAATCTGCCCAGACGGCAGAACTCCGCTGCATACTCATCCACTAGCATACTCCCCTGGACGAGCGCCTCGAACTGACTCTCTAAGGCACTGAGAGCCACGTCCGGGAAGAACTTCTCCTTGAAAAGCTTCTTGAAAGCCTCCCAAGTCAATCCCGGAGCTGCTATCCGCGTATCCGTGCGGAACCAAGTGAGGGCAAGGTCGAACATCTGGCTGCCCGCTGCCTCTATCTGCATGCTGGCTGGGATCATCGCCAGGCTGAAAATGCCCTCTATATGCTCGATCCAGTCGTCGGCGTACAGGATCCCCTTTGTGCCGCGGAACTCCTTAGGCCGTATCCTCTGAAAATCGATGATAGTACCCGGCCTAGGATACTGAGCCTGCTCTGGCTGTGGCTGGATCTGAGCCACTCTGTCGACCGCTGTCAAAGCCACATGATGAGCATTCTCAATGCCCATCCTTATAACATCTGCCTGGCGGTGCTGCGCATCCATCATCTCTCGGAAGAAAGTGAACAACTGCGTAGCATCCACTGGCGCAGGCGGTGGTGGAGGAGGTACCACCGGGACAACTGGGGTGGCTCTCGGATCAATAAGAGTAAGGGGATCTCCGAGAGAAACTGACGCTCCCTCAACCGCAGGAGTGGCGAGTGGAGCGGTAGCGGCTGTCGGAAGTCGAGCAGGTCGAGAGGTGGCAGACCTCTCGGTGGCAGCTGCTGGGGCGGTGCGCTGAGATCTGGTCTTCGGAGGCATCCTGAACACAGATCAAAAGAAGTCAATATAATACATAAAACGATAACATCAATGAAGGACAGTAATATTACAAAAGAAAACAATTTCAGAAAAAATTTAGACAGCAAAAGGAAGTAGGAAGGGTCCTGGTTGTGATTGAGCACACTCTCTCTCAGCCTATCTCCTATATCCTATTGCAGGTAACCCTAAAAAGCAGACCTGCATGGGCCACCACCAAAAACGTGTCACGACCCGCACCCAAAAATCGAGCATGAGCCGTGGGTACGTCCAGCCTATGCCGCAGAATCGGCGGTAGAACGCTGTAAAGGTTCGTTCTAGGTCAACCATATCTATCTATATCTCACTAAAAAATCCGGCATGACTTCTCCAAAAGGAGGGCAAAACCACGCAATATATATATAAAATCCTCTCCCAAAGGAGGCAACCACGCAATATATATATCAATGATCTCAATCACAAAATCTAGAGGAAGAATATAAGCACGATATGATATAAACAAAGAAACAGAACCAAGAGAGCAAGACAATCCAAAATAATACAGTCCAAGCCAAAATAGCTACAACATCACAGCATCAAAAGAATAAGTACAGTCATCCAAAATACAAACCACTGGAAATGACCCAGGAAACCCACCTAGCTAACTAGGGTGCTATCGGCGACTCCTCGGCGCACTCCTCCTCGATCACGGGGTCACAACAGTCGTCAACACCCGGCCCATAGAACGTCGGGCAATAGTCCTCAGGATCCTCTGGAAAAAATATGCCCAGTCAGGACTGGAGCGAAGTACATAACTCTGAAAGTAACTCCAAATGCATGGTAAGGTGTATATGACGAGCAATAGAAAAGTAATCAAGATGCACAGGAAATAAATATATGCTGGAGCACAATAAGTAGCTGTAATGTAAACTGGAGAACAATACAAGTAGTGGAAAAGTAACTGCAGGTGAGAAACATGAATACTAGCTAAGTGCCTTGAGCACAAGTTCGTTATGTGATCGGCTTAGGTTGCACATGAAAAATACTAAGATAACTCCGTTATGCGTGAGTTGCATAACCGACATACACATGAACACTGTTTGACTTTGATCACATAACCAACTCACTACTCCCCTCCCCCACTAACACCATTGGATCCAACCACAACACGCTACGTACATGATAATAGCTCGTACACACGAAGGCGAGAGCACAAGAAGCACATGATAGCACATGAGAATCAATACCCGAAGCACATGATGAAATACACGTGATAGAGTACCCGCTGAACACGGTAAGGGGGATAGCATCTCATGAAGGGATCCACTAGTACCAGCTCGTGTAACAATGTGTCAGAATCAAGTATTACAGTTCTAGAACAAGTGATATAAACGCTATCATAAAATGGAAACTATCAGAGGTAGGTACTCGCCTGATGTCCTGAGCAACTGATGAGGATCGAGATCCGGACCGGTGTCGCATGGGACCTAATATGAAAAGCAAGGATTAAACAGGGTTCTAAGCATTTAAACTGATATAAAATAATTAAAAACAGGCTTCTAGGGCTATTCTAGGTCGAACGGGTCAAACCGGTGAAAATCGGGTCAAAAAGTCAACTCGGGGTCCAAAAAGTCAACTCTAGGTCAAAACTAGGTCAAACATTAACTTTTACGGTCAACGGGGACAATTATGGTCAAAGCTAGGTCAAACTAGGGTGCCCCTGAAATTTTAGGTCAAACCGAGCTCATTAAGCTACTAAACTCACAAACTCGCCTAATCGAGATACCGGGATACCCTCGGTATCCGATACCTCGCCCTAGGCCACGCACCCCGCCTAAACCCGCTAAAACCTATGCTAGCACGCGTAAATATATATATATAAACATATAAAAATCACTCCAAGACATCTCCTAGGCTAATGCTCAAATACCCCGCTCGAAATTCAATACCTTGAATATCTCAAGGTATCGAGATACCTCGGTATCTCAAGGTATTGAGGTTTCGCTCTAAAACCCCTCTAGCTAGCTGTCTAGCTACTAATTATACACCTAGTTATAAATCTAGGCTTGGTAATATATATATCTATCATATTTATATATATCTAAGTAGGTATCTACCTATATACATATATATCCACATACACATATACCCAATACCCATTATCTTACCTAACATAACATATATATATATATATATAACTTATAGGTATATAGATATCTATATCTTAGATAGGTATATCTAAGTATCTAAGTATCTAGTTATCTACCTATCTAGTATCTATCTATCTAAATACCTAGGTATCTATCTATTAATCTAGCCATCTATCTATGTATTTATCTTATCTACCTAACTATCTATCTATTGATATATCTACTTAGCTATCTACTTATCTATATATCAATCTATCTCCTTATCTATTCCTCACCCTCTCCCTGCTATTCTAGCTGCTGCTGGGGCTTACCTGGGCTGCTACTGCTGCTCCATGCTACTGCTGATGCTGCTGCTCTTGCTGAGCCTGCTGCTGCTTTTGCTGCTGGTGCTGCAGCTTCCTGCTGCTGCTGTGCTGCTGCTGCAGTGCAGCAGCAGCTGCAGCCACTGCTTGCTGTCCCCCCCCCCCTTCCTCTCACATACACACACACACTCCTATATATATACCTATATATATATCACTCTATATATATATATACATACATATATATCTATATATATATAACTAGATATCTATATATATTCACACTCATCTACACACTCTAACACACACACTAACACACTCACACACTAATACACACACACACTCATAACACTAACAACACACACACATAAATATATATATACTTAGCTACATATATATATATACACTTAATATATATATATATATCTACACACACTCTCAACTATATATATATAGACATACACCCAAAATATATATATACATATACACACACACAAGCGCACTTACACATATATATATATATATATATATATATATATATATACACACAGACATATACACACAGACATATACACACACAAGCACATAGATCTAAATACACACATACATATATAAATATATATATATAAACACACATACATATATATATAAATATATATATATATAGATACATATACACTAACACAACACACAACAACACCCAAACTACACGCCCCACTCACGCCCAACGACCCCGACACTCACCAATACCCTAAAATATATAAAATATAACTCGAAAACTCTAGCACACACTCCCCGATACTAACCCAGCGCGCGCACAAGCCCAAAACGAGGAAACCAAGTCGAAATGGCCGTTCGGTCATTTCGACGAACACGTGGTGCGCGGCTCGGAAAACCTCCTGAAACGCACACCAAACGAACTCGGAATCGGCCTAAAATTTACCCACGCGCTCTACACGATGTCTAGATCCTAGAAAATGCACTCCCGTGTCGATTCTAGATCCGTGGTGGAAATGCGCACGCACTTAGAATCGGCGACGACGAAAAATCCCAATTTTGCCCGAAACGCCCGTTTCTCCGCGACGTAGCTTCCCGTGTCCGAACGGAGACACGCACTCACCCTCTAGACACCCGACAACGTCTACCTAGGTCCATCTAACCTAGGGCATCACCCAAAATTGGGCCAAATTCGGATTCCATCCGAATTCGACACAAAACCTAATATCAAAGTCTCTAAACTCACCCAAACTAGTTCCAACTTCCTCCTACGGGTAGGGTTAGGGTCTATGAAGGTTCTACAACACTAATTACACTACACAAAAATAATTAGGAAGGGGAAAGTTAGGTTTTACCTCTTGGGAGTTGGAATCCCAAGGCCAAAGTCTCACAACCCCTAGAAATCACCTCCCTCAAGCTCCAAGCCACCAAAACTAGCCTCCACACAAAGTCTAGGCTCCACACACCTAGGTTAGAGAAAATGTAAGGTTAGGGTTAGCTTAAGGAAGAAGGAATGAAAGAAGAAAGAAGGAAAGTGAAGAGGGAACTCACCTTGGAGAAGAAGGAAGAAGGAAGAAGAAGTGGAGAAGAAGAAATGAAGAAGAAGAAGTGAAGAATGAAGAGGAATGAAGAAAGAGGGGGTTGATGCTGGCTTCACACGGAAATGGTAGGTAGGGGGGGGGGGTCCGGCCACATGTAAAAAGGGGTTCTCCAAAGCTCCAAATGTCCAAAATGCCCCTCCGAAACTCGATTTTGGGTTTCGGGTTCCAAAAATACTCAAACTAACTCCAATTCTCTCCAACTAACCTCCTAAAAATAAAATAAATATTTCTAAGCCCCAAAATAATTCTCACAAGGGTGTGGGCTAGGTCAGACATGGGTCCACTAGGGTCTGACATGGGTCCAGGCTAGCCAAAACCCTAAAACAATCATTAAAAAAAATATTACAAGCACTAAATAAATATAAATATAATTAATTAAATACAAACCACTATTTATCAAATAAAAATAAAAAATATACCCTATTTTCTAGAATTGGGTAGTGACAGGTGAGGTATTAGTAAGTATCTATATGTATAATAAGGTATTAGTTAGATTCTTAAACTATATATATCTTATAAGTATTGTATTGTATTGTAGGTTAGTATCTATGTATTAGTATGTTATATTTAGTAGCTAATTGATTAGCATATATTTAAGTTGAGTGTTAGCTACAAATGAGAATTTGATAATTACCTTGAGATACCAAGGTAAGTGCCAAGGTATTGAGGATACCCAAGCTATTGGATTTGGGTATCAAGTTGGGGGTTTAGTGGTTCGATACCGAGTTGGTTCAAAGCCAAGGTATCCACATAGCATTTGGTAGTTAGGATTAGTATACATATATTGTTTGAATGTGCATATATGGTATTTTATATTTCTTGTTTGCGTATCATGAGATACGGTATCTTAGTATCCTAGATTTAGCTTGTATGACCTAGATTCTTAGTGTATGAACCCAACATCCTTGAGTTAGACTTATGCAACCTAGAAATAGGTAGTTTGACCAAGTTTGACCGATTTGACTTAGAGTTGACCTAGTTAGACTATTTGACTTAGAAATAGCTTGATGACCTAGAAGTTGACTAGTTTAACTTATTTTCATTCCAAAACATTGTATTGATATTGTATTCCCTATCTAGGTCTTCGGTGCACCGTATCAGACATCTGTGAGACTATTCATCGGACTTCAGGCGAGTACATTCTCTGATAGTTTCTCATTTATGATATCCTCTATGTTTATTGTATTTAGTGTAGATATCCATGTTTTCATGACACGATGGTTACACGGATTGGTATATCCGGATCTCTTCATGAGATGTTATTCCTTGGTATATGGTGTATCTTGTGCAAGCCTTGTTTCATTGTTCTTCTTGTACATATACAGACACTGATTCTCGGGAAGAGTCGCTATCTTCTGGGGAATCTCGTACCATAGCGTACCATGGTTGGATCCACTATACCAGTCGGGGTTGGGGAGTATGTAGTGTAGATTTATGATCATATCCATCTTGTATCATGTCTTGTTCTTGAATAGTGTTAATCATACACCGCACGTATGATTAGCCAGGCCATAAATCTTGTATCAAGTTCCCAAGCTGATCACATGTTAAAGCTAGTACTCACTCACTTAGTCATTTAGTATTCTTGCTCATTGCCATATTGTTCATTCTTGTATTTTTTACATTATTTCCTTATTGTATATCTCTTGTATCTATTGTTGCATCTTATATATTCACATCTATTTACTGTTACATAGTTTATACCATTGATTAGAATTGCTGTTAGAGATGTACTCTGCTCTATTCCTGACTGGATATATTTTTTCCATATGACACTGAGGAATGGTACCCTACACATTACGGGCCTCAAGATGTTGTGGGCTTAGAGTCAGAGACCCTGGCTCAGGAGGGACTTATCCCGACTGAGACAGATGACCCGGGACTAGTGGCTTCTTAGTATATATATATCATGCAATTATTTAAAAATAAAAATATACACAATATTTTTAAATAGTAAAAAGACAAAAATACCCCTATTTTAGGATGTGGTAGTGACAACAAATCCAGTAGTCCCGGGTCATCATATATATATATATATATATATATATATATATATATATATATATATATATATATATATATATATAATGCATGAGTTAGTAGACTAGACCTAGAAGCCCACTAGATGAACCCCTGACCGAAATATAGGATTATAGATTTTAATTGGTAATTTTTGGGATTAAATATTGAGGTTATAATTTATTATTATTATATTTAATTATTGTGCCTTACCGTTTTTTCGATATTTGGAGCGCTACCCTAGCTTTTGTCTTCCAACAAATTTCACACCCGTGTCCTAGACGTGCCCGTCCTCCATTCTGACATTTGTGTAACTCATAAATATGCTCTCTTGTGCTTCATTTTAGTCGCACAATATTCGTTACGGATGTTTATTTTAATTCTAAATAAATCTAACTTTGTATCTTTGTGCGTTTCAATCGAAATTGGAGACACAATCTTGATCCATTTTGTGCAACCTAAATTATGACAATATTCTATTATGAGCCCTCTGTACTTGTGCTCCACCTTATTTTAACCCTATGCACTTTCAATTAATTTTAGAACACCAATTATATTAATTTTAATTAAATTGGTGTAAGGACCCAACTAGACCCAACACCAAACCAAACCCCCACTCACACCCTCAAGCTTCATCCTAAACACCAAACACCCTTTTCATCTACTACATCACACCAAACATGGTATTTTCTCTCATTTAATCCAAATTCTCACTTTCTGTGCAATTTTCCAATTGTTGGGGACTATTGCAAAAGTGCAGTGAGGTGTCCATATCTCATTGGACCCAACACATGAAGAAACTCTCCCCTTCACATGTGAATTTTCTCCATGATTTTGGAGTGTGTAACACTCAACATCCTTCTCCCTCATCAAATTCTAGCCATCCATTTCAAACAACACCATCTCCACCCTTTAAATTTTTATGTGAAAACAAGCCAAACCCAATTCCAAGGTATACTTGGGCGGCCCAAATCCCTAGGGCTACATCACCCTTTTCTCCCTATATATATATAACTTGTCTTCACTTTTTTTCATCACTACCATCACAAATACCTAAACTCAACCGAACCCTAAACCTAACCCAACATCATCTCCTTCCTCCTCCTCAACTCTTCCCCGGCCATCTCCTCCGGTCACCTTCCTCCGTCGTTCCCAAAGACACAACCACCACCACTGTTCACCTCTCCTCCCTGAGAGCCAGAATAGCCGCCTGAGCCTGAGCAGCAGGTCATCGTCCCCGACCCCGAGCAGCACCGTTCCCAGCCTCCCCGTTTTACCTTGATGCCTCCGTCTCCGACCACCACTCCTTCCATCACCCCGTCATCCTTCTCCACCGCCTGAGATCGACCCCGTCGTCATCAACCTCCCCTCGACAGCACGGCCCAACCCGCCGGAGCCCAGACCTCGTCTGAACGCCACCCAAATATCCCGACTTCCCCTCAACATCAACCTCGTCGACCCACGGCCAACTCGCACCCAGTCGACCTCCTCTCGCCTGAGACTTCCCAAACTACCCTCTTCCATCTCCTCCCCCACGACCACCTCCGCCCGCATCATCATCTTCCTCCCATCACCACCACCCTCGTCGACATCATCTACACCACCATCGAGCAACTCCCCATAGCAACTATGTCTCCTCCCCGTTCTTCTCCGACTTCACCCGTCGATCTCCAACCCGACGACGAGCAGCCCTTCCCTTTTCTTCCCCGGTCACCCCCGCCATTGACAGCACCCACGACTTTATCTCCTCCTCTTCCACCATTCTCCTTCGGTCAGGACCTCACCACCGCCACCCTCGTTCCTGTTCTCTCTGACATCCTCCTCCATCGTCCCCGTTCTCCCCTCGTTCAACAGCCCTCCTCGACTGAACCGTCGAGCCCTCGCCTGAGTTCTTCTCTTCGGCCATCCCTGGTCCTCATCATCATCATTATCATCACCATTATCATCATCATCATCATCACCATCATCACCATCATCATCATCATCGTCGTCGTCATCGTCGACCCGTCGACACTCCCCGATCGCCTGAGCAGCAGACACAGGAGCAGCCGAGCCCTCCACCGTGACAACACCACCTCGACGTCGAATACCCCGTGCACGTGCACGCCGAGGCCAAGGTTTGAAGTGCTTCTCTTATGATTTTGCGTATGTGAGTAGCGTTAGGTTTTAGCGTATCGTTTCATAAAATGTTAGATGTTCATCACGAGACCCATGCAAATAAACCTAGTAACTCGTACGTGTGTGTGTGTGTGTGCATATAATATTAGTTGATATATATAATGGCTCATCTTTTCATGATTTTGTCTTATTCTTCTGACACACTCTATTGCATGTCACATCAGTCGCATCCATCACTTTATGTCATATTTCTGACTTGTATTTATTTTCCATCACTTTGGCACTTGTCCCGAAGAGTGGACCTTGCCCCACCCATGCGACCTTGACATCCATGCGGCCTCGACTTCATGCGGCCCCCTGGCTATGCGCTTATTGTTTAATGCACACGTCGAATACTTGCTTGGTTTAAAAATGTTCTTGTTTGATTAAATAATTGTGGTACTATATGTTAAACTTAGAAAGGATTGGAACGTATGCTTGCTTGCTTGCTGGCATGATTCTCAGGTTGGTTGGAGGCCAGACTATTTTCTGGTAGAGTTGGTTCTTGGTTTATTTTGAGATCAATGTTTGGTCATGACTTTAACCATTCGTTAAGTGAATCCAAACTCTCCCTATATAAATGTCTTGTTGAACCAAGGATTACAAACGGCCTTAAAAATGAGTGTTAGAACAGACTCAGGGGCATCGGTGAGATTATGTCGACTTAACCCCAATTACTTTGATGGAACGGAGGGTGCCATTATTGTAGACGCTTGGCTGCAGAATATTGAAACAATACTAACAGCGACAAAGGTTCCAGCCGACGAACAATATAAGTAATCAATTGATAGTAATAGTTATGACTATAATGTGTATATATGATGTATGACCCTAGGTTAACTGTGGATTTTTTCGTATAATTGCATGAGACCATAAGTGTTAATTATGGATATCCCGTATTTATATTTACCATGTGACCCTGAATATTAGTAAACTGCCTGTCTTGTGTACACTGACGTACTGGCTAGACGTGTTAGTGATTGACTGTCTAATTATGCACAGTAATCAAGGACATGACACCTGTGTATTTAGACGCACGTTTGACCCTGCTAGTTGACTCGTATTACCCCTAACGTAGCTTCTGAATTCAGTAAAATTGTGTTTGTATGTGTGCTAGTGTAATGGCTGGTGCTATATTGTATTATATTATATGTATATAGGACCATTGGATCGTCCTGCGAGACTTCAGGAGTAGGATATTGGTATTACCAGCTAAGGACCCCAGGCGAGTACATTCTCTGATAGTTTTTTATTTATGATATCCTTTATGTTCATTGTATTTAGTGTGGATATCCATGTTTCTTGACACGATGGTTACACGGATTGGTATATTCGGATCTCGTCATGAGATGTTATTCCTTGTATATGGTGTATCTTGTGCAAGTCTTATTTTATTGATTATCTTGTATATGTACAGACACTGATTCTCGGGAAGACTAGCTATCTTCTTGGAGAATCCCGTGCCATAGCGTACCATGGTTGGATCTACTATACCAGACGGGGATGGAAAGTATTTTAGTGTAGATATATGATCATACCCTTCATGTACAAATCTTGTTTTCATGTTAGTGTTGGTCATACACCGCACGTATGACTAACCAGGCCATTATTTATGTACAAGTTTCTAAGCCGATCACATGTTAAAGCTAGTACTCACACAATTAGTCATTAGTATTCTTGTTCAATGTCATATTGTTCATTCTTGTATTTATTTCCAGTATTTTCGTTATTGTGTATCTCTTGTACATGTATATGCATCTTGTATATTTACATCTATTTACTGCTACATAGTCTATATTATTGATTTAGAACTGCTATTAGAGATGTACTTCGCTCTATCCTAACTGGAAATATTTTTCCAGACTGCGACTTAAAGGACTGGTGTCCGACATTTTATGGACCACAGGGAGAGTAGCTGCAGCCTTGGATCTTGTAGTTCAGTTATGATTCCGAAAGATCTAGCCGGGATCACTAGTTATTCAGATTAGTTTCTTTTAGCAGATTATTGGTACCGGATTTGTTTTCGGCATACTTTGAGACTTGGATATTATTATTTGAGTTAGACTATTTTTGTTGTTTAGACCTGTGTTGCATTTTATTTATTTTCTTCGATATCTTATCATGCTCTAGTTATGTGATTGAGTATTTTTATATTATATTGTGATATATGTGTCTCCTTATAGGGTTGGATATTCGTGAGAGATTGATTAGATTGTATTATGACCTAGACAGCGTTCTACCGCCGATGTTGCAGCGTAGGATAGACGTACCCACGCACTCGTATCCCTATATCGGGTGTGGGTCGTGATATTTGTCTCCAGCTTATTGTTTAGTATTTCTTCAGACTCATTGACGTTATTATTTTAGACTCATGAGTTGTATATGACTATTCTATTCTTTATCTGATTCGTGCTCATTTCCATCTTAGATCTGTGATTGAGTATATTGATATTGTTGGTGGCTCATTATATTGCTAGATAGATTTCCCAAACGGTGTTCTACCACCGATTTTGTGGCATAGGCTGGACGTTGTTCCCGACTTGCATCCCTACATTAGGTGTGTGACAGCACGATTCCTCTTACGACCCTCAGTTGTTGATGTGGTCCCCCTGACTATATACTCATGTCCTGGCGATGCTTCTGCGGTAGACCGGGCTGGACATGCTGGCTTACTGAATGGCTGGTATTATCCTTCTTCAAGCCATACTCCATCTGGGAGCAAGTCTTTGGTTTGGAGTTTCCCTGACAAATCATGCCTGTTGAGTTCTAACAACATCTTAAGACTCTGTTGGATGGTACAATTTTGCTTTAGCTGGGACTCCTGGTAAAGCTGGAACACTTGTTGCTAGAGCTAAAGTTGCTATTGTCGCTGCTTCTGTGTCACCATCATGGTCCTGATTATCTCTAGCATATCCTACGAGCTTAACTGCTCGGGTTGTGCTAAGGAAACTAGTGGAACTGGTTGACCTAATATGACTGGCAGAGCTGACTGATGATGAGAGGTTGCTGGCTCTTGATTATGACTTGGCAACGAAAACTGGTTATGGCCTACTACTGGAACTGTTGGAACTGCTGGAGCGATGGAACCCATAGAAGGTGGAGTAGATGGAGTGTCCCTGAAGGATAAGGACACAAGGACATCAACAAGGGACGAGAATGGAATAATCATGTCAAGCAAGCTTGAGTTCAAGGAGAGCGAGAAGTACAGGTCATAAGTAGAGTTCAATCGAAGAAAAGTAAAGGATTAAGATTCTAACAAGATGAGTCCTCCCACAAGTCTAAAAAATATACCTACATGGGCCACCACTAAAATCGTGTCACGCCCCGCTCCCAGAATACTAGGTAAATACGAGGACTGACATGGCCAACCGCACCTTGCAGAATACCGAAGTAAGTCGTAATGTGTTAAGGTTGTCTAGAAGACATATAGGTGAACTCTAGAATGCTATGATATCAGTCCTAAGGCCAACAAATCCTAATATCTCAATCCAGTAACACAAGTACAAGAGTATATCATATATGAAAGTAAAAAGGTATCCCAAATTATATACCACATATGATCATGAAGCTAGTGAATACAAAATGCTGCACTAGCAGAGTAAAATTATACATGATCAAATATACCATCTATGGTCTAAATATACATCATGTTGACCGAAGTCAGAGAAGTGATCTCAAAATAAGGGGCTAACACTGCCACTTGCTAAAATACCACAAAAAAGGAATAACACTACGAGGGGTGGAGGAAGGAAACCCACTCGCGAGCTTCGGTCACAGTCCTACGAGTGCGAATCATCTTGCTGGAGGTGCGGTGGATCCTGGTTCTCGATTATAATTATCTTGTTTAATTATTTCTAAATTATTTCAAGTTCTCGAGTCATGAACACTTGAGAACTTTCTAAAATGATGAGGCACGAGTACGAGCTTTTCACGAGTTATCGTATTCGCGACATTCGATACATTGGGCAATACTCACACTCGGTTGCCCGATACCAAAATATAATAAATTATCATACACAAACATTCCTACGGTGTTGTGAGGATCCAAATCAAATGTTAATATAGGGAAGCACAACATCCAACTATGCTCCAGTACTCAATTGGGCTAAAATAGTTATGCATTAAAAAATAATACATTATAGTAAATTAAGGATAACTCTCACATATAAACTCCAAATAATGTGATTCAACAAGATTTGGAAAAAAAAAACAGAGATCTACAACTTTTATGTTTTGAGTTTTACAAAATTCTAGCCAAAAAATAGCTTAAATAGGCAAAAATAGGTATTTTGGTCACCATGCGCGCAGCATAAATTTTGTGCGCGGCGCAGTGCTGTGGCAAGAAAATCCATGCGTGGCGCACTGCACGACAATAATTGATGCTCGCAGCCACTGATAGCGCGGCGAGGGTGTGATGCGCGCGGCACACTGCTATGGCATGAAACTCCATGCGCGACGAGGGTGTGATGCATGGTGCATCAATGTGCGGTGCATTGCTGCGGCATGAAACTTCATGCGCAGCGCACTGCTGCGGCATGAAAATCCATTCTCGGTACTGTTTATCGTCCCTGCCAGACAGGTTCGAGAACGAAGCTCCAAAATTTATTTTAGCCATAAAAACTTCAATTTAACTCCAAATTAAGCAATTCAAAAGCCAAAATGCTCGAAATGGAAAGCTCCATCAGATAGAACAACTAGTTTTTTGAAAAAAAAAGTTTTAATAGATTAAATAAAGGAAAAACTCATAGAACCCATATAAAATCCTAAGTTAAAACTCAGATCTACGCAAATCTATACATCAAAATCCAAAACTCCAAGAATTAAATATGATCAGCAACTCAAAAAGAACATTTTCCATCAAATATATTTTTAAAATAACATATATATATCAATAATTCAAAAATCAAAGCTTCACCATTGAGCAAGATGTACTTGCCTTGGGTGGCTTCTAGCCTCTACCTCTCACGGTCTAAGTCACAGTAACTTCTCTCTAGGGTTAGGGTTTTGCTAGAGGAAGCTTGAAGTGGAGGAGGAAGAAGGAAGCAAAAAGAGTGAAATAAGAAAATGAGTGAGGAGAGAGAAATACTCAAATATATAATAAGAGGAGAGAAAGATGGTTTAGTCATGGGTTCAATCAAATGAACCAAACCAGGTGTCCATTCTACATGTAGATCCTAAACTGGATCTATAGCAATGCCAATAGATATTCTACTAGTCTCGGGTAGTCTCCCTCAACAACAAGAAAAATAAAATGACAGAAACCAATATGAGAAATACAGCAAGAATATATTATCAAAAAAAATTAAATTCTAGAAATTCTAGAAATACCAAATCTGAAATCGAGTGTGACATAAGGGGGGCGCATGAGATCCCCTGATACGATATTCAATGTCCGTCAGAAGTTCTGACACACCACTCATCACCCTGAGCGCCTTGAGAATCATGAGAGAGGCGGGGGCTCATAAAAAGATAAAAAGTCACGTTAGTGCATTAATAACTTTGTCAGATGTGCCATGCCACGTGTTCCCTCATATGCGGCTACGGCCTGTGCGACCTTGTCATTATGCAGTCAAAGTGTCCAATCGACCAAGGCCAGACGAGAGATTGAATGCGTCCACAATGCCATACGATTGAAGTGTCCATAAGAGCAAGGCCAAATGAGAGTACATATGCGGCCAGACGTTATGCGACCAAGACGTTATGCGGCCAAGATGTTATACGACTTTCAGCTTGCAAGATCTGTCTGTTGCAACCAAAGATCTTTAAACAATCAGTGTTGACTATGTGTCCCATTGACGGAGTCACGCATACAGCAGAGTTAAAAAATAACTCCGAGATCCTATCAACAACATATCCCAACTAAGGCCACATGGCAGCATGTCCGTGATATGCGGCTACAGTTGTAACTGTATTCCGTTGAATGAGGCCTATGCGGCCACCAAACAGAGGCATATGCGGCACCTATATCCCGTCAGCAGGATGGCTACAAATAGCAAAGGTAGCATACCCCACAAGACCCCCAGGCGAGCTACGTACGTGCACACAAGCTCAAGAGAGAGAAAATAGAATAGAGCATCCCATTTCCTCGTTGGACCATCAATGGAGTAAAGGAGTCATTGCAATACTCGATCTTCATCGTCACATTCCCCAGATCAAAATTGTACTTAGATTTTGTCTATGATTTCTTTGTACTTTTTGTTTGTTGTTGGACAAAAGTTTCCCAAACTTACATTAATGGCAAACACCTACATAATTGTAATTAATCATACTGCAACTAATACAGTTATATACTCTTGATACTCTACTATCTTCTCATTTTGAATAGCTAGTTTCATATCATTTTGATAGAGCATTGGGGATGCCTTACTACTTTATCTTATAAGACTCTATGATTTATGCTTCTTGTTTGAATGATTAAGACATAGATGTTCAGTGTGACCCTAAGTGACTTGATTGTAGCATACATCCCCTTGTCTATATTATAGCATTGATCATATTACGGGTTATTTGTATACTCCGTAGTGCGTAGCTGGCCGTGTTATACCCTCTTTCTTCATATTCTGGTACTGGGGCGTGACATCGACATAAAAGTCACAAAAAAATTATTGGGACGAAGAAATGCGGATGTCCATCAAGATGGTGATTGTGTGTGTAGACGATGAGAAGTAGATAGTCCAAGTCAAGAATGGAATGCACAATCATCATATTGCCAATAAACTAACGGGACATCCGTATGCCGGACTGTTAAAAAATGATGAGAGAAAACTAGTTGAAGAACTGTCCATTGTCGGAGTTGCACCCAGACAAATTTATTTCCTCTTGCGACAGAAAGACGATAAGAACAAGTCAACAATGAGGACAATCTACAACGGTTAGTGAGATCGAAATCTAATAGTATGAAAGAAAGCAGCAAGTGTTGATACGTTATTTTGGACTGTTGTATCATTTTGCACTCTTATATAAAAGATGTAAAGCAAACTATATGGTTTTCTAATATTTTGTACTTTTGTTTCATTTGTAACGACCCATTCCGTCCAAGCGGACAGCCGATTCAAACGGCGCAGGTGCAACGACCCGACCCACTTTGCTCAGCGAGAAGAATCGTTTGAGGCAAAGGATTTTCAGACTTAGCCCTTCAGGAGTTCAGACTTAGACTTTCAAAGGCTCGCTCGGAGTATCGCTCAACCGAGGCGAATCATCGCTAAGGTGGGTGGCTACAATAAACTTGTCTTTTCTTAGCCAGCACACTTAAAATATGGATGATACATGCTAGTCGCTAGGTGAATCATCTCCTGCATGCAAATAAAGAATACAACACAACTAAGTAAGGGAATAATCACATCTTGTATTGCTTGTGTTAGAACATGAAAATAAAATTTTGCTTATAAATGGACCCTCGTATGCTACCTTTGCCTTGTGCAAGTAGACCCTGCTATACCTAGAGTAGATCATTATGCACTATCCATAGTGCACTGCTTTACTTGTTTACATTGTTCGTCCCCTAAGAACTATGTTGCTCAATATGTTCCTGTATGGTTGCACTCTTCACACTACCCCTTATACCGTACCAATGTAAATGCTTATGTTTCACAAAAAATACATGCTTGCTTGCTTACATTGTAGCTAGTACTCGTTGCCTCGATTCAATATTTGTCACATAATTCTATGACACAATCAAGTGAACACTATCTTGCCTTGAATTCATTCGATTCACCGGAAGACTATCTAATAGTCGTTCCGTGCAAGTATGAACCTGAAAGTATAAGGGACCGTTAGGTCACCAAGGTAATTCCCGAACCAGGAGATTGCATCATGTCAAGTAAAGCAAGAATCACAGCTCATGGAGCAAGACTCATTCAGGTATTCGGATCTTTGGTAGTCTCTCTCGAGTGGGCGAGATGGTGTATGCGCCCTTATTGCTACACCTATCTCCGCCTATGAGACTACGCATCATCCAAAGGCTAAGTGAATCAAGAATTAACATGTCATGTCATAAATTCTGTGAATCTGAAACCCAAGAATTGCATAGTCGCGGGCAACTCGTGCACGAGGTATCGTAAATTTCTTGGATGATCGTCGGGGCACGGAGATCGTGCCGGCCTGGGAGAAATCATATAGAGACTCATCGAGCTTTGGCGGGATGGTGTTTGTGCCTCGAGTTTTTAGCGCTACACCATCACCATTAAAAGAGTCTGGGTCTCTCCTATTACGGCGGGATGGTGCGTGCCTCGATATTTTAGTGCTATACCCATCTCCGTCAAGAGACTCGTCCAAATAACTTGTAGTGCCAAAGACCCTCATGTTCATATAGATAAGTCATCCTCGCTTAGAAGCAATCCGCTTGCGAGTCATTGCATCACATCCAAAAATTGAAACCACCAGAACGATTATGAGTATAAGATATTTATACATAATTTGAACAATCTGAGCAATCTATTGCAACACACATGAGTAATTTGTGTAACTCGTGCACCTGAAACAGAACCTCGCTCATAACACTCGTGTTTGCTTATGCAATTTGACTTGGATTCATTATATGCCCCTGGATTTTATTACATATGCTCATGCTCGGTTTAACTTGGTTTTTCTTGGACAGGGAAGGACGGATGGTAAGTCTCGTCGTGTTACTCTTATATCGCATGGCGCACTGCCACACGAGTTAGACTTTTTTATTATGCCATAAAACTGATCCTAAAGCAAGACTCTAAAGATAACTTAATAGATGGTGCACGAAACCTTTATAATATGTTTGGATTTGTCGAGCGGGAGAGAAGCCTCCCCATCAGTGCATTCATATACTGATAACCCACCAGATTGCTTGCAAGGTGCGGGAGAACCTCGTTCAGTGCGGAAACCCCTTCGCGCGTGCTAAGACATAGAGTTCGCTCTGGAGGCTTGGAGCGTTGAGTCCGGAACTGAAGCACATATACAAGACATAATATTGGAACATCGCCTATGTATCATTCCACAAATATAGCCACTTTGCACGCTTTTACTGTTTCAGAGAGAGAGACTTGAGCGACTTATAATCTTGGCCTAGCGCCGCTTGTAACACTTGTTCAATATCAATAAAGAGCTTATTTTAATTCTATACTTATGTTATTCAATACTTCTGCTATTGACGACTCTATGAACTTGTTACCAATTGCATGTGTCTTTCTTATTCCGCTGTACTCGGACTATCTGTACGACTCTGTGGCTTAGATATTTTATCGTCTGTTCAGATCATGGACTTGCATGGGCGCAACTTACGCTTGTGCGGCATCACGTCCAGATGGGAAAGATCGTCCCGTGGGAGCGCTGGCGCGGTGATTCACGTCCAGCGGAGGCGGCCAATTACCTACGGAAGATCGGGGCATGACATATTGGTATCAGAGCATGGCTTTACGCCTTTGGACTTTTTATCGATTTTTACAGTTTCGAAAGCTCGTTCATGGGTTATGTGCATACACACTCTCTCTCTCTCTCTCTCATTGACCTGATGGAATATTTCATACAATGAGTCTAAATAATTTTAAAAGTGCATGTGAATGATATGATTGCTTGTACGAAATTATGATGCAAGGGCCTTTGTGCCGAACTGTGTTAGACTTTTTGGGAATAGACTCGCGCTATAATTTAGATGTTATGTGCGAACCTGAATACCTATACGTGATTATCCAGCTGGTTAGTGTACGAAATAGAATATCGTTCGTTAGCTATGCACACAGTCTTTCGACTAAGTTGTGTTGAGTATCGAGTGCCAAGATCCTCTTGGTGCAATCTAGTTGCAAGCGAGATTGGGATATCGTTCAGATAAAGATAAGTTAGACTTAGAATGACAACCGATAGAAACATTATCAGATTATCGCTAAGGCGAATAAAGAGAATCGTGCTTGGACTTTATGAAATAGCTTGGACGGTATTGCGTGTCTGAAGATACAAATCAAAATATGGTTTACTTGGACGACTATCAACAGGATATATATATATACGATACTAAGATTTTATCAGGCGATGCTTAGGTATCGTACAGGAATTCTAAGGAACGACTTGGTGAATATGCTAGCGGGTGATGCGAACATGATTGAGGATTTAATCGGGTGACTCGATTCCTGAGTGGTGTATGGATTATTTTGGAAATGTTCAAACGAATTCATAGGTCTCGTGTGATAGTTGGATCGAACGATTAGAGAATGTCTTGAACAAGTGATAAAGCTTATATCGAATAGGAATTCAAGGAAATGGAAATCAATATCTTGGTCAAAAAAAACTTGTTTAAAACTTGGAGGATCGTGCGAACGATTTCAAATTGAAACAAACGGATTAAACTTGAATACAATATCGCTCGAATAGAAGTTAGCCCGAAAATAAATATTGTGGTTCGATGAAAGAGGTAAGCGATAACGGATTTGATCTGGAGTTTGGAAGAACGATCTTGAATCTAGTTCAAAAAGATAACCTTCGAAATTAGTCCCAACCGAGAACGATTATCCTGTTGGAGCGCCGGCGTGGTAATTTTACGTACGGCAGGGATGATCGAACTCACAAAAACATATTCGGTGATTATTCCAAACGAACTCGATGAATGGAACATATCAAAAGTGGATAGACTTTAGCTTGAGTATTGAACTTAGTTGCTTGAGGAATGCCAGAAGTATACTATAGATTAATCAAACGGTAACATTGAAGTTGGATAATTTTACTAGACGAATTATAATCACAGCATGAACGAACATGACTTAGAGAATTATATATATAACATGGATGGAACAAAGTGTAAATGATAAGGTATCTCAATCATTTCGAAGATAACCATAACGTTCGACGTTCTTGTCTTGTGCGAGCATAATAACTCTATACTCGTACATACGTCACGCCCGAATTAGGATAATTATCTAGCGGGGGCATTGGCGTGATGATCTCACGTCCAACGAGGATGATCGAACTTACGGGAGATCGAAGCGTGACAACTGATGGATCGTCTTGACTTGTGGTTCGACACGATAAGACAAGTTTGGGAATGCAAGTGAATCAGAAGTATTTCAATGATAAGTTAGTCTAAAATCTGGAGTAAGTCACGCTTGATGGTTTCATGAACGGATACATAAATCTTGTTGGACGACTTAGAGTTATAATTAAGATTTAGAATTAAATCATGGCTTGGTGGTCTAGATTTGAAATGGACAAATGGGTTCTATCAAACATGCTTAAGAAGATAGACTATGTGAATTGCTATGCTTGTCATACGACATATATCATAGATTTTACTGAACAGACTCGAACCATGTACAAATGAACGTATTAATGTGTGTAGGATAATCCATGATCGATGTTTAAAAATTTGAGTGAACGAGCTTGTGTAAAATATTCCGTGCAAAATGAATAATGGTTTGACCTTAGGAATTGGTGCAAGCATCGTACGACGAATTTGTATGATGAATCGTGTGTTTGAACTTGTACCTATGACCTTGTGAGCTGGCCTAGTAATTAGGTAGACGACCTTGTGCCAAGTGAAAGAACTTGTGTGACCGACCTTAGCATATTGCTTGAACAAGCCATAGAACTGGGACAGCAAGACTTAGAGTTAGACTTGAAACGGTAAGTGTATGCCATATTTGACATAAACAGAATGTACAATAGGACATGGACGCTACTCGGTTGATCGAATAGATCGTGCTTAACGGTAGTGCAATGCTTGATTTGAGTCGGATTGGAATGACTTGAAATTTTATTGACCCTATTGGAAATATCATCGTGATTTGTAAGACGAGAACCCTTGAGATTTTCGCAAGTAGCTTGTCCGATTTTGCTATCGCTAAGTTTGGTTGAATGCATATATTTGAGGGACGTCTTAAACGTGTGCACAATCCAAGACTCAATGATATGTTGAACTCGAGTGCAAAGACCTCACTATGACTCAATGATATGTTGAACTCGAGTGCAAAGACCTCACTATCGCTAAGTTGGTTGACATGTATATGTTTGAAGGATGCTTTGAATATTGCATGATCCAGACTCGCGATATGTTGATCACGAATGCTAGTGCAAGTAAAAATGTTAGACTCGCATGGACGAGTATATCGATTTGGATAAGTTTGCCTCAACCCTAGATCATTATTTGAGATGGATCATTACGTACCCCGCGTTAAGCGATATGTTCCGCGCTAAGGCGCATTATAGACCAAGCTAGACCGTGGATCAAATGATAGAGTCATTCAATGAGACTGACCCAACATACACGCGATACGGTATAAGGAACGAGTAAAAAATTATGTTCGAACGGATCTAGTGGTACCGATTGTTATGCTTGAGATAGATTCGATAGTGCGATAGAACGGCTTGCGCTCAGAAAGTCTCGAGGATAAGACTTTTTCTGAGTGGTGTATAATATAAAAACCCGTTCCGTCTGTAAGCCCTTTTTTTTTTTTTTTAAATATTAAATTGGGATTTTTCACAATTTTCTGGAATTTTCTGGGAATTTTCTGTAAATAAAATCAGGGTTTTTAATTATTAAATAATTTTTATTTGTTAATAAATAATATTAAATTATCATAGAAATAATATTTTTGGATGTAAAATAGAAAACTGGACTTAGGGTAATATTAAATTGTCATAGAAATAATTTTTCTGGAAATAATATTTTTCGTCTCGATCCGACGTCGATACGGACGTGTGAGATTTCGCAGAAGTCGATTTGGGTGTGCGTGCACACCGGGATCAACGCGTATCCGCGGACATCGCCCCGTATCCGTACTTTTTGGAACGTGCCCTAACTTTGTGTAGACACGTCGGATCGAGACGAAACTTGTGCCATCGGACTCGTAGCAATACGCTGGTCCTGTGGGTCAAGTTTGGTTCGATTCTGAGAACGTTGACAAAATCGCGTGTCTTGGGCCCCATAGGCCCCGCTTGACGGGCGATTTTGTGATCGGCTCATCGAAATCTAATTTTGAAAGTTTCGTTGGGTTTATATCATCGTTCCTGACCTGTTGACACTAAGTTTGGTGAAATTGGAGACCTTTGACCAGGACGCATTTTTCGGCGCAAAACGGGCCCACATGGGGACCCCGTTTTGACCCGAAACTGTCGTTTCTGTCCTTGTCTCCAAATTGGACTCAAGGACAGGCGTTTCTAGCTGATTGATATTTTCTGGATCTGATGGTGATGTTTGTTTTAGCAACCGGAGTACCGCCTGCAATTCCCGCCGAAGTCAGAACTGCAAACAGGGCCGGAACCGCAGGCAAGTGTACCTCGCCAAAACTTGCAACTTTGCTACCTATTTTCTGGACTTAGCTTTGCATCAGTGGGCAAGTAAAGCTTGCCAATTCTCAGATATTTCTGGTTATAGTATTTTACTTGATTTCTTGTAGATTCATATGTAACTTGTTTAACTGCTCAACCCAGGACACCTGACACTCTTCATGTGACGGGATTGCCTGAGATATACCTGGTGATTCCGTATAGGCTATATTTTCATGTCATTTCCAGTTTACATGCTTAGATTCTAGCCTGACTCATTGCATTAGTTCAAACTTGCGTGACTTGTACCTGACATTTTCTGGAACTGTGACGTGAAATTACATGGGGTGGGAAGAGTATTATCATATCAAGGCTGAATATATTATAATATAAATATTTTTATCTGGCGGTGTCTTAGACTCTGATACAGAGCTTTGGTTCCTTACTGGCTCTTCGAGAAAATATTGCTATGGTTTCTTCAACACTGATCCTGTAGTAGTCAGCCTGAGTATGACTAAAACTCTCACTTGCATATCACTAGCTGGTTTACATATTTACCCTGCTGTTTATTTTATTGCTGCACTGCATATGTTTTGGCTTGTATTTTCTGTACCTTGTTATGTCCCCTGAGGACCTGGAATGGACTATGTCCCCAGGTATAGCCGCAGAGAACTACCTCGAGGTATACGGTACAGGAGCACTCCTTGGAGCAGAACCCGGAACCGAGGACGAGATAGTTGCAGAAGACTTCTCCTGAGCACCGGCTTCATATACACAGTATTTCCATTTCAGTATTTTATTTCCTGTCTTTTCCTTAAATGTAACAGAATAATTCTCGGATTTGTTTCCCGAGATACTTATTTGATATTGCTTATTTATTTCCATTGCATTATTTCTGGCAATTAATTTGTGTTTATTCTGTAGATGAGATTAGTAATACCTGAGACTTGTACTTAGTACTGCTAGACTACAGCTTAAGCATGCCCTGATGGATCCATTAAATTGGGTTGTCCATCGGTGCGTGCTGCTGGCCATTGCTCACGTGCTCAGTCCCTCGGCATTTTGGGACTGGGGCGTGACATGGTTTTTGTGGTGGCCCATGCAGGTCTACGACTAAATTGTTCAATTTCAACTTAGGGACCGAACAGGCCTGCAATAAGATAGGATAAGTTTTTAGGATCTCATCCACTTGCTTGAATTGTTTTTGATATCTGTATCGTACTCGAACTAATTTGAACTTGTATCTTGCCTTGATTCCTGTGCGCCTCTTATTGGTCATTTTGGATACAGGGAAATGGACCCACAAGAATGCAACGAGACTCCCGTCGGAACACCACAAGCTACAGGTGTCACCTACGACGATGAAGTGACACCAGTCGGAGGAATTCCCTCAACTCAACAGAGCCAGCAGGCTGGTCAACCTACCTCCCGATTCCGGCGCAATGACATCCCACCTCCGCCGCAGTTCGTCCCACCAATGCCCGTGTTCCCACCAGGACAGCCGATCGACGGGCAGCAAATATTCCAAATGATCTACGCGATGATGCAAGCTCAGCAACAAGTTCAACACGAGGCTCAGCGTCGCGAAGCTAACTTCTTAAGGGACAGCATCGTAACTGCACTGGGGCAGGCCAACCTACCAGCTCGACGGCCAACTACAGGCTCAATCACTGACTTCCGCCAACTTAAGCCCCGCACTTTTTCTGGAAAAGAGGAGCCCACAGAAGTTCATGAGTAGCTCACCAACATTCGGCATCAACTTGAAGCAGCTGAGCTTCCCCGGGAACGTTGGATGACTGCCGTCAGAATGCAATTGACGGACAACGCTCATCACTGGTGGCTATCCGAGGAGACGCGACTCGGACCAGACCGAGTCACTTGGGAGGAGTTCTCCAGACTCTTCCAGGAGATATACATTCCTGCCATCGCTCGATCAGAACTGCGGGACAAATTTAATCGCCTCACTCAGGACTCCATGACGGTGGAAGAGTACAACGCAGAATTCATTCGTCTGAGCCGCTTCGCCCCCACCCTGATCCCGACTGAGGAAGAGAAGGCCGAGAAATTCTTCGACGGACTGAACATTGAGCTGCAGAAACTAATTGGGTCCGTCGCACCAACATCATACTCGGACGTTCTTGCTGCGGCTCGACGCATAGAGCGCATCACCAAGAGAGAGACCAGACTGAAGCGGTCGTCCCCATCCGCACCAACCAAAGCAGCACAAGAGGAGTCTGTAAAGCGTCAACAAATAAGCTCGCCACCAGCAGCAGCACCAAAAGTCTTCTACCTTCCTACCTGTTACCACTGCGGCAAGATAGGCCATGTCGAGAAGGAATGTAGACGTAAACTCGGACTATGCTTAGGCTGCGGATCCAGACAGCATGCAGTGAGAGACTGCCCTGAGAATAGAGAAGGAGCACCAAGGACGAACCAGCAAACTCCACCAGCACCTCGAGCAGCACCCTACCAGCAAGCTCAGCAACAGCAGAGGAATCTACCTCAAGGACGAGAGCAGGCTTACGCGATGACTTTGGAGGACACTGATGCGAGTAAGTGATTTATAGTTATCCGTTTTAGTCTTGTGTAGCTCGTGCCTATTGGTTCGTGACCTCAGCCCCAACCTAGTAATTTGTAACTTGTTAATAACAACCTGGTTTTGATAAAAGTTATAGTTTTAACTAGATTTTCCTGGAAAGTGTAAACTTTTAATTTTTAGGGAAACGGTACTTCCCTAAGTATCTTGTGATGTATTTTCAAACGATGTTTGCGACCGCATCATCTCTGTTGACCGGTTATTCTTTGATTGCGAGGACGCAATCCTCTTAAGGGGGGTAGATTGTAAACTCCCTGATTTTTCAAAATTTTAAAAACTGGATTTTTCACAATTTTCTGGAAGTTTCTGGAATTTTTCTGTAATTTAAAAACAGGATTTTAATTATTAAATAATTTTTAATTAATATTAAACAGTATTAAAATATTATGAAAATAATATTTTTGGGTGTAAAATAAAAAACTGGACTTAGGGCAATTTTTCTGGAATTTATTGGACCTCAGACCTATTTTTAAATGCCTAAAAAGTATTTATTTATTTATTTATTTATTTATTTATTAATTAATTACTGATTTTATTATATTTATTATTATTATTATTATTATTATTATTAAATAAAACCTAACCCAATCGGCCCGGCCCAGCCCATTGGGCTCGGCCCAGCCCAACCCGCTCGCCCCTATCGGGTCGGGTCGGGTCCACCCGCCGCCCGACCCGCTACCCGAGACCCGCAACCCACAAGACCCGGCTCCCCTCTCTCTCCCCCAGCCCGCGTTTCCCGCCGCCTCCGTCGCGTCCTCCGCCCGCTCCGGCCGGCCACCTCGCCCACGACCACCCCCTCTCTCCGCCTCCTCCGCCCCACTCGAACCCCGGCAGCCCTATAAATCTCCCCCCGCCGTCTTCCAGCTCCACGAACCGCCACCGCCACTACGCCGCTCCGGCCTCGCCTCGACGACGCCGCCGCGTCCCTCGCCGACCTCCACCACCCTCCTCCCGCCGCTGCCAGCGCCTCCGGCAGCCACCGCAGCCACAGCAACAGCAGCAGCGGCAGCAGCTCCACCGCCCCAGCCGCGCCGCCGCCGCCGGCGAGCCCCCAGCCACCGCGCCGCCCTCCGCCGCAGAGGCCCGGCCCCTCCGCCGTTGCCCGGCTGCCCTCCGCCCAGCTCCGGCGAGAAATCCCCAAACCCTAACCCTAATTCAGTGTCCTGTGTCGTGTCGGACACGATTCGACCCTGGTTTTCGGGTCCCCTTCAGGTGCGTGTAACTTTTTGCTCGTAGCTCCATTTTTGATTCCGTAAATTACGTTGCGAAGCCTGTATGACCCTCTCGGTGCCCGGATAAACCGCTCGGGGCATCGCTTCCTGTGGTGATCGCACACCGCGATCCAAAAACAGGAAAAAACCAGACCCTGTTTCACCCCGAAACTGAGTACGCCCCGCCAAACGGGACGACTTGGTCGCGCGCAGTCTTCACAGATACGTGCGCATCGTCGATACGGACGTGTGGGATTTCGCAGAAGTCGATTCGGGTGTGCGTGCACACCGGGATCAACGCGTATCCGCGAACATCGCCCCGTATCCGTACTTTTTGGAACGCGTCCTAACTTTGTGTACACACGTCGGATCGAGACGAAACTTGCGCCATCGGACTCGTAGCAATACGCTGGTCCTGTGGGTCAAGTTTGGTTCGATTCTGAGAACGTTGACGAAATCGCGTGTCTTGGGCCCCACAGGCCCCGCTCGACGGGCGATTTTGTGATCGGCTCATCGGAATCCAATTTTGGAAGTTCCGTTGGGTTCGTATCATCGTTCCTGACCTGTTGACACTAAGTTTGGTGAAATTGGAGACCTTTGACCCGGACGCATTTTTCGGCGCAAAACGGACCCACATGGGGACCCCGTTTTGACCCGAAACTGCCGTTTCTGCCCTTGTCTCCAAATTGGACTCAAGGACAGGCATTTCTAGCTGATTGATATTTTTTGGATCTGATGGTGATGTTTGTTTCAGCAACCGGAGTACCGCCTGCAATTCTCGCCGAAGTCAGAACTGCAAACAGGGCCGGAACCGCAGGCAAGTGTACCTCGTCAAAACTTGCAACTTTGCTACCTATTTTCTGGACTTAGCTTTGCATCAGTGGGCAAGTAAAGCTTGCCAATTCTCAGATATTTCTGGTTATAGTATTTTACTTGATTTCTTGTAGATTCATATGTAACTTGTTTAACTGCTCAACCCAGGACACCTGACACTCTTCATGTGACGGAATTGCCTGAGATATACCTGGTGATTCCGTATAGGCTACATTTTCATGTCATTTCCAGTTTACATGCTTAGATTCTAGCCTGACTCATTGTATTAGTTCAAACTTGCGTGACTTGTACCTGACATTTTCTGGAACTGTGACGTGAGATTACATGGGGTGGGGAGAGTATTATCATATCAAGGCTGAATATATTATAATATAAATATTTTTATCTGGCGGTGCCTTAGACTCTGATACAGAGCTTTGGTTCCTTACTGGCTCTTCGAGAAAATACTGCTATGGTTTCTTCAACACTGATCCTGTAGTAGTCAGCCTGAGTATGACTAAAACTCTCACTTGCATATCACTAGCTGGTTTACATATTTACCCTGCTGTTTATTTTATTGCTGCACTGCATATGTTTTGGCTTGTATTTTCTGTACCTTGTTATGTCCCCTGAGGACCTGGAATGGACTATGTCCCCAGGTATAGCCGCAGAGAACTACCCCGAGGTGTACGGTACAGGAGCACTCCTTGGAGCAGAACCCGGAACCGAGGACGAGATAGTTGCAAAAGACTTCTCCTGAGCACCGGCTTCATATACACAGTATTTCTATTTCAGTATTTTATTTCTTGTCTTTTCCTTAAATGTAACAGAATAATTCTCGGATTTGTTTCCCGAGACACTTATTTGATATTGCTTATTTATTTCCATTGCATTATTTCTGGCAATTAATCTGTGTTTATTCTGTGGATGAGATTAGTAATACCTGAGACTTGTACTTAGTACTGCTAGACTACAGCTTAAGCATGCCCTGATGGATCCATTAAATTGGGTTGTCCATCGGTGCGTGCTGTTGGCCATTGCTCACGTGCTCAGTCCCTCGGCATTTTGGGACTGGGGCGTGACACAATTGTCATAAATGTTTAGTTTAATCTTGTTGTGCATTGTGTACTTTGCTCCTTTCCTGACTGGATCTGTTGTTTTAGGCGATGATGAGGACCTTGCCCCTACCTATTATGGCCACTAAGAGTTAGCAGGTGACCCATATGAGGAGCCAGTTCCCACCCAGGAGGATACTTCTGCAGAGTAGTTAGCAGTAGCTACTTATTTTTTCCTTTCAGCATATACTCGGGTTTGTCCCCGATTTATCTTTTGGCTTTGTATTAACTATGGATTTGTTGTCACAATTTGTTTTATAAAAGTTAGCATTCCTATTTCCTGTTATTTTCCTTGTCTATTTATTGTGGATGAGATAGATTTAAAATTATTTGTGAGTAAGACCTAGACAGCGTACTACCGCCGACACTGTGGCGTAGGCTGGACGTGCCCACGTACTCGTGCCCGAATTTTCGGGTGCGGGTCATGACACATTTTTGTGGTGGCCCATGTAGGTCAACGACTAAATTGTTCGGTTTCAACTTAGGGACCGAACAGGCCTGCAATAAGAATATGATAAGTTTTTAGGATCTCATCCACTTGCTTGAAACATTCTTGATATCCATATCGAATTCGAATTAATTACTTGACTTGCGTCCTGCCTTGATTCCTGTGCGCCTCTTATTGTTATTTTGGATGCAGAAAAATGGACCCACCAGACAGCAACGAGGCTCATGCAGAAAAACCACAAGGCGTTATGGGTACCCACGAAAACAATGTGACACCAGTTGGTGAAGGCCAATCATCACAGTACGGTCAAGCAAGTCAGCCTGCCTCAAGAATCCATCAAGATGACGTTCCACCATCGACGCAGTCTGCTCCACCGATACCTTCCTTTCTACTAGGACAGCCTATGGACGAATAACAAATGTTCCGAATGTTCTACGTGATGATGCAAGCCTATCAGAAGGTTCAACAAGAAGCTCAGCAAAACCAAGCGGAGAACTTCATCGACAGAATTAGCTCGGAGTCACGGAAGCTAAGCAGTTCAAATGCAATTACCTTCGACGATGACGTTCTTACTGCAGCGCGACCTGTGGAGTGCACCACAAGGATCGAGTCCAGCCGGAAGCGGCCGTATGCGTCAGCACCCGACCAAGCACAACAGGAAAAAGCTGCAAAGCGACCACAGATGAATCCAACTCAAGGACAGAACCAACAAGCTCCCACTTGTGGCTATTGTCGAAAACAAGGTCACATTTGGCAGGATTGTAGAAAGAGGCTAGGTGCCTGTCTATATTGTGGATCAGCAGTACATCAAATGAAGGACTGTCCTGCTGCTCAAAGACGCACAACTGCACAAAAAGTTCCAGTTCAGGCCAGGCCCCAGCAGCGCAGCAGAGAGCACCACCTCCAGAACACGGACAAGCTTACGCGCTGACCGTAGAGAACGTGCAGACTCTTAGAGTAACTAACGCGCGTAAGTGATTCGTAGATACCGTTTTCTAGTATTGTTTTAGCTTGTGCCTATTGGTTCGTGACCTCAGCCCCAACCTAGAAATTTTGAACTTGCTAATAACCTGGTGTGCTTTTATATTTGATAACTGTAGACATTGTAGAATCTTTTGTTATTGTGCTTATTGTAGGTTGTTTTGTGAACTTAAATGATTTGTACCTCCTTTCATCATCATCTAGCATACTTATATTCGTTGCACCTTGACTTATGCTGCTAGTATAGCCTAGTTTTGCAAGCTTATCCTTTTATCAAGCTTGTTCATGACATATGTATTAGTGGGTCGACACACTAATACAATTATCTATTCAGAATCAGCGTATTACGGTCTGATCAACCTTAGTGCATTTTGATTCGCCCTTCGTACTACGTTACGTGGATTGAAAAATACAGTTGACTAGTATACCTGCCCTAGACATGTCTGAGCATAACTGTATTAATACGAGCATGTGAAGAGGAATTTCCAAGATAGGATTCAATCCACAAACTGCTTAACAATTCCTATTGAATTCTTTAAACGTCTTGATCCCGATATTTTTCTATCACCTCACCCTTGAACTCTGTATTATCGATCCTCGTCTTCCCTTATTTCGGAAAAACGAAACCTCGTGCT
This sequence comes from Iris macrosiphon, assembly GCA_036927795.1. Taxonomy (NCBI): domain Eukaryota; kingdom Viridiplantae; phylum Streptophyta; class Magnoliopsida; order Asparagales; family Iridaceae; genus Iris; species Iris macrosiphon. The sequence continues at coordinate 155,220,191 of JAYESA010000005.1, forward strand.
TGGTATAAGTCTGATGCACAGAGAATGCTGGATATGTCCCATAGGCCGATCACATACTTGAGGATTATTCTTTCGAAATTAAGGACATATCATGATCGGCGTTAAAGTTTCGAGGATTGAATGACATGAGTAACCATATTAAGGAATATTTTCTTAGGTATATAGTCTTTTGTGATGAATGGGTAAATTCTAAGTTGGGTAGCAGTGCATTGTCAACTCGAGAGGATTTTCTTTTAAGATTGTGACCGAGTAAGATTAGATTGGGAGAGGTTCAATCCATGCTAATTTTAAAAATTTAGAGGAGTGACTAAGATGATTAATGAATTGATATCAATAGTTATATCTCAAGTACATGATTTAAATCTTGAAATAATGAAAGTAAAATCATCAATTTGAATTTAGAGGATAAAAATATAGAATTTCAGATTTGGACATTGGTGGACTACATTTAAATTATTTTTTAATTTGATGATTTGATTTAAGAATTAAAATTTGAGGGTTGGACTACCTAGTTGGAATATTGAGGATGTGAATGGAATTTAAAAAGTTGAAAGCATACAATTTTGAATGGGAATACTACTGGACTCGAATCACTTCTGGAGGAAATTATGATAGTTAGAATCGTGGGACAAATTTATAAGCGTATGCAGTTCTCGAAGATGTTATATGGACTTAATTAAAAATCTGCCTGTGGGTAATTTGAGAAAGTAAGAAGTGATAACCATAGGTTGAAAAAATTTTGATTTGGAACAAGTAGTCACCTTAATCATGAAGTGATTGCAGTGGACATGATTAGGATTTAAATTATCGCAAGGAGATTGCGATTGAGGTACATGAAAGGGTTAACAGATTATGGCTTAATTTTAAATTTTGAGGACGAAATTTTTATAAGTTGGGTAGATTGTAAGCCCTTTTTTTTTTTTAAAATATTAAATTAGAATTTTTCACAATTTTCTGAAATTTTCTAGGAATTTTCTGTAATTAAAATCAGGATTTTTAATTATTAAATAATTTTTATTTGTTAATAAATAATATTAAATTATCATGGAAATAAATTTTTGGGTGTAAAATGGAAAACTGGACTTAGGGTAATTTTTCTGGAATTTATCGGGCCCCGGACCTAATTTTAAACACCTAAAAACTATTTATTTATTTATTTATTGTTTTATTTAAATTCCTTAACCCAACCGGGCCCAAGCCCAACAGGGCCAGCCCAACCCACCTATCCCAGCCCGGCCCACGGCCTAGCGGGTCGGGTCGGGTCTGTCAGACCCGAACCCGACCCGAGCCCGACCGTTTCCCCACGATCCCTCTCCCCGCGCCCCGCTCGGCCCGCAACCGCCGCTCCGCCGCGTTTTCCGCCGCTCAGCCCGCGTCAGCCCGCCCCACGTCGCCCTCGCCTCCGCCCTTCCCGGCCTCGCCCCCGCCACTCCTCCTCCCCTATAAATAAACCCTCCCCCGTCGATCTCCACCGCCTCCAGAACCCCCTCCGGCCGCTTCCCTCCCCCGCATACACCGCCCCAGCCGCCTCGACGCCGGCCGACCCCGCCGCCTTGCTCCCCCGACCTCGCCGCTGCAACTCCTCCTTCTTCCTCCCCTCTCCTCCGCCTGCCTCCGGCTCCGGCGCACGAGCAGCAGGCGACAGCAGCGGGCAACGCCTCCGCCCACCTCCCGTAGGCTCCGCCGCCACCAGCCGACGCCCCAGCAGCCGACGAGCCGCCCCCAGCCTCCTCCGGCGCTCCTCCGGCCGGGCCGCCGCCGGAAATCTCCAGAAACCCTAAAACCCTAATTTCCCAATTCGTCGTGTCGTGTCGGACACGAAAATTCCCTGTTTCTCGAGCCCTGTTCAGGTACTCATATCTTTCTTCTCGCTGCCCCATTTTTAATTTCGTAAATTGTGTTGTGAAGCCTGTATGACCCTCTCGGTGCCCAGACAAACCGCTCGGGGCATCGCGTCCTGTGGTGATCGCACACCGCGATCCAAAAACAGGAAAAACCAGACCCTGTTTTACCCCGGAACTGAGTACGCTCCGCCAAACGGGACGACTTGGTCGTGTGCGGTCTTCACAGATACGTGCGCACCGTCGATACGGACGTGTGAGATTTCGCGGAAGCTGATTCGGGTGTGCGTGCACACCAGAATCAACGCGTATCCGCGGACATCGCCCCGTATCTGACTTTTCTGTAATTCATCCTAACTTCTTGTACACTCGTCGGATCGAGACGAAACTTATGCCATCGGACTCGTAGCGATACGCTGGTCCTGTGGGTCAAGTTTGGTTCGATTCTGAGAACGTTGACGAAATCGCGTGTCGTGGGCCCCACAAGCCCCGCTCGACGGGCGATTTTGTGATCGGTTCATCGGAATCCAATTCTGGAAGTTCCGTTGGGTTCGTATCATCGTTCCTGACCTGTTGACACTAGTTTGGTGAATTTGGAGACCGTTGACCCGGACACGTTTTTCGGTGCAAAGCGGGCCCACTGGCGGACCCCGTTTTGACCCAAAACTGTCGTTTTTGCCCTTGTCTCCAAATTGGACCCAAGGACAGGCGTTTCTAGCTATTTGATATCTTCTGAGCATGATGGTAATGTTTATTTCAGCAACCGGAGCCATTTCTAGAAATTTCTCCCGAGACACAAAACTGTATTTGGATCCAAACTTCAGGCAAGTACCTGCACTTCAAGTTTAAATCTTTATATTATGATAATTAATTCCCTGCTCTACTAGTACCCTTGATGATTACACGTAGTATTAGAACACTGGATTTCATGTCTTGAATACTGGTTTTTCATGTCTTGCTTTCGTGTCGGGTGGGAGAATACTAGAAGGCATGTAGTTTATCCTTCCCCCTACCGTGTTTAATAGCTGTTGGTGCGCGACTGTACTCTCAGTCGGATCTCGATTATTCATGTTTAATAGCCGTCTATGACGGCCGGATTAGCCTTATAAACCCCTACATGCCAACTATGTATTCTAAAATAAACACAAGTTCACACAGATAGCTTCTGGTCTTGTTATGGTTCTTGCTGACTGTTGTAGTTTTATTTTCTGTCTTATTTATCCCTGTTTTCTCATATTCCTGTTTATAACATTAACTCTTAGTTATTGTTGTTTCTTTTATGCATATTCTCAATATGTTACACAATCAGTTTCTGTTTCCAATTGTCATAAATGTTTAGTTTAATCTTGTTGTGCATTGTGTACTTTGCTCCTTTCCTGACTGGATCCGTTGTTTTAGGCGATGATGAGGACCTTGCCCCTACCTATTATGGCCACTAAGAGTTAGCAGGTGACCCATATGAGGAGCCAGTTCCCACCCAGGAGGATACTTCTGCAGAGTAGTTAGCAGTAGCTACTTATTTTTTTCTTTCAGCATATACTCGGGTTTGTCCCCGATTTATCTTCTGGCTTTGTATTAACTATGGATCTGTTGTCACAATTTGTTTTATAAAAGTTAGCATTCCTATTTCCTGTTATTTTCCTTGTTTATTTATTATGGATGAGATAGATTTAAAATTACTTGTGAGTAAGACCTAGACAGCGTACTACCGCCGACACTGCGGCGTAGGCTGGACGTGCCCACGTACTCGTGCCCGAATTTCCAGGTGCGGGTCGTGACACCGTCCAAGCAGACAGTCGATTCAAACGGCGCAAGTACAATGAACTGACCCGCTTTGCTCAGCGAGAAGACTCGTTTGAGGCAAAGAATTTCCAGACTTGGCCCTTCAGGAGTTCAAACTTAGACTTTCAAAGGCTCGCTCAGAGTATCGCTTGACCGAGGCGAATCGTCGCTAAGGTGGGTGGCTACGATGAACTTGTCTTTTCTTAGCCAACACACTTAAAATATGGATGATACATGCTAGTCGCTAGGTGAATCACCCCATGCATGCTAATAAAGAATACAACGCACCTAGATAAGGGAATAATCTCATCTTGTATTGCTTGTGTTAGAACATTAAAATAAAACTTTGCTTATAAATGGACCACCGTATGCTACTTTGCCTTGTGCAAGTAGACCATGCTATGCCTCGAGTAGATCATTATGTACTATCCGTAGTGCACTGCTTCACTTGTTTACACTGCTTGTCCCCTAAGAACTATGTTGCTCGATATGTTCCTGTAAGGTTGCACTCTTCGCACTACCCCTTAGACCGTACCAACGTAAATGCTTATGTTTCACAAAAAATGCATGCTTGCTTGCTTACATTGTAGCTAGTACTCGTTGCCTCGATTCAATATTTATCACATAATTATATGCCATAATCAAGTGAACACTATCTTGCCTTGCATTCATCTGATTCACCGAAAGACTATCTAATAGTCGTTCCGTGCAAGTATGAACCTGAATGTATACGGGACCGTTAGGTCGCCAAGGCAATTCCCGAACCAGGAGATTGTATCATGTCAAGTAAAGCAAGAATCACAGCTCATGGAGCAAGACTCATTCAAGTATTCGGATCCTTGGTAATCTCTCTCGAGCGGGCGAGATGGTGTATGCGCCCTTATTGCTACACCTATCTTCGTCCAAGAGACTATGCATCATCAATGGCTAAGTGAATCGAGAATTAACATATCATGTCATGAATCCCGTAAATCTGAAATCCAAGACTTGCATGGTCGCGGACAACTCGTGCACGAGGTATCGTGGATTTCTCGGACGATCGTCGGGGCACCGAGATCGTGCTGGCCTGGGAGAAATCATATAGGGACTCCTAGAGCTTTGGCGGGATGGTGTCTGTGCCTCGAGTTTTTGTGCTACACCATAATCGTCAAAAGAGTCAGGGTCTCTCCTATTACGGCGGGATGGTGCGCGCCTCGAGTTTTTAGCGCTATACCCATCTCCGTCGAGAGACTCGTCCAAATGGCTTGTAGCACCAGCGACCCTCATGTTCATATAGATAAGTCATCCTCGCTAAGCGACAATCCACGTACGAGTTATTGCATCGCATCCAGAAAATCGGAACCACCTGAACAATTATGAGTATAAGACATCTATACATAATTTGAACAACCTGAGCAATCTATTGCAACACACATGAGTAATCTGTGTAACTCGTGCACCTGAAACAGAACCTCGCTCATAACACTCGTGTTTGCATATGCAAATTGACTTGGATTCATTATATGCCCCTGGATTTTATTACATATGCTCGTACTCGGTTTAACTTGGTTTTTATTGGACAGGGAAGGACGGATGATAAGTTGGTAAGTCTCGCCATGTTACTCTTATATCGCACGGCGCACTGCTACACGAGTTAGGCTTTTCATTATGCCATAAAACTGATCCTAAGGCATGACTAGAAAGATAACTTAATAGATGATGCACAAAACTTTTATAACATGTTTGGATTTATCGAGCGGACAAGAAGCCTCCCCACCAGTGCATTCGTGTACTGATAACCCACCAAATTGCTTGTAGGGTGCAAAAGAACCTCATTCGGTGCAAAAATTTATTCGTGCGTGCTAAGGCTTGGAGTTCGCTCTGGAGCCTTGAAGCGTTGAGTCCAAAACTGAAGCACATATACAAGACATAATGTTGGAACATTGCCTATGTATCATTCCACAAATGTAGCAACTTGGCACGCTTTTACTGTTTCAGAGAGAGAGGCTTGAGCGACTTATAATCTCGGCCTAACGCCACTTGTAACACTTGTTCAATATCAATAAAGAGCTTGTTTTAATTCTATACTTGTGTTATTCAATGCTTCCGCTATTGACAACTATGTGAACTTGTTACCAATCGCCTGTGCGTTTCTTATCTCGCTACACTCGGACTATCTGTGCGACTCTGTGGCTTAGACATTTTACTGTCTATTCGGATCATGGCCTTGCACGGGCACAACTTACGCTCGTGCGACATCACGTCCAGATGGTAAAGATCGTCCGGCGGGAGCGCTGGTGTGGTGATTCGCGTCCAGCGGGGACGGTCGATTACCTGCGGGAGATCGGGATGTGACATCATTTAGGCAAATATATAGTGTATTTTGAAGAATTGAAGAAATGAAATAGAATTTTTGTTCTTAATTTATTTTATTAGATCTGAGTATCGTAATTTATAGCCAAATATAAGATTCCTAGAAATTAAAAAAAAATGACTATCCTAATGCTGCAACAGTTTTTTAGTATACTAGAGCAGGAAAACTGTCTGAGTATCCTAGGATTGTCAAAAATATGGACAGTCCTAATGAAAAGCTTTTTTTTTTAGGACTGTCAAAAATGACAGTCCTAAGGAATAGTTGTTGGATAGGAAGGACTATCAAATTTTTTGGCAGTCCTAATTATAGTCAAAACTGTCAAAAAATTGACAGTCCTAAAATACAGTTAACCTTTCAAACTTTTCCTTTAGACTGTTGACATTTTTGACAGTCCTATGATACACAAACAGTTTTCTTCTCTATGATACTAAAAATTTGAGTCCTATGATACTCAGAATTTGTCCAAATTCTTGGCTATCCTATTAAACACCAATCTCTCATGCAACATCAAATTTCAAAATAGTTTCACAAAATATATCATCAAAGTTTTCATTACCAACAAAGTTTCACAAAATATATCATCAAAGTTTTCACTACTAACAAAGTTTCACAAAATATAGCATCAAAGTTTATAATTTTACATTAAATCAAGCATCCATGTCAACAATTTGACAATTTCGAATATTACAACCAATATCAAAGTTACAAAAATCAAAGTTTCACAACACCGAGGTATCAAGATTTTGGTATATTGCACCCTTGTCGGTCTTCATCTGGTGTAAGTTCATGTCGGTCTTCACTTTTTCACCTACTCCAAATTACAAGACAATCACCGAGCGTTCGAGATTCTGGTACTTCAAAACATGAGGAAAAAAACTGTAGCAGTGATTTGTGGTAGTACTTGTCAAAAACATAAAACATGTGGTCGACACTACAGAAGAGATTATTCTTGCCGTCAAGTATGCAAAAGTGAGACATTAACCATATTCCTATTGTGGCTTGTTTATTGGGGCTTCATAACGTTGAATCCCCAATAAACAAGGCACGACATGAATATGGATAAAATCTCACATTTTTATACTTAGCGACAAGAATAATCTTATATACAGTGACAACCACAAGTTTTATGTTCTTGACAAGTACTACCACAAATCACTGCTACCGTTTTTGGGGTCCCTTACGATAAGATTTATTTTATGACGAAAGATGTGGTTGTCCCCTCCACTTATCCATTCAAACTATCACACATATACCATTGCAAGAGAGGCATGAGAGAATTAAAAAATGTCCTAAAACTATGCCAATCATTTATAATGTCATGACTATATCTACAGTGTTTGAAGTATTCAGGACTGTATTTTCTACAGTCCTGACAACATACAGGACTGTAAAAAAAATTTACAGTCCTAATTCTATCCAGCCACGACAGTGGCAAATCGAATCCCTATAATAATTTTGAAAGTTCAAAATTTTGCCTAAAGTTAATTCTAAACCTATTTTATGTTACTAGATTATGATATTTTGTAGATTAACAATGATTGGAAAGAAGATTTAAGAAAATGAAATACAAAATACAAAAATCCTAAAATTAAAGATGGAGAAGATTGGGGAGATGATTTGTACCTTGATTGTTTGATTGTGAAGAAGCTTTGGATGCCATCAAAGTTAGAATGAAGAATTTTAGGATTTTGGAGGAGATGGAGTAGGTGAAGAAGGAAGGAATTCGATATTTTAAAGAGAGAGAGAGAGAGAGAGAGAGGGAATGTTAGAATGATTGGATTTGGGAGGGATTGAGGAGGGTGGACAGTCCTTAGTAAGCTTTTGGACTAGTCTCAATATTGGACTAGTCCCAATCAATTTTGTCGTACTAGAGATAGGGTGTAACTATATTGGTTCTCTTAGACCTTACATAAGCGAAATATCATATTCATTTGCTTGGATTTTACCTAGGAAGAGGACAAATCAGTTGGTATAACCCAAAATTAAGATATGAACTCCAATTAATTTTGCTAGGAATCAAGGCAAATCCTAAGATCCATAGTTGAGATCCAAACTCATGTTAGTTTGGTAGAAGTTGATTTGACTATTGGAGGAGATAAAATATGACCAGAGCCTACCAGCTCAACTGTGCTGAGTTGAGCTGAGCTGAGCTGCCCATTGGAAAAATATATATGGCAAATTCTAAAAGACCCTTCAATAGTTACTTAGAATAGCTCATTATTTTATGACATCACTGATTTTTTTTTTAACTTTTATTTATGATATTCTAAATTTTACTCAGGACAGTTCAATCCTTCCAAACCTTTCATTCTAAATTTCTACTCTCTTCAAATTTTCAAATCTCCGAACTATAATCTTAATTCCAACCCCAACCATCAGAGGAGGAGGAGGAGGAGGCGGCGGCAGGAGACGGGGGAGGAGGTGGAGGCACGCACGCAGGGGCTGTTGTCGTTGCTGCTGTTGCCGCCGCCGCAGACGCCGGCCCGCCTCCGCATGCGTGCACGTGCTCGCGCCTCCGTCGTACGCAGCTCCCGCACCCCGCACACGTCCACCGCCCGCAGCCCTCCGCATCCCGCACGCGTCCACACCGCGAAGCCCCCGCACCCCGCGAGCGTCCGCCCCGCACCTCCGTCCCGCTCGCCGCGGTCCGCCCCCGCACCCCGCCCTTGATGCTGCTGGTGCTTCTTCTTCTTCTTCTTCTACTTTTCCTCCTTGTTAGGACTGTAAACAAAATTAACAGCCCTTCCAATAGGAAGGACTGTCAATTTTTTTTTCAGTCCTAATTTTTGTTACAGTCCTAAAAATTGATGGTCCTAAAAAATTGACAGTCCTATTGAAAGGACTGTTGTCAATTTTTTTTTCAGTCCTAAATTTTGTTAGAGTCCTAAAAATTGATGGTCCTAAAAAATTGACAGTCCTATTGAAAGGACTGTTAATTTTGTTTACAGTCATAATTATTTAGGACTATCAATTTTTTTTCAATCCTAATTATTTAACAATGTTGACAGTCCTTCAAATTGTCCTTTCAATTGGAAGGAGTGCCAACATTATTGCAGTTCTGGAAAAAAAAACTGGACTAAAAAATAGAATTTATTGGCTTTTATATGAGAATTTGGACTGCCCTCAAGTAAAAAAATTGGATTACAAACTTGTAAATAAACTGAAAAAAAATTGGACTAACCTAAACAATTTATGCAGTGTTTTTAGAATTTACCAATATTTGGATTTGGAGCTGAATCTTAGAGAGCAATACCTTCTGCTAGCGCTCAGCCCCGCAATAAACTTTCACTGACATGCGGGCCAAGGTGTCTTCTTACTCGGGGTGAATGGAAATGCAGTATGCTTAGCTATATTCTGCAAATTGAGTACGAGTTTGTAGCCTGGAGTTGTTATTTTTCTGTCAACTAAGATCTACCTATAGTTGTGTTGACACAAAAGAGATGCAAGAAAAAGCTTTGCCTGCCATGCATTAAAACTGCAGTACGTACACAACAGCCAAAAGGAACATTAAATACTTCCACTTTTTCTAGGAAGTATCTGCTCAATGTACAGTACTATTCTAACAGTGATACAAAAAATATACAAAGTTTTGTTCCTTTCTCCCTATAGAAGGATGTCAACTTGCATGACCATTAATTTGCTCAACAAAAACATATTCAATCTGCTCCACACATTATTTGAGGTTTAAATAAATTGAACTATTGTCTTGTCTTCACAAAAATTGGAAGATGTCTCCACTTTTTCCTCCACATTATCATAATGTTAGACCAAGACCTTGATAAAGGGCAGTTCAGCACACATATAAGAACAAACCTATACTTGCTTCAAACATCACTCTTTTTTTTGGAGTTTCCTGATGTTCCTGCCTGTGAATTATGTATCGAAGGAAACATTTCTGCTTCAAATATCTCATATCGTCTCCCAGGCTCATTTTAGTTTATAGTTTATGAATGATTTTATTAGTAAAAGGTGCTTTAGATGCACGACATTCCAAATTAATGCTTGATAAAAGGGATTTCGGTTATAGTTTTCCTTGTCACGGACCAAAAGTTGGCATGTTAAATACTATTGCATGGGTCACCTAATTTTTGGCATTGGAAACACATCACATTATTGAGTGTATTTTGCTGCCAGATTTTACGAAAGAAATGGCAATAATTCACTGACTTGTATACAAAAATAATATCCCTAAAGCCTTGTTGCCAGTCACCTTAAGCAACAAATATTAGACCAGCATAATGTTCGGAAGGCATCAAAATTAAACATATGCCATTAATTAGGAGTAAAATCAATTGTCAAACAATATACTACAACTTGGGCCTTACTCAATAATAATGCTACTCTATAGTAAGAAAATGAACAAAGCCAAGAAAAAAATGGGAGCAAGAACCTCATAATAAGAAACAAACATCAGTCAGGTCTGCCAATACCTCTTTAACCAAGTCTTCCAACACCTCTCTTCCAATTTCCTTGCTGAACTCGTCTATTTCTGAGCGCATCGACTCGGACCATCCTGATCCTGCTACATCTTGCTTGACCAGTCCTTCCACGACTAAGTTTTTATTCTCTCCCTCATATGATGATGCCTGTTTGTCCACAGATGGAAACCGACACCTCACCAATCTCCATACTTCCTCTGCCACCAGAAAACATTTCTTGCCATCCCCCCCTGCCTCGCCAAAGGCTCGGGCATAAGGGTAGTAGCCTCTCAGGGTTGACCAACCGATGTCCAAGAGGGCAGCATTGACACAGTCGAATAACAGCCTTTGGTTCGAACGCCTCTCCCTGCACTTAGCCTCCTCTTCTTTTCTGTCCAAGAACTCATCCAATAACATTGGATCCAAAGGGCTATCTAGTGAATGCCATCTTGCTAAAACTGACTCTCCGCTATCTATTAAACTGGCAGATGATAATAACTTCTGTACAAATGCAAACCTTTCTTGCTCTTCGCATTCCTTGGACAAAACCTTGGAAAGTTCAGAAGAATTTGACAGAGGCCTCCCTAAGTGAGGACTATCCCGTGTCAAGGTCCGTGAAATAGACTCAATTGGTGAAGACCTTGAAAGCGCTTCTGTAACAAATGTGGGAGTCAGATAATATGAGAAATGAAATATCCTTTTATTAAAGTTGCAGCAGACTTACGTGGATGCCCAGAAATGGCACTTGTAGAGCCCTGAAAGAGATTATTGGCCTCATCCTCAAATGGTGCCTCTAGAACTGAAATGGGGCTTGGTTGGTCCTGATTCTCTCTTGAGATCTCAGAAGCCCTAGATGTGTCCGAGTAACGAGAACCCTGCCACATCCAAATTATATTGTGTTTAGTGTGGGAAATGGAAAGAGCATATTACATATGATAATGCACACGTGATGAACTTCAATCACGTACACCGAACTAACAGAAACTGACAGTAAACAGGCTTGAACTTTGGTTCAACTCACGATATGGCACACTGCCTTTATATATCAAACATGGCTTGCTCAGAGAACTAAATGAAGAATTACCTTAGCTGAGGGAGTGGGATGCTTTTGTCCATCGTTCAGTGAATTTGGAGTAGAAGAAGCCCCTCCAAACTTCTCATAGTTGACCAACATACTAACTTCAGAATGACCATCACAAAAAGATTCTGATGAAGCATCCTCTCTCTTACAAGACTCTTCAGCACTGGAGTGTAATCTATCAACAGTGCCAATAAAGGGAGAAGGAATATGCTTCTCTGTGCCCGATTTTTTACTTCTAGAAAACAAACTCGAAAGTTTCTCTTTAAAAGATGATACCCCGTTTTTGGGATTTGGCACCTCTTTTGGAACAATGGTTTTGCTAGTCAGTGTGCTGGGGACTACTTCATTCAACTTGATATTTTTAAAAACTGAAGAAGCTATTGGAAGAGATTTAGATCTCGGTAAGTTCCTTGGAGCATCCTCACCATATCTTACCTTCACTCCCCCAGTAGAAAAACACCCTATTGATGGCTTCAGCTCTTGTTCTCCACCACAAAACCTTCTGCTTGAAATATTAAGGTTATCACTCCCCTCTTCTGTTTTAACTTCAGGAAAGGAAAGCATCTCACCAAGGGTGCTTGAACTCCTTCGCATTTGGTTTGGATCTTCATAAACCCCATTTGATGTGACCATAGCCCACCTTTCTGAAAGCCGTTTCTTCGCTTCCTTGACGACGGACGGCTCAGGGGAAGAAGAGGCACGACTAAAGGATGAGATTGAGTAAGGGCTGCCAAATCCGTTGTTATAATCCCAAGGATGCCGTGAAGTTGGTGTTGCAGCCTCTGAATCACTTGTGATACAACACCCTTCTTCATTAAAGGAGCTCACATCACCAACATAGCCATTCGATAGGGCAGATGAAGATAATAGGGCCTCATCTCTTTGATGACTACTCAAATATTGTTGCATTCGCCGAGTGATCTGCTTTGCTAGTTCTCTGGATTCTATAGATTCATCAGATTCTAAACTATCATTGAAGCCTCTACCTTCTGCCTGCTTTGGTGGGGTAGCGGGGAAAGCTATCGTTGTTTTCATCTCATTGGCCGTTCCAGGGTTAGGCTTTAAAACCACTATCCTTGTGGGCTGAGGAATATTTTCAGACCTATAGCGAATTGAACTAGAGCTCCTTGAGTTCCTCTGATTCGTGTTCATGTGATTGATGTTTTCAACAGGCGGGTATAGGGGTTTTATAACCTGTGCTTCAGCCATCACCTCAATTGTTTTTGATGGTTTCAGGACAGTAATGCGCCTAGTCTGGGATGATGGAACAGTCTGGATCTCATAGAAGTGCTTTGAAAACAGAGAATTTGGTTCTTCCAGGAACTTGAGGAACAGATCTCGATTTGAACTAAGAACCTCGAGTGCATCTTGAAATTCCTTGGACTGAAGAAGCCGTTCATCTGTGGCGAGACGTTTTGCTTCAGTGAACTTTTGACGAACAAGTGCCATTCTCTTTTCAGTTAAATTATCGTCGCTTCTCCCCTTTACTGGAGACCGAACCTTGAAACGACCAGCTCTTGAAGGTTGCTGCCAGACTTCATAAACATCCTTATATTCCTTATCATGGATGGAAGAGGGAGTGTCCAATTTCAAGCTAGTGTGACGGGAGTCGTCTTCCATCTGCCGATAATAGCGAAGTTCTCCTGATGGGAAGTTGCCCGAATAACCTTCTTCCAAGCATCTTTTAGGACTTAGGTCCATTTGCTGCGCTGGCACTGAATCAAGCCCCATTAACCTAGCAACAACATTGTTGGGTGGCTTCTGCTTAGATTCCATTTCTCTTGACAGCTCTTGTGCTATAAGCTTCTTCATTGGTGTTCCACAGGATTTCCTGTTCAAACTTTTCCTATGGCCATTGGGTACCTGCGGAGGAGTAATATAATCGAACACATTGCAGACAAAAAATGCATTGATTCAAACAAGTTTGAGTACTTACTGGATTGTCCTCAACGCCAACGGAGTCTACCGGTTTCTTCACCATGTCAGACCGATTTCTACTAGTTGGAGAACCTGCTAGATGATCAACCTCATGTCACAGGCAGATGACTATCTCAAGTTGTACTGAAGCTTAAGAATAAAGGCACAAACTCAGTTACAGAGATGAGAGATGACAATGTGATGGATCATATGTAGGCATGACATGGAAGTATGACATGGTATCAAATAAATAATGCAACAAAAAAAGTAATGCAACTAACAATATGAAGTTGTAACCACAATCCTACCCTTTTGTATGTGTTGGGGAATCTACCTATAAGAAACAATAAGTTTAACAGAGGGAAAAATTGAGATAACAACTGCAATTATTCCTGGAGAATTGGCAACAACAAGGTAATACTACATAGAGAGAGGTGACTATGAAGACAATTTTAAAGAACTCATTAAGGGGTGTGTTTGTCAAAATGGATTATAGAAACGAGATAATACTACAAATGCACATTTCGACGACTACCTCTTCTATTTCAATCAAATATGTATATGATAGATGACCCTAAAAAAAAGAATACACATTTCAATATCAATCTCCAATTCCGACAGAAATTCCGTTATGGTCCAATTCCGACTATGAATGGGCATATTCCTGATACTCGCAAAGGAAAAGGGAAGCGACTTGGACAAAGAGGGGATCATACAAGCTTACTTAAACATAGTTTACAAATCTCCTGAATATATCAATATTACTGCTTAGATCAAACATATTGATCAACCTTCCCACACACCTCGGGTACGGCTTGTGAAGGTCCTGCCCCTTTCTATTCTCAAAACCAATCATCTCGGCACCTGATGAAATTTTTTGTCAAAACAACCCATCACAACTTCTTCTCCATTTCTCCAGAACTAAGACCTCCAAATCACTAAACACCTCAGAAATAAGATCACTCACCAGGACTACAGAGCAGAGCATCTTCACATGTTGGAAGAGCAAAGTTACACTCCAAGCAACAATTTTACTAGCTCCATGCTTCAACCACTACAAATGAATCCAACCCAAGTAACAATATAAAGAAAAATATTCAACTTGTTTTCCACCAAAGATTCCACCATTTACATGACATGACTACTACAAACACTACTCAGTACTGCTGCTCCCAGGCTTCAATTGGCACAATCAAAGCAACACAAAGTTCAGAGATGGGGACATAATCAAGGACAAGAAATGAAAAGATTCTTCATTTGTCATTAAGATTCCATCCACATGACGTGACAAGAAATAAAGACCACTTTTTTTTTCTTGCAGATGAGATCCCTTCCTCGTCTGTCGATCGTGCTAATTGACAGCAAGAAAAGGTCCCTCCTTTTTACAGAAACCTCACTATTTCACTTGGGAAAAAGAGCCAAAGAACCCTAACTTTCCGCCAGAGCGAATTGACTAAATCCATAGCAAAAGGAGACATGACCCAAGCTATTAAAAAAGTAAATTTTAACAGTAAAAAAGGGGAGAATCATGCATAAATAAATAAAAAGTTGCATTTTTCGAAATAATTACAAGCAAAACTAGCTCTAAAAAGGCCAATGCAATAAAAAGGGGGAAATCGTCAAAAAAAACTGCAGTTTTGTAAAGAATGGGGACCTACATTTCTCCAGAATAAGGAAAAAAAATCAAATTTACCACAAAAGAAATCCTACATTCAAGCACAGAAAACCCTAATTTTTAGCTTAATTACCATAAATGTCTCGACTTTAAGTGAGTACGAAGAGCTGCATTGGGAGAGAGAGACTTTGGATATCGCCGCCGGTGAGAAAGATCGGACGGTTGAGAGCTCGCCGGAGACACGTGCTAGAAAATGGGAGAATATTTGGATTGTAGAGAGAGAGAGAGAGGTGGAGATTGGTAATTTATCCGTTGTGAGTTCACATACATAAAAGTTTGGTGAGGACAGAAATATGTAGTAGAATATTAAGGATATTTATAAAGGCACAACAAATTTTACCTAGGTTAGTAAAAAAAAAAAAAAAAAAAAAAATTATTATAAATTTGTATCAAAAATATTGTTCTAGACTGTTCAAATTTTTTTTTCCAGTACAATCAACATTGTGACAATCCTATAGAAGGAGGAGGATAGAAGAAGAAGAAGAAGAATAAGCAACGGGCGGACGGCGGAATGCGGAAGTGGGTGGCGGCGGACGACGGCGACGGCAGCAGCAGTAGCGACAGCAACGGCATCAGCAGTAGCAGCAACGGCAGCAGCAGTAGCGGCAGTAGCGGCAGCAGCAGCAGCAGCGGCGGCTCCTCCATCTTCTCTGCCTCATCCTCCCTCCCCACCCTCTCCGACTCCTCCTCCGACAATGACGGCTAGAATTAGGGTTAGAGTTTAGGTTTGGAAATGAGAGGAATTGGACTGTCCTGAGTAAATTTGGGACTGTCATGAGTAAAAATTTCAAATTTTTGGGTTGTCCTGAAGTAATGGGATGTCCTGAGTAATTGTTGGAATAACTTTAGAATTAGTCAATATTAAATGTGAATCTAAAATTTGATGACATTAATGTAAAAATTATTATATATGACATAATAATAATTGAAATTGAAATTTAATGATGAGAAAAATGGTGATGAAGTATTTACAAATATTGATTATTGCAATAGTAATAGTTTATAAGTGGGAGGTTGGAAATGTTAGATATGGATTTATGGAGTAGGAAACTACCTTTTGCATATATTAGGTATAAATACTAATATAATATGACTGCTAGATCATTTTTTTTATAATTTTTTAGAAACGATAATTACTTATAGATTCATCATCTTTTCTAAATATTACTGGTTCTAGACGACCTTCGGTTGACAGTATTAGGTTGATAGATGTTTCAGAATTTCGAATTGGTTTGGTCGCTTATCGTTGCTTCTACATCAAAATACACATGCGTTACAATTTTAATATGAAGAGAGAAGAACCATCTAGAGACGATTCAATTTACATCAATGATAATTACTTATAAATTCATCATCTTTTCTAAATACTATTGGTTCTAGACGACCTTCGGTTGACATTATAAGGTTCATACATGTTTTTAGAATTTTGTATCGGTTTGATGGCTTATCGTGTACAATTGTAATATGAAAAGAGAAGAACCACCAAGAGGCAATTCAATTTACATGAACGATAATTACTTATAGATTCATCACCTTTTCTAAATATTACTTGTTCTAGACGACCTTCGGTTGACAGTATAAGGTTCATAGATGTTTCTGGATCGATTTGGTCGCTTATTGTTGCTTCTACATCAAAATATAGTTGTGTTACAATTGTAATATTAAGAGAGTAGAACCAGGATCAATGATTAAAAAATAGAATAGGGATGAACATTTATTGGTTGATAAAAGAAGAAAAGAAAAAGTGTATTTATTATACATAAATGTAAATATAGTACTATTGTTTTATAATTTTCTGCAAATGGCATCCATTTGTCTAATAAGATACGGGTTTTTTTAAATAAAGTAATATATTTATATATAATTGTAAAAAAGGGAGGAGTTTGGAGAAATTATAGGGAGGTGGAGAACTCGCCAACTGAGTTGCCAGAGTTGTTGGGGCCCGCCAACTGAGTTGGCGAGATACATACAGGCCGCCAACTCAGTTGGCGAGGGATGCTGAGTTGGAGGCTGTGCCCGCCAACTGAGTTGGCGAGTGAGGGTTTAGGAGGGAGGCTGTGACCGTTGCACTCTGTCCGCCAACTGATTTGGCGAGTAAGGATCCGTTGAGAAACATGGGAAGCATTATAGCCGTTGCACAACGGCTATTACATTCAACACTCTCACTCTATATATTTCCTATCTCAACCAAATCATCCAGCACTCACTCTATTTCCTCTCTTCCCTCTAGCAAAGTAAACGAATATGACGTCCTCTTGATTTCTGGAGCATCATCTTCACATGTGTAAGGTAACCAGGTAACATATTTAAAGATATTGTATCAAATAGATGTGATGTTTATCTACGATCAAAACTGAAATAATTTAAAGATATTTATTAGATATTTAAAAATTATCTCATGATACTGCAGTGTATCAAATTGGCTACGATAAAGTGATACACTCATGTATTGGTAGTGTTGATAATCCACTACATCTGTGGGCCATCGCATAGCAACTGAAAATACTCCAACATCACTGAGAATGCTAGTAACAGGCCTACCAATATAGAAGTACTCGTAGGACCAGAACTATAAAACAAAAATATGACATTAGTACAAACAAAATTTGCGTATAAAATTACTCTAACTTTTTTAGGTCTTTCATTCATACTCTAAATTTGCGTATAAAATTTGCGTATAAAACAAAAATATGACATTAGTACAAACAAAATTTGCTCGTAGGACCAGAACCATATTTTCCGATGCATCGAAAAATAGAATTGTACCACATAAACAAAGTAGATACGCTCTAGTGCAACGAATGACCTAAAAATATTAAGTGTTATATAGACACTAAATTAAGTCATAAACAAATATTACTAATAAAAATACATACCCGTATTTCATCTACATCAACCACCCCGTCAATAGTGTGATGTAGGTCCATGAAGTTCCCACGAAGCCATGTAAACTTCACATAATTGTCGTCTTTTATACCAGATGGAGGGCTAACACCGAGATACCTCCTGATCAGATCAGATCCCTTTAAGTGCGGATCAAAATATATAGCGTCACCTTTAATAAGTAACCCTAGTATATTTGCCACATCAAATAGGGTGATCGTCATCTCGCCGAATGGGAGTTGGAAAGTGTTGCGTTCAGGCCACCAATGCTCCGCAAGACTTACAACAAAATGAAGATCGTGGATTAAATATCTAACACGGTCTATATAGTGGAATCCAAAGGATTCCACCAAAGCCTTTTGGACAGCATTTAGCTCCCACGTACGATAATTTCTTTCGGTCCGCCAATGTACATGGATTCGGGTTCGTAAACCAAGATTATGGTCGTATAACTATAAAAAAAATATATGCAGTATATTTTGTGTGTAAATTACTTAACTTGGAAACTTATAATTTAAAAAATTACCTCGCCAGTAAATATCCGACTAGATATGTGGTCTTCACGTTGCTTAATAATAAACTGGGTAGTCGGTCCACCAGAAATACGACCGTCATTGTGGTTAGCCATCTCCAAAAATGTAGATTATAGGATGAAAGGGGATTGCTATGAGGAGGAGTGGTGTGAGGAGTAGTAGGAGGAGGAGGAGTTGGGAGGCAGTTATAGGGAGGGGAGGGGGGGGCTCCGAGAAGGGGAGGAGGAGGAGGGGTCTCCGAGGCGTCGGGGGGGGGGGGGGAGGGTCACCGAGGCGTTGGGAGAGGGGAGGATAGGGGCCCGCCAACTGAGTTGGCGAGTTGCCCAGAGCCCGCCAACTGAGTTGGCGAGCTCCTCTCGAACTCTGGGCCCCGTCAACTCAGTTGGCGAGTTCTCCTCCTTCCTATAAATACCCCAAATTTCTTCATTTTTTTACAATTTTATATAAATATATTATTTTATTTAAAAAAAACGAATAAGATATGCCAGTATTTTGCATTAAGTAGATCAAAGGTTAATATGTACATATAAAGGAAATTTGGTTGTCATTCTCAATAGGAGCTGGCTAGTTAGTGCTTGGTTTGGCCAAATAGAAACAGATGACAATTTGTACATGTGCTTGGTCTTTTGGTATTGGGTCCATCCGTGTAACTCATTAATGCATGATCCATACAATTGTTTGTCCATGGCAGAAGAGAAGAGGTGAAGAATTTAATGTTAAAAGTGAAAGATTTCAAGTATAAGTAATAGTAGTAGTTTTAATTGGAGATAATTAGCATTTAGACCCTGGACTTTATAACTGTTTAGAATTTAAGTCCTGACATCTTAGATGTCCAATTAAAAATTTTGGACCTAAATTTTTATTTTTATTTTTTATTATATCCTGAACATGAGTACAATATAATGAAAAAAAATATAAAAAAAATCATGGTCCGAATTTTCCAATTGAACTTATCAAGTTTTAAACACTAAGTTGATATAAAATTTAGGGTCTAAACCCACTTTTTATTACTATGATCCTATTATTATTATTTTGAACTTTTGCATATATGTCCACAAAATCTAGTATATTTTTTAATAAAAAATTAAATTTTATAAATTGTTAACAAATCTTCCAAATAACGTAAAATAGAGTTTTGAGTTCGCCTCCATTTTTGTTTGGTTTATTTTAACCCAATCAATGGGCTGAGGTAATTAATGGACAGTTTTGTCCCTGTTAACCATCCAAAACACTTTCTTCTATATTTTTGTCAATTATATTTTACAAAAAAAAATCTTATTTTATTTTAAAATTTAATGTCATAATTATTATGGGTTTGCAAAAGAACCCGACCATTACAATCAATAAAATATAAAAAAATATTTTTGTGGTGTATTTGAAGAAAATGACAAGTTATTAAAATAAATTTTAAATTTGCACATTTTGGTTTCGTAGTAGTTTTCATCATATAAGTTTCTTCCAAATTTGTGGACTAAATATTGGGAAGGATTGTATAGTGTTGCTGCTAGAGTTTAATGGAGGTTGAAAGATGTTGACCATGGTAAATAATTGAGAAAATAGAGTTTATTGAAAAATAATCATTTCCTTCATTATTGTTGGATAAGACGGTAAAAAAAAAAAAAAAAAATCTAGTCCAGTTAAAAGTAATAAAATATTTCCTTGTAAATTGGTTAAGCTAAACAGGGACTCGTAGCTCTATTTTTCTTGATATTTGAAACTTTCTGTAAAACACAAACCAATCCACCGCTTCGCCTAGCAGCACGATACTTATACTTGTATTGCTCTCCCACAATCCCGTTTTTACTGTTTAGGCTTCTCCGATTTCGCTCGCCGCTACTAAGGAAATCGTTTTTGCTCTCACTACTAAGATTTTTCAGTTCCTTGCATGCGTGCGCAAAAACCCAAAAAAAAGATAAAAAAAGAAAAAACCTTTAGCATGACAAGATTCAACATCTATGTTTAGAGAGGGCCGGGCCAGGCATTCTAATCTAGTAACTCTGGGGGGCCTTTTAGCTTCATGCCAATTTACATGTTTTTCTCGCTCAGGTTCTGGTCTTTACTAAGAAGAGGCTCAAGCTTCCTCCGGATCTTAGAAAAAATTGGCAAAAGAGAAGTTCCAATCACAAAGTTACTGATGTCGTACCACCAAATTGATAGTTATCAAATTCTATTGTATTTTATTTATATCGAACCTCTTGAAAATGAAATCGATAGCAAATTATATTATATTAGAAAGTGAATATAACCTAATTGCACTGCCATAGCTCCTGAATCTTTGCTTCTGTTCCATACTAACAGTAGAATTTGCCTCGAAGAGAAGATTTCTGCCAGCTGACATCTCAATCTATTCTACATAACATAAACACCAGAATGACAAAACAGGACTCGACACATTTGCTTCCCGGTTTTATAAAAATCCAACACTTATGACTACTACAAACACAAACCAAGAATTTTTTGAAAGTTTTAACATCCAAAAGACGAGAGTGAGCTGTTTCCAGGTAGCAAGCAAAGCTAACAATAAAATGCACTCAGTGAAGTTTCACATGGAAACAATCAACCAACCATAGCAAAACGTCCTCTTTGAACTTCTACAGTTGAGGTTGTTCTTAGACCATTATTTAAAAAAAATCCACAAGATGGCATGGAAACAACCACAGAAGGTTTTAGTTACTACGGTAGCGCTCTTCACCAGATGCTAAAACATAGCCTGCTCTGCAGGCACCCTTTGCAGCTACAACCACCAATCCACCTCCTAACTGAAAATTCCGAAAAGATACAACTCTCACTGCTGCAAATGCCTTTAAAAAGTCCACCATCCAAATCCTAGCTTTATGTTAAGTTTGCTACACTACTGCAATCAGTAATCCATTCCTCCCATGCCACCGCCCATTGGTGGAAGATCCTTCTCTTCTTTCGGAAATTCCACAACAACAGCCTCGGTCGTCGTCATCAATGAAGAAACGCTGCCCAAACAATAAATAAACAGCATTAGGGCATAGCCAAGAATAAACAAGACATCATAAGCTCCAACACCACATGGGTTCAACCTGACAAAGATGCTCCTATAAGCATCAAGCCTTATAAGGCACTGCGAGGCGACGAGAAAGCAAAAAAGTCGTGAAAGGCCTAAACGGGCCTCAAGACTAAATTTTGGAGTGTGCGTGTGTAGTAGGAAGGTTGATACAAACGTGGTTACTAAAATTTCTGATGATCCCAACTTGTCAGCAGCCCTCACTCTATTGAGTAAGAAAGAAACGTTACAATTAGGGAAGACCTTAAGACGGTGAGGCCTAGTCTAGGGCCTCGATGCTAAAGTTGGAGGTGCTTGTTGTGTAGTAAGTTAAGAGAAGCTGGTGGTTTATGGCCTAAAGTGTTATGGTTTCCTTGTAACTGGTATGATAAATGTATAATTAAAAAAAAACTAAAAGCATCCCATGCAAATCTTCTTGTGTATACTTGAACATCAACTATACAAAGTTTTCAATCAAGAAACAATCACTAGGAGTATCACTAACAATCGCTTACAGCATTGCTAAGAGTATCAACTACATGTGTTAGGACAAACACAAAAGGAAAGGGAATGAAAAGGGTAGAAGGGACTCCTCTTTGAAAAGGGTAGAAGGGACTCCTCTTTTGTAGTATATTTTAAATACTTAATTCATAGTTTTTGAGTTATTGGGCTTGGTAGGGATCGGATGATATTTGAGTCAAGGTAGGTTGGGGCGGCCGCCTAAGGTGGCGAGATGGTACAGGACATAAAACACCTAGGTGGATGCCTATGCGGCAAGGGGGGAAAAGGGGGGGGGGGGGGGGGGGGTGGGGGGGGGGTGGTCTTCTAAAACCTTGCTAAGCATTGTCAACAATTATAAGGGATTATTGTTGGATATATAGGATATGATAGATCCAAGTAACACAGATGTTTCTCCCTATTTTGTTACTTTTCCAAACTCACATAAGCTAGCAGTGGTGCACGGGCTATTCAACAATGAAGAGAATTACACAAAGCATTATCAAATGCAAAGTTAAAAGGTAATCTAGTGCTAGTCTCCATTTATTTGCATGTTCAGCAAACAGGATGTTGTGTTATGAAACTTTAGGATCCGCCACTAGAGTAGAAACTAGTTTCCATCTACTTCAATGTAAACTCATATGAAGAAATTATGATCAAATCGTATATTATTTTCTACTTTTTTTCAAAATCAAACATCCATCTTTAACCCTCCATATTAATTATTTTATTATCATTATTACATGTCATCATTAATCACAAGTTTTTAGTTTTTAGTTTCTAGCAAACAAACAACATTTCTAATTGGGAACTCACTTTTCTTAACATGTTTGGCAACCGGAAAGTAACAAGGAAAATAGGAAACTAAAAGAAAGCACTCTTAATTTCCATCCAATATGTTGTTTGTCTACTGTAAACTTGTTTCAGAAACTCCATGCCACATCATCATAAATGGAAAGTAGGTCTCCATTTAGTTTCATTCAAAAGAATGGAAAGTCAAGAAACTAGAGGGCTCATATTATCTATTTTTTTATTCTTTTCTATGTGACGCATGGTTTTCCCACCCACACTATTATTTCTAATTATTTTAAGTGTTATATCATACTTTCTTTATTCCAGTTTCAAACAAACAAACAACTATTTTTGTTTTTAAACCTACATTCTCTATTTTCTAGAAACTCCAAAGAAACTAACTTTTCTATTTTCATTTAGTTTTCAGGTTGTCAAACAAAAAACTTCGAAAATTAGTTTATTTTTGGTTACTAAAAACCATAAAAGTTAAAAAAGGTGGTGAGTTTACAATAAAAAATGTTGCTAGAAATTATAAAATAGAAACTTGTTAATAAGGATTACATACAATAAACAAAATTATATGTAGGTTTAAAAGTGGGTGTTTGAATTTGAAGTAAATATTATTAAATAATTGGGGCATAATTGCTCACAATAAGTTTCATGACTTTTCATCTATTTAAATGGAAATTAAAATGGGGACTAATGTCCATTATAGTGGTGGGTCCAAACATACTTTTCTTTTGCCAAACAGGCTTACCCAGGCTTAGAGGAAACAAAGTACAGTTAAACTATTGACATGTTTGACATTATGCAGGTGTGGCATCCCATCGTGCATGATTCTACAGGAGTGGCACAGACACGATGGCTGTGTCAAGTCCTAAAATGATTCTCCAGGGGTTAATCTTCTAATTTCACCCAAGGCAAACAGTTTTCTTCATGTCAATTTAGAAAGATGCACCATGATTAGGAAATAGTATACTTTCTTGCTACGAGTTATAAATAGATCCCGACATAAGTAAACACATACAAGATGGCATAACAGAAATTACCTTGCAGCGTCCACCAATGCTGTTCTGATTACTTTTAATGGGTCAATAATACCTGCCTTCACCATATCTACATACTCACCTGGTGTTTAAATCAGCCAAATATTAACATGTTTGGTGAGTAACAAATTATGTTCTGTACTTCAAATTGGACATTGCTGAAGAAGACTTACCTTTAGCTGCATCATAACCAAGATCAAGATTGTCTTGCTCCAAGAGCTTGCCAACAACCACAGCTCCCTCAACCCCTGCATTGCAAGCAATCGTATGCACTGGAGTCTGCAATCAAAAAGTATATCAATATTTTCATATAACATTTAAAAAAAAGGATGAGCAATCAGCAATTCAGATTATATGCTTGCATTTGTCAAGATCATCCTAGAAATGTAACAAACAAATCGTCTTAGAACCTTCAAAGCATTCTGGATTATCTGAACTCCAATCTTCTGATCAAAGTTGGCAGTCTGCAACTTATCTAGATCCCTGGATGCATACAGAAGAGCCACACCACCACCTGTAGAGATAATTCAGATACTGGCCATCAAGTGAAAAAAAAACTATGTAAAGCAGTACCGTAAGCTACCTGGTACAATTCCTTCCTCAACAGCAGCCTTGGTGGCGTTTAATGCATCAGTCACTCTATCCTTTTTCTCGCCAACTTCAGCTTCACTGGCTCCTCCTATCTGCAAACCAGGATTGTATCAAAAAAAAGGGGGATTCCTGAAATTTTGTGGCAGGTGCAGGGCACGTAGCTTATATAACCTTACAAAGAAATAACTTTAACTAGTACAGTGTTTGCTTATTGTTGAGTTGTGTGTTTAGTTTAGTCCGACTTCAGGTAGACTAATAGTGAGAGGGGTTAGCCTCTCCTATATAGTGTACTCCCCTCAATTCTTAATAAAATTAATCCATTATTCCCATCATATCAGAACCAAAACTCTGACTCTCCCCTCCCAGCTTCACTGATTTGTTTGTTGAACCTCTGTTCCTAGATTACGACGTCAGGAGTTAACAAAGGGTAGAAAAATTGCTTGTTTACGTGGATCTTTGTTTTCTTCCTACCCCGATATCCACATCAGGATCTACACAGAAAGTAACATGGATTGCATCTCTGTCCTGGCTTGTGTGATCCACATACGATCTCTACTTTCCATGCGCGTGCCGGTTCTGGTCACGTTGATAGTGCATTGGTAAAGCTGATGTGATTATTGGAATTGGAAAAATCCAACGACGGTCGAATCAAAGTGCATTGCAGGAAGACGAGCACTGTGGGGACTAATAGTGCTACTACTACCGATGTCGGGAACGCAGTGGCGGGACCAACGGGCTCTGGCACGGCAATTTCTTCGATTCACGACTCGTCCATCGGCGATTTAACGGACCAGATGGTTACTCAACATGGCAGAAGAAGGTTGAAAAAATACTTCAAAAATGCGATTGTCCAAGCATCTGACTGACAACCCTCCGAAAACGACTGATCCCACATTTGAGCGGTGGAAGACGGATAATAGTCGACTATTTACACAGTTGATGAACTCAATGGAACTATCGGTGGAAGACATGGTTCAGAACACGGACACGGTAAAGGAGTTACGGGCGGTCCTAGCGACTGCGTTTGATGGAAAACGCGACTTGTCTCGTGTCTACGACTCGGTCGTCGACGTCTACCGGACAGAACAGGACGACAAGTCTCATAAGGACCACTTTCGGACTTTTAAGGCCACAGTCGATGAAGTTGACCGTGTATTACCTCTGACGACAGATATCAATAAAGCTCAACGTGAGCAGCTTCATGTCATAGCATATCTTGCCTCTCCGTCCTGATACAGACTTAACTCGCTCTCAGATCATTGCTAGAGTCGAGGTTCCATCTCTAATGGAAGCTCATTTTCGTGTCCTACGGACAGCAAAGGTCGTCTAGATCTCTCCAAGTGATGCTCCTGCTGATCGATCTGCTCTTGGTGCCGCTCGTACTGGATTTCATAGTGGTCGTGGTGGACGACGTGGTGGTCGAAATGTTGGCGGTGATGGTGGACGAGACATTGGCGATCGTGATGGAGGTCGACCGTGCACCTGCTTCAACTGTGGTCTATATGGTCATTTCCAGTGGCAGTGTACTAAAGCTCCTTTCGCCAATGTTACCTCAGATACTCCCAATTTTGGCGGTCAATTCGTACAAATGACTGATGAAGCATATGCAAACTTTGTTGAGTTTCAAGCTCAACGTCAAGGTGAAGTCTCTACTTATGGGTCCACCGTGGGGTACTCAACAACATTTTCGATACAGTCGAAGCAGTGGGTCCTTGATTCTGGTGCATCTGCTCACTTGACAGGCGACGCAGATATAATACGAAATTATGTACCGGTTGGTCGTATGTCTAATATTACATCTGCCAATGGTGGTTCGCTAACAATCCGTGGAAAAGAATTTGCCCATCTTTATTCGGGACTGTCACTACGTTTTGTATTACATACACCTGGAAACCCATTCAGTTTACTCTCAATTAGTCGGATTACTCGTGTACTCGTGATATGCATTGCTTTCAGGACATAAAGACTGAAAAGACTATCGGTAGGGGACGTGTGGCTGAAGGCTTGTACTTGTTTGACGAAACTTTCTCTGTTGTATGTACTGGTGTGAAACTTGATCCTTTTGAGTTACACTGTCGGTTAGGACATCCATCTGTCCAAGCACTCCAGAAAATGTACCAATCTTTAGATGTTTCATGTTCTTTTCATTGTGAGTCATGTAGTTTGGCTAAGCATCACCGGAGTTCCTATCCAGTCAGAATAAAATTGCTTCTGCTCCCTTCGAGTTGGTGCATTCCGATATATGAGGACCTTGTTTTGGTAAATCTAGGATAGGATTCAAGTACTATGTTACATTTGTTGATGACTACTCGCGTGTCACTTTTATTTATCTAATGAAAACTTGCTCCGAATTATTTAACATTTGGTGCATATGCGAAAATCAAAACACATTTTGGTATTCCTATTAAATACGTTCGCAGTGACAATTGTCGTAAGTATATGTCTCGTGAGTTTGTTTCACATCTGTCTCAGAATGGCATCATCCACCAAACTACATGTCCTTGCACACAACAAAATGGTGTGGCTAAACGCAAGATTCGTCATCTCTTAGATAGAACGCGTGCTCTTTTGTTCCAAGCACATACTCCCAAAAAAATGTTGGATGGCATTCTTACGACTTGTTATCTAATTAATCGTGTGTCGTCGACTGTTCTCAATGGCGATATTCCCTTCTCTTGGTTATATCCCAAACGAGAGACGTTTCCTCTACCTCTCCGAATCTTTGGTTGCTTGTGTTATATTAGGAATACCCGACCAACTCTTTCTAAATTAGATCCAAAGGCTATCCAATATATTTTTCTTGGGTATCCTAAAGATCAGAAAGGGTATCAGTATTTTTGTCAGTCTTGAAAAGATATTTTTTTCTCTTAGGATATTACCTTTGTTGAAACCAAGTTTCCTCCACTTCCACAAACTATTGATCCGGCTCCGCAAGTTTACCCAGATGAGGATTTCTTGTTTCGCGTTCAAACACAACAGCCCCTCATAAGGGTGTCCTCCCCTACCAAGCCAATCTTCCGGTCCGACGGTCTGCAAACACCGGCTCCGTCAGTACCAGCATCGCCGGAACATTTTGCCGATAGTTCCCGCGGACACAGTGCCTTCATCCTCCTCTAGCTCCAATAATTTCTTCCGCCTAATCCGCCAGCTCGACCTCGTTCATTGTCGTGATGATCCCTTGTATATTGACAATTACAAAGGGCTTGCTAGCCACACACAATCATTGGTTGCTACTATTAATGGGATTCAGATTTCCAATACTGCAGAGGGTCTTAAACATCTCGACTGGCGTGCTACTATGGAAGAGGAGATAGAAGCACTTCGAAAAAATCATACATGAAACTTGATTGATTTACCTCATGATAAGAAGGCAGTAGGTTACAAATAAGTGTTCAATACTAAGGTAAAACCGGATGACACTCTTGATCGCCTGAAGACTCGTCTTGTGGCAAAAGGATATTCTCAGACATATGGTGAGAATTAATTTGAGATATTCTCCCCAATTGCTCGAATGACCTATGTGTGCATACTCTTGGCCTTAGTTATTCGCTATGACTGGTCGTTGCTACAGCTGGATATCAAGAATGCATTTCTTCATGGAGATCTTGACGAAGAAGTGTATGTGGTGCAACCTCCCGGGTTCGTTGCAAGGGAGGGTAAAGTGTATCATCTGCGGAAGGCCCTCTATGGTCTCAAACAATCCACTGGTGCATGGTTTGGTCGTTTCACAAATGTTACTCAGTTTGGCATGTGTCAATCGAAGAAGAATCATTCAGTATTCTACCGTCAGACATCAGCTGGAAGGATACTACTTGGTGTCTATATGGACGATATTGTGATCGCAAGAGACAACAGTAAGAGCATTGCATGACTAAAGAAGTTTCTAGGAGAACAGTTTTAAACCAAGGATTTGGAATCGTTGAGCTATTTTTTGGGCGTAGAAGTCACACGGGGTAAGGGAGACATTGTAATGTCTCAGAGAAAGTATGTGCTAGACATCATAAATGATGCAGGAATGATGCAAGCTAAGGATGCAACCTTGCCCATGGACCCAGCGATAAAGTTACTTCCCGACGAGGGAACACTGATGACCAATCCGGATCAATATCGAGTAGTTGGAAAACTCAACTACTTGGCCATTATGACTCGTCCAGACACTTCATTTGTCGTCAATGTCGCAAGTAGATTCATGTCTTCTCCACGAGTTCCACATTGGGAGACAGTTCTCATAATTATGCGCTATCTAGTTCAGAATCCGAGAAAAGAAATTTGAATTGAGAATAAGGGGTATACTTATGTTGAGTGTTTTCCTGATGCTGATTAGGGTGTCAGTCTTACGGATAGACGGTATACATCTGGCTACTCGGTCTTCATTAGCGGGAACTTAGTATCCGTGGAAGAGAAAGAAACAGAGTGATCGCATGATCAAGCTCGGAAGCGGAATATCAGGTCATTGCTCATGGCACAGCAAAAGTGTTATATATGTCATCTTCTACAGGAACTGGGAGAAGAAGCAGGATATAAAGCAGCAGATATGTGATGTGATAACCGGTCTGCTATTCATATTGCTACTAATCTTGTATATCATGAAAGGATAAAGCACATTGAAATCGACATTCACTTTGTCCGTGATGAGTATCAGAACGTGAGGACCGACGATCAGATAACTGATATATTTACAAAGTCTCTTATAGGTCCTCGGGTTCAATTTCTCTTGAGGGAGGGTGTTGAGTTATGTGTTTAGTTTAGTCCCACGTCGGGTAGACTAATAATGAGTGAGGTTTGCCTCTCCTATATAATGCACTCAACTCTCTTAATAAAATTAATCCATTATTATCATCCTACACTTATAATATCACCATTTTGTCCTACTAATATATTAATTGTTAATCGGGCTTTCATATTATCTGTCTGAGATTTTATGTATCAATCATTGCAATCTTGCTTGGTAGTGTAGCGACATTACTTCAAGTCAATTACCTTCACTGACAGGAAGAAATATGTTATAAATCATATACCTTTAGCACAGCAACACCGCCAGAAAGCTTTGCCAACCTCTCTTGCAACTTCTCTTTATCATAATCCGATGTGCTTGCATCAATTGCTGACCTCAACTGTCATAACAGTAACCATCATTGACATAACCATGGAAACGAAGGCTATTCCAATTGTTGCCAAACACTGGAATAGCACAAAGTAAAACATGGTAACTAAGATGCTAAACGAACCTGATCACATCTCTCTTCAATGGACTTCTTGTCACCAGCCCCATCAAGAATAACAGTATCATCTTTTGAAATTGTCACCTGCACCAATGACAAGATAAGAGACAGCAAGTCTAGGTAAATAAAAAGCATTCTCAAATTCTTCAAACAACTGCCTGAGATTTGATGGTAAGAGAGGTTACATTTTATTATGAACAGTACATAAAATACATAAATCAAAGTTGGCTTGTGGACTAATAAAAACAAAAGTATACTTGTTGGAGAGCAGAATTTACAGAGAGAATAGATATGGTACTTGAAAAATATAGACAGCAAACATGAAATCTAATGGATTCATGCATTAAATATACAAATATAAAGATACATACAAATGAAAATACACAAAATTGGGCATTTTACCTTTTTACATGTACCAAGCATCTCAAGTTCTGCTTTCTCGAGATTCATGCCAAGTTCTTCAGTTATGAGCTACAGGAAGTAAGAAACTACATTATGAATTGCAAGATGTTAACTTTTAGCCAAACAGGACACAAACTAGAAGAAATAACTCACATCACCACCAGTTAAAACAGCAAGATCCTGCAAACTGGATTTCCTGTTCTCACCAAACCCAGGAGCTTTAATGGCACAAACCTACATCATAAGCATCATATTGTTAGAATATGATAACTACTCGCAGATGCAGATCCATAGCTAAACGAGAACTATTTATCTGGAAAAAAAACGAAAATAGAAACCTTAATTCCAGCACGAAGCTTGTTAAGGATAAGAGTTGCCAGTGCATCACTTTCAACATCTTCAGCAACAATAAGTAGAGGCCTTTGTCTCTGAACAAAAAGTTAATTCCAGAATTAGTACAAAAATACTTTTTTGAGTAATTTCTAACAACAGAAAATAAGAAGTGAAAAGAGAAGTCATGTACCTTCAGAGCCAACTCTAGCACCTTCACCACTGCATTAATGCTGGAAATTTTCTTCTCATGTATCAAGATGAGAGGGTCATCAAGTTCCTGCAAGAATAAAAAAAGGAAATTTTAAGGAAATATTTTCCATATTGAGCAACATAAGCAACTAGATCCAAAAAGGGGTGTTACTTACAACTTTCTGGTTCTTCTGGTTGGTGATGAAGTAAGGTGATATATATCCCCTATCAAGCTTCATACCTTCAACAACTTCCAATTCATTGTAAAGTGTTTTTCCATCCTGTATGGAAATTCAAATAAAAAACCAGTCGTATAAGCAGTAGCTCTATTCCTGTGTAATACTACACCCACGCAAGGGCAACAAACAAAAGTTCGATAAATTAAATACCAAAATCACTGCTGTAAGTGCAAATGTGGCTTTTCTAATAAGTAAATGATGGCCGGGTAAGACGACAAATTATTCATCCAGACTACATATCTGTAAAGTCGAGTTCATGTATTGAGAAGTGGAAACATGGCCCTCAGCTAATGAATGTTCATACCGTTGGAGCTATATATTTATAATGTGAATGACTAATGAGTTATAGATACTAGATAACTACCATAGAAGTTGTGTATTGTTCCTATTTTGATCAAACAACTATTTCCCTACCAAGCTCAACTTAAGCCTGTTGTATTCCTCTCTGAGGTTACAATGAGTTGAAGAGAGAGAAATCTATTTAATATTTGCCTATATACACCTCTATATAGAAAGGTAGAAAAACCTTCTAGGCTAGAAAAGGAATGGCCATAATACAAGAGATGGTACGAGAATGAGAAGTGACTCAGAACATGAAAGACTTAAACACTAGTTTCTTATCAAAGATATAGAAAACCAGAATAAGAGAGCAAGCAGATTCTATTTCAGTATGAATTGTATTACAAAATGAATAATGCTATTATTCAAAAACTAGTGTATTCACGTGTGTCGCACGTATTTTATAGATTATTATTATAAAGACTAAAAGACAGTTGCTGTAATTACCCTATTCTTTATTAAAACTACTTAGGAAGACTAACTAAAAGACAGTCCCTTGACTATTCTAAATTTGTTTATATATATATATATATATATATATATATATATATATATATGTGTGTGTGTGTGTGTGACTATTTAGGAAGATCAAAGGACAGCTCCCGTGACCCCGTCGCCTCTATTAACTTTAATGAACAATTTCAATTAAAAGATATATGCAAGGGTATATCTGGTAATAAAAGTTACGCGGTGAAGCTGAACTTTTCTCATTATATAGTAGTATAGATATAGATAAATAATAAACATTTAGCAATAACAGAATGGTATCTACTAAAGGTTTCCAAATGACAGTTGTTATTAGCCTAACTAATCAAACAAAAAATGACGAACAATTTTGTGCACAGGCATATGACAACAAATCAACTACAACTTACATCTTTAAAACTTACAAAAATATGGAATCTATCAACTGAACATAAGGGGAACGCACATGTATTTGAGAGCAAAGCTAACAATTATACAATGTGTATTCTGTAGCAACTTACTGAAATTGTGATAACTCCTTCCTTGCCAACTTTCTCCATAGCCTTCGCAATGAGTTCACCAATTTCCCTTTCTCCATTGGCTGATATGGTACCGACCTATAAAAGACCAAAGTATGCTGCTTATAGGATACATCAAACAAAAGCTCAACGACAATGTTCATCACAATTATTAAGGTTGGTTCCACGATTTCTTATCTTTAATTCATCCTTGTTCCCCTCTTAACATTAGAGGAAGTCATATCAAACATGCATGCATAACAGACAAATTTTGATTTTGAGACGGAAATGGTTGGTAAGGAAAAAAATCTACCCTCGAGTAAGAGGAAAATTAAAACAAAACACGCAAGGAAACTATATTGTTATTATGATGAAACTAAAAACATGGTTGAAGATCACCACTTTTGGGACATACTATTCTTAGTCATTCAATAATTATTAAAGAATGTTCCTACCTGAGCAATTTCCTCTGAGGTGCTAATCATCCTTGCTCTACTCTTCAAGTTAGTCACTACAGAATCAACAGCCATCGTGATACCACGTCTTAAATCCATTGCATTCATCCCAGCTGCCACTGACTTGCAACCTTCAGCGAATATTGCTCTCGTGAGGACAGTAGCACATGTTGTACCTACATCACCGACAAAAAATTTGGGGTCAAAACTACTAAAAGACATTTATTTAATACAGCAATCAGATGCCAAGTTACTTGATGTTGTAGATCATATAATTGTATCATAAGCAGTTGTCATATCCTTAATTTTCTAAAATGAAACTAGTTGTGATTCTGAATGGAAGGGGACATGTCAGTCCACAATGGGGATTTTCTTTACATGGAAAAGAAATATATTAATAATCTCAGCGTTCTAAAACCCGGCCTAGGCGGCCGCCCGCCGCACCGAAAACCCCATATTCGGCCATGTTCGACGCCTAAGCAGGCTTGTTCGGCCCCAGGCAGCCCTATGCGGCTGTTTGATTTTTTTTTTTTTTTTTTTTTTTTTGTAAGTTTAGTTGTATTGTGTATATGTTATTTGGATTTTAAGATTGGATTTGGATTTTAGAATATTCAAATTTCAATTTTCAAATTTCAAAAAAAAACTATGAATTGTCTTATGAATTTAGAAGTTAAAACATGTTTGGATTTCAAATTTGTATTATGAATTTCAAATTTCAAAGTTCAAAAAAATAATCCGTTCAGCCGCCTAGGTGCTAGGCAGTCCTCCGCCGCACAGATTCCCCCTTACGAAATTTAGGACACTGGATAATCTACTTTTCCTCTATTTACTAGGTAAACTGATTACGGTGGGTAGAAATAATTAAATTGTTCTGCTTAGCGCAAGAGATTAATATTTGTTGTAAAAGATTAATATTTGTTGTAAAAGCATGGATACCCCACAACTCTGATAGGACTATGAAAAGTGTATATTAAAAAGTACAACAGAAAAGAAACAGACAATTGTAGGTTCACAGGAAAGTTTCTTTAAAAGTAGCAATACAGCTAGTATAGCATAACAAAAATTCTACAGCAAGTCTTAGAGTTACACGTCACACGAGAAGTTAAGTACAATTGCAATATCTAAAACCCAATAACAGCTTGAGAAGGTCAATGAGGACAGAAACTTGTTAGACTCAGAACTTACCATCACCAGCAACATCATTAGTTGCGTTAGCAACCTGTTTCACCAGGCTGGCACCCATATTTTTCACTCTATCCTTGAACTCAATGCTCTTTGCAACAGTCACACCGTCCTTTGTAACTTTTGGTGCACCATAGCTTTGTTCAAGAACGACGTTACGACCCTTCAAACAAGAATTTTATACTCAGTCATTTAATGCAAGACATATATTCAAGATCATTTCTGAGGGTATTTCAAATGAAGTGTTAAATATAAATCAATTAGGAGTGCTACAATAAGATCCAAAAGAGATCCAGAAAAATGTTATGAAGCAAAATAGATTAAAGACAAAAGTAGAACTTCCAGACTGAGACTTGTGGACAGAACATAAGATTACTAAACCAAAAAAGGTACAAGGCCAACCTTTTCACACTCCCATTCTCTAGAGTGCGCAAACACTCGAACAATAAGTGCCATGTTCATGCCTCGTAGTGTCCAACACGACATGGACAGTCCAAAATACACTACAACATACCAAATACGGTCTCGTGTCAGTGTCACCGCCATGTGCATACCACATCGTGTCCTATTCATGTCGGTGAAACATAGACAGAGAAATGGGTGCCATGTCGTGCCAAATAAGGTGTGTTGTGTCGTGCCAGTGACACATAGCCATATAAATGCAATCCCAAAAATAGCAGTATTTTGGTAGTACATTTCAGAAGTTTCATTCTCGTAGTGGTGATCTAATCATTAATTCTAAGTAAAAGTGCTTCTGGACACTAAAAATGACTAATTGGCATACCACCACAACAAAAATGAATCTAAACATCACAGATCTAGCAACTACCAACTACTGAAATTTCATCACACATTCAAGCGCACAATGAAAAATCAACAAAGGCGGTACCTTTGGCCCCATGGTGACCTTGACGGCATCGGCGAGCTCTTCCACGCCCCTAAGCATCAGAGCCCGGGCATCGACTCCAAACTTGATGTCCTTCGCCGCGTAGTTCCTGCTCCAACTAAACCTACTCCCAATCTGCCACAACAAAAACACCAGAAACTCATTTTATCAACACACCAAAAATCGTAACTTTTTCCCAGAAAATCAAAAAAAAAAAATCCATAAACAGGAAGAAGAAAAAAAAAGTTCTCGTGATCTTCACCTGCCGGCTGCTGTTGCTTGCCGCCCTGATAGAAAACACAGAAAATAAGTAATTAGGGTTTGGGGAACCGGAGGGAAAGACTGTACATTTCTCGATCGGTAACGCTCACCTGGCTTTGGAAGCGATATTGACAGCTGCTCGATACATGGTGAGCTCTCGTGGAAATGTGGAATTTTGGGGAGTCGAGAGGAAAATAGGGTTAGGGTTTATGAAGAGAGAGAGAGAGAGGAGGAGGAGGAGAAAGAAGGGGGTGGGTGATATAGAGGGGGGTTCTCTAGAAGGCTCTATTAGGGTTTTAGGAGAGTTTTGGCGGCTAAATAATGTTCTGTGGTTTGTGTTGGGCCTGGAAATTTGTTTCATGGGTGGTCCAAAGAAACGCAAATTTAAAAATAGAAATATTTTAGTAAATGATTCTATTCTAAATATAGAAACTGATATATACCTCTATTTTTTTTTTTAAAATAGGAAATTCTCCCATTCTGTGCAAAAGAGTAACAATTTCGGTTAGAATAGTGGTGGTATATTTTAAATTTTTAACAATTTCATACAAAGAATGGATATATTTGCAAGTTTTTTATAAAAAAATAAAAATATATGTTAGTTTCTATATTTAGAATATGGGGTATTTGTTAAAATATCTCTACTCTTATAATGAGGCTTGAAAAGTGCTCAAAATTGAGTTGTCTGAGCCGTATATAAATACTCCACTAACTTCTTTTTATAAATAATTATCCATTTAACTACCTAATATTATTTATTTAAAACTAAATAATTCTAATTCAAGTGGTTAAGGTGGGAGGTCTTTTTCTTGGTTGTTTGAGTTCAATTTCTAGGAAAGACATTCATATTTTAAAAAAATTAACATTTTTTTACACACGTGCAATGCACGTGCATGTTACTCAGGGTCGACCTAAGGTGTTGGATTGCCCTAGCCGGAATTAATTTTGGTTGTCTGTTGATCCTTATTAAAAAAAAAATGCCATAACTAACTAATACAATTCTAGATCCTAAATATTCCTTTTTATGTTCTAATGCCTTACGAAATCAACGATAAGATTTTGCTGCAACATGTTCAATTTTAAGCCAAATGTTTTGGGAGTATGGATATAAATTTGGTTTACATATTTGTTTCCTCGTGCATAAATCAAATGTTGATTTGCCCCATTTAACTAAAACTAAATGTATAGCTATTGGGATTAAATTGTATGATTAAATTGTATATATGGCGATTGGCCCATGTGGCTTAGGCCTAAGTTGATATGTGAATGTATATATATGTAATATTATGATGAATAAAAGATCCCGATTATTCTCTCCTACTACTTCTTCATATGGTATCAGAGCATGACGGTTAGGGCACGATTTTTTTCCCATAGCGACGACAGCGGCGGCAATTTTTCCTCCACGGCGGTGGCGACGAGTCTCCCTTCGACCGGCAATATGACCAACGGTGGCGGCGGCTTCTATGTCGGTGGCGGCGGCAACAAGGACCGATCCCACCTCCCCGTATTACCTTGGTTTTAATGACAATCCGGGTAATACAATTATGAAAGTGGTGTTTCGTGAAAAAAAATTGAGGAATGGTCGAGATCTATTCGGTTTTCTCTACGGGCTCGACGAAAATTTGGGTTTATTGACGGGTCTATCGATAAACCTACATAGAATGACAAATTGGAGGATTGGTACTGTGTCCAATCGATGCTTGTGCAATGGATCTTGCACACTATTGACGCTTCGGTGAAGAAGACGATATCCTACTTTGAGAAGGCAAAATCGTTGTGGGATTCGCTCAAGGACCGATTTAGCATGGAGAATGGCGCTAGAATTCAACAGATTAAACATCCGTTGGCATAGTGTCGCCAAATAAAATCTATGACCGTGGTCGACTACTTCGGCCAATTGCAAACTCTTTGGGATGAGTTAGGGACTTATGAGCCTATTCCGGCATATAGTTGCGACAAATGTACGTGTGATATCCCGAAGAAGCTTAAAAAACGGGTTGATGAGGAGCTTTTTCATCAGTTTCTGTACGGGATCAATCATGAACTCTATCCACTCGACTTTATTGGCACAAGATCCATTCCCTATTTTGGCGCGTGCTTATCAATCCATGCTACAGGAGGAACGATTGCGTACGTCCACACAAGTCTCCTCTGAACGGGACGAGGTTATGGCGCTTGCGGTTAAAACTCCTTCTGTTAACCGTGGGCCATCTTGTTTGGATGTTCGGGATAAATCGAAGTTGCTTTACAATTTTTTCAAACGCAACGGACATGAAGAAGCCACTTGCTTCGAGAAACATGGCTTTCCGGATTAGTGGGGGAATATGTCGCATGACGACCGACGAGGGGCTGGCCGCGGACGTGATGGCTGACAAATGGCTGGTGGTGGACATGGACGGGGTACGGAGGTGCGTGCGACGGTGGCAGGATGTGGCACGACGGCTACGGCACAGACACGTATGGCAGATGATGGTGCAGGCGGTGTTCCGGGAATAACTCCGAACCAATGGCAACAACTTATTTCTCTGCTTGGTAACTCTTTGATCAAATCTCCGGAGGACCGTATGGTGGATAAGTCTATTGTACCTTGGATTATTGATACATGCACTTCGAATCTTGTTACTAGAAATTTAGATTTATTGTCGGGGGTGACGAAAATAAAGGAATGTCCAGTTGGGCTCCCGAACGGACTGCGGTTGTCTCGTGTTGCGGGCGTGTTGCTCTTGCACCGGGTATTGTTCTCATGAATGTTCTATTTGTACCTCAATTACATTACAATTTAATTCATGTGGCCCATCTTATTGATGATACAAATTGTGTTGTATAATTCACAAAAAAAATTGTGCGTGATACATGACCCCAATTGGCGTCAGTGAACGGCGGGACGGACTCTACTACTTTAGTATTGTATCGAAGACTCAGGCCTTGGCAATGACTGTGACGACTTCTCTGGACATTTGGCATCAGCGACTTGGGCATCCTTCTGATAAATTAGTAAAGTCTTTTCTTATTGTTAGTAGCTCTAGTAGTTCAGTAAATAAGGTATATGAAGTTTGCCATCAAGCAAAGCAAACTCGAGGTATTTTTTATGTCAGTGACTCTCGGACTATTGCAATTTTTGATTTGATACATTATGATCTTTGGGGGCCGTATCCTACGCCTTCTTCGTGTGGAGCTCGATATTTTTTGACAATTGTGGATGATTTTTCATGTGTTGTTTGGGTGTTTTTGTTGATTGATAAGACTGAAGTATAAAAGATGTTCTCGTCATTTTTTCTATGATTGAGCGGCAATTTAGTTCCAAAGTTCAAATTGTGCGAAGTGATAATGGTACTGAGTTTAATTGCATGTGTGACTACTCTGCACTAAATAATATTTTGTTTCAGACATCTTGTGTAGCGCCCCGTTCCCCCGGTGCGGGGAGCGCGGCTAAGAAACACAAACGGTATCGTTCGATCGGGATAGATTGAATTAAGAACTCGTCCTCGTTATGGATTTGTTTCTTCGGAATCGATTCCCATATTCAGTGGACTGCGCCCCAAGGATCGGCTTAGCGGCAGAGTCAGGAGGGACCTCTCCGCTGCT
The DNA here is from genome assembly GCA_036927795.1 of Iris macrosiphon. Classification (NCBI taxonomy): domain Eukaryota; kingdom Viridiplantae; phylum Streptophyta; class Magnoliopsida; order Asparagales; family Iridaceae; genus Iris; species Iris macrosiphon. The sequence goes on from JAYESA010000005.1 coordinate 155,258,693, forward strand.
ATCTTTTATTGCCTCGGTTTTCGATGTCGCTTGTTGCTTTCGTGCTTTGAGTTGGTTTTGGGATTTGCTTGTTTTCCTTGAACGGTTTCGATGGTTTTTATTATTTTCGTTCATTGAACTGCACTTCTATTCCGAGATTGGAAAGAGAGGAAGAAGTATTAATCGAGCTGTTCGTGTGCAGGTGAACGAGCAGTAGGCGGCTTGCGAGCGGAGTCGTGAAGCGCCTCTTTCCTTCTTCTTTCCAAAAATCTAAGTGAGTGGCTACCAACCCGATTAGCTAGCCTTGCTTCCAAGCTTCACTCCTTTGCCCCGATCAAACGATACCAAGTAATAATAAAAGAAACCAAGATAAAAGAGAATAGACTGGGTTCATTATGCTTGTCAATAAACTTGTGAACGGTTATATCTTTGCATGCTTGTTCGTTCGTAATATTCATCAAATGCATAGATACAAGTTTAAACGTATATCCTGATGCATGAATATAACGTAGTTGCAATGTAAACGAATCATGCAATGTTGCTTATCTTGTTCACGTGCCTCAACTGCATCAACGTTAACGTGCCACGAACGATTGATCACGGACAACTTGTGCACAAGGTAACGGGTTCCGCGGACGGTCGCTGGGGCACTGGCACCGATCCGGTCCGGGCGGAACTTCACGATAGTCTCACGTGCGAACGGGATAGCGTGCAGCGCCTCACGTGCTTCGTTGCACACCATCTTTGTTCAAAGACTAAACGGTCCATTATGGCTCCTAGCCAGTGATCCCAACGTGTATATTTAAACCTGTTGCATACTAACTTGTGTCTTCGTGGCAGGGAAGGCATGGTAAGTATTGTGCAGGTAATTCAGACGGTCAGGTAAAATCCACCTAACGGTGGCACGTTCAATTCAGTAAATTATATATGCTGCTTACTTGTAAATGAACTAAGGCAAGATAGAAACCCACAAAATATGCATGCTTCACTAAACAACGTGTTGATTGGTATAGTTCGGCTAGCTCGCCTTCACCAGCATGTTTCGATATGCTGACCCTCGTTGAAACAGGTTCTCCGCACCAAGGCGAACCGAGCGAGGAGCCGAAGTCGTCTTCCCGATCCAGTCCAAGCTGTTGGCGCATCTTCACCGCGCCTCGAAGCCTTTTGAAGCCAGAAGCTGCAACTCTTCATACACAAATGCAGCTCCGTGGCAAAGCGATCCTCCAGCCTGGAGGTCTTTATCATTTTGAGTTATAAAGGGATGTAATATACAGGACTGCTATCTCATTTTGAGTCATCTCTTTTGTAAGCCGTTTGGCATATTAGCTAACTCGTTCATGAGTTTGTAATAGATGTTCATTATCAATAAAGAGAACTTTTCTATGTTTTAAATCTGTGTTTCAATTTATCTGCGTACTCTGAATATGTGCTTGCTATACAAATCATTAAAGCCTTGTGCGGGCGCAACTCCAGGCCCGCACGGCGGTCACGATTCGGGGGACGCCTCAAACGATTCTAAGGAATCGGGTCGTGACATCTTGTGTGGATATACCTCAGCAAAATGGGAGGGTCAATCGAAAACATAGACATATTTTGAATGTGGCACATGCTTTATGTTTTCAGAAAAATTTGCCAAATTTTTTTGGGGAGAATGTATTTTGGCGACCGGTTATTTGATAAATCGAAACCCTTCAAGTTTTCTTGGTTTTAAAATCCTTTATGAAATTTTATTTGGTGCTTCTCCTTCTTATGATGAATTGCATGTTAACTGCTTGTCTATGTTTTGCCCACAACAAAAAAAATCAAATGGACAAACTTGTCAGTCGCAGTCGAAAGTGTATTTTTTTGGGATATCCCCATAGCAAAAAGGGTTAAAGATTGTATGATCTTGCTACTGGTGATTTTTTTTGTCTCTTGATATGTTAAATTTTATGAGACTGCGTTTTCTTATTTTGTTGAGGATGAGCATGGTGGTACGACTTCACCTGAGCTTGCGCCTCCTGTCGTGGGTGATGATGATTTGGATTTTGATCCTACGATCGACAATACTACAGGGTGTGATTTACCTCATACGGATATGATAGTCGTATCCCCGGATGGAAACGACACGGTGGGGGCAGCTGATGGTGAGGGTGGCGCGACTGAGGCCGCTATGGAGGATAAGCCGACGGAGGATGAGGCGACGATGGGGGCGCCAGATGGTGAGGGTGTACTAGGACGTGGAATGCGTGCCAAAATTTTGTCCTAAAACTCCGCGATTTTGTTACAAGTACAATACGAAAGTTGAGTCCCAGTCCTTCCTCCCAATGTCCCACCACGTCCAATCACTCATCAGGTACTCCTTATCCTATAACACATTTTTTGAATTGTGATAGATTTTCTCTCGGACACAAAAAATTTCTTGCAACTGTAACTGCAGGTACATAACCGACCTCCTTTAAAGAAACGATTAAAGATGTAGGGTGGCGTGAAGCTATGCAGAAGGAGATATGGGCTTTGGAGGATAATGATACCTGGACAATGGAGACGCTTTCGGATGGAAAACGTGCTCTGGGGAGCCGGTGGGTATATAAGATAAAGTAGAACTCTGATGGGAGTACTTTTGCGCGGCTTAAAGCCCGTTTTGTGGTTTTCGACAATCATCAGGTTGAAGGGATTGATTACACCGATACTTTTGCTCTGGTTGCAAAAATTGTTATTGTTCGTGCTTTTCTAGCTGTAGCTGCAGCAAAGAATTGGGAACTACATCAGATGGATGTTCACAATGATTTTCTGCATGGAGATCTTACCGAAAAAGTGTATGTGAAACTACCACATGGTTTCCGAACCACACACCCTGATCAGATATGTCGGCTTCAAAAATCTCTTTATGGGCTTAAACATGCGCCTCGTTGTTAGTTTAAGAAAGTTGGCATCTTCTTTGCGGGAGTACGGATTTTGTCAATCGTACTCTGACTACTCGCTTTTTACTCTTCATAACGGTGATGTTCAGATGAATGTTCTTGTGTATGTCGATGATTTGATTCTCTCTGGAAATAATTTTGCTGTTCTTATTGCCTTTAAGAATTATTTGAGTACATGCTTTCATACGAAGGACCTTAGGGTGTTGAAATTTATTCTTGGAGTTGAGGTAGCTCGAAGTACGGAGGAAAATTTTTTGTGCCAACGAAAACATACACTTGACATTATCTCTGAGACATGATTATTGGGGGCGAAACCTGCAAGCTTTTCCATAGAACAACATCATCAACTTGCATGCTCTACAAGTCCACTATTGTCGGATGGGGAAGCATATCGGCGACTCGTGGGGCGGCTGATCTATCTTTCGTTTACTCGACCGGATTTGGCTTACGTTGTTCACATCTTGTCGCAGTTTATACATGAGCTCCGACGTGATCATTGGGATGTGATTTTGAGGGTTGTTAGATATCTGAAGGGTTGTCTTGGTCAAGACATTCTCCTTCGCTCTGACTGTGATTTGCGGCTCCGGGGGTGGTGTGATTCCGATTGAGCGAGTTGTCTCATAACGAGACGCTCTTTGTCTGGTTGATTTTTTTTGGTGATTCACCTATCTCTTGGAAGACGAAAAAATAGGTGAAGGTGTCATGCTCTTCGGCCGAAGCAGAATACCGTGCGACGACGACGGTCATGTATGAGCTTAAGTGGCTCAAAGGGTTGCTTGGCAGTTTGGGGGTGCAACATTCGTGTGCTATGGATTTATTTTGTGATAGCCAATCTGCTTTACATCTTGCGCAAAATCCAGTTTTCCATGAGAGCACAAAACATATTGAGGTTGATTGTTACTTTTTGAGGGATGATATTCTTGATGGAGTTATTCGTCCATCTCATGTGTCGACGGATGGACAATTAACAAAGTTTTGGGCAAACGAAAATTTGAGTTTCTTTTGCACAAGTTAGACATTTATGACTTGTACGCTCCAACTTGAAGGGGGGGAAGGGGGAGGGGGATTGAGATTAAATTGTATGATTAAATTATATATATGATGATTGACTTATGTGACTTAGGCCCAAATTGATATGTTAATGTCTATATATGTAATATCATGATGAATGAAAGACCAATATTATTCTCTTCGGCTACTTCTTTCCAATAGCCATGTGAGTTTGTTCCTCGAAATATAAATAAAAGTCATAGGCTTTAGTGTCTCGTAGTTGGTATCTACATTGTACATAGCTCCCATATCAGAAAGATATGGCCGCAAATTTTCAGAAAAAAAAAAAAAAAAAAAAAAAAACCATTAGCATGCTCATCCTTAATCGCAGTGTTCTCGTTCTGGGACATACTAAATTCAAGATGATCAATATGAAACATAAAAACAATAATAAATTACATTTCAATATGAAAATTTGATCCTCTCTTTCCTAGAATTGGTCAAGCCATGTACGCTCCAGAGTTGATTGTCTTTGTTTGGAGCAAGTAGCCACACATTAGAATCTATAAAGGAGTATCAAACTGCAGAGAGTAGACAACTCAGTCCATCATTTGATCTACCGACCACAAAAATTGGCAGCCTTATGTATATCAACAATTATTAATATAATTTTTTTTAAAAATAACTACCGTGTATATTTTTTTTTTTTGCCAAGTTGAGAAATTTTTTTTTAAAAACCACATAAAAATATACACAAATTATAAAATATATTTAAATTTTAAATTATATTTAAACTAACTACACAGTATTATATAATTAAACATATATCCAAAATTTTAAATTTTATAAAAAAATATAATTAAAAGATATTAAAATTATATTTAAAATATTCTAACTTAATTTAAATGTCTATCTAATTTTTTAATAATATCATAGTTTTTTTCAATATGTGCAACGTATGTGAACGTGACTAGTATATAATAAGCGTGTGTTTGACTGCAAGGTAAAAAATATGTGAAAAACAAATTAATTGTACAAAATTATTTTACTATAATTTTTTTTTTTATGGAATTTTATAATTTTCTTATGAAAAATTTAATTTGAGTGTTTGATTGTCATTATTTTCCACGAAAAATAGTTTTTTTTTTCATGAAAAATAATATTTTGCTATGATTGGCCAGTTTTATTTTCTACCATTTTAGAAGAAACTATGAAAAATAATTTCATAGAAAATATAAGCTATTAAACACTACAATTTATGGAAAAAATTGATGGAAAATATTTTTCATAGAAAATAAAATCCAATCAAACACAACCTAATAGTCGTTTAGATGGAAGGGGGTGCCAATTTGGTCAAATATCCCCTCCCTCCTATATCATCTATGAACGTTAATCACGTTTTTTTTGGTCATTTGGGTGAAAATGACCAAATATTCTTATAACAACTATATTACAAAGATATTTATGATCATCTAGCACCTGAAAATTTTCTATAATAATTAATGCATCAAATTTTATCCAAAAAAAATTATTTTCTCTTTTCTAATACTTTCAATCATTCTTACATTCTTTCCGGTTTAGCTACTTTATAGAGACATAGGTTCCAAAAAAATTTGCAAGAGTTCAAATAATCAAAATTTTTAGACTTCAACTTTATCGACCACCATAAATCTGCTATACTTCTTTCTACAACCAACTTTGAAGAAAATCAAATTGAGTTTTAAGTATTTATTTTTTCATTATAAAATATAATTATTTATTTTTGCTATTATACCATGATTTTTTTATTACAAAATTATTTTTAAGAAATATAGTATGGATCAGTATCATTTCTAACCTAAACTTGAATAGTCTTTTCAATCAGTGTTACCATATTTACAATAATTTTAATAATAATTATTATATTAATTATTTTAAAAATGCACAACCACCAACAAAAATGCTACTTCCTGAAAATCAAAGTATTAATAGTTATATTTCAAGTAGAGAAAGATCAATTATTTGTAAGTATGTTACTAAATAAAATATCACAAATGAGAGAAATCTTAGATCTCAATAAAAAAAAAAAAACGTTCTGCTGCACAATACAACAAATACAAAAAAAAAATCAGTCGAAAAATAAAGGCATGTGAACTTTAAAAACACATTATGATATTGATATTGTTATGGTAATAACAAAAAATGATGCTACACAAAGACAATTAGACATCAATGGTTCTACTTCTTTATTATCAATGTTTACTTATTCATTTGTTCGTAACAAAACTAGATTACTTATTCATGTGAACATTATTTCACATAAATGACTATTCAAGTAGTATATTAAATTCTTGTCTTACAAAAGTTTCTTTATCTATTAGTAGAGCAGTCTATTTAGGTCATCATAATCCTGAGAACATTATTTCACAAAAATTTCTTGTCTCACAAATGAGAGAAATCTTAGTACATAAATGACTAAGGAATTAGGTTAGAAAACCTGTATTTAAATTATCATAATCCCGAGATCATTTGGACCATTGAAGACGATACGACAATGTTAATAAAACATCCAATTCGAACCTTCAACTCCCACAACGGTATACTGACTTTTGGTTCTGGAAACAAAAGTGCTACCGCAAAGAGGTTCTGGAATGAGAGCAGCAACTGCTGCATATCGGCGGTGTACCGACAACTATGATATTGCTTTGCTCAGAGTCCGATACGGACTTGGATCGAGGCCCCTTGTCGTCACGACTTTTCTCCAGTTTCTCCGACATTAAGTGACGTTCGTCGCACTCATGGCTGTTTTCCACATAGGTTGGAAACCCCACCCAACACCACTAAGGGGTTGTTTGGTTCCTTGATTTAGAGCACAAAATTGACAAAATTTTGAATTTTGGATCACTTCATGTGTTTGGTTGGAGGATTTGCACACAAGGTTTACTGTAATTTGACTTGAATAGTAAATATTGTCTGCCACGAAATCGGAGTTTTGACATCAGAGTTCTCTCCTCCGAAGTTGAACGCGGAAGTGAAAAATTCTCGTTCCCACTTCACATGTTTGGTCGGAAGACCACTTCCTCTCTACTTAAAAAAATAATTTATTATTTATGTCACTTCAACAAAAAGTTAACACTTTTATTTGCGAAAAAAAAAAAAAAAAAAAAAAAAAAAAAAGTTTACACTTTTTAACTCACTTCAATAACCATCCAAACACTTTACTATAAAATTTTTCGCTTCTAACCTACACTTCTTCAAAGCACCAAAACAGAAAATTTTCCACTTCACCGCCATACGTATGCAAAATATCAATTGTCGAATTTTTTAATTCGTCGCACTTCACCAAACCAAACAGCCACTCAAGAGAACAAGAATCTTGTGATTGTGTTATATATGCTAACATAACATATTCATCTTTGGTGTTTGGTGTGGTGTAGTTGATTATCATGTCACTTTAGCACACTTAAGGCCACCAGTTTGAGTCCGGAGAAAACTGGCCTAATGGTACGCTTCTCGCTTTTTGGGTGCAAAGGCCCCGAGTTATGCCCATATTCTTTTACCATCCCTTTTTCGTTGTTAATCAAATATAACAACAACACGAGAAACATAGCAACTAGTCAACAAATATGGTAGCTTAATTACGAGAATTTGCACCTACATTGGAAAAATGACAATAAGTTACAACAATATTTACTAAACTTTCCAATAGAATTGTATTATTTATTTTTCTTTACTGTCAAATTCTACAAATGGCAAACTTCACAACCGAAATCAGCAAATTGCATGTGCACAAAATAAAAGGTGTTTCAGAATGCAAGTTTAACATCGAGCAAGCAGAGACACAAGGAAGCACTATTTGGCAAATTTAATCATATGCACAAAATCAACAACCATAACCTTCAATCTTTCAACAACAACAACAAAAAACAAGGATTATTTACACTAATCTCTCCTATATTTTATGTTTATTACATGAACTTTCGAAAATAATTACACGGATCTCCCATATGCTTTATATTTCAAGGATGGTTAGTCTAATAACTATTTACATAAAACAAAGATGAGGTCTTTATAATAAAACATAAAATATATGAGAGATTACTGTAATTATTTCAAAATAAAGAAACTCTGCGTAATAAACATAAAACATAGGGAAGGTTACTGTAAATAACCCAAAAAACAATGACAACCTTCAAAGTCAGTATTCCTCAACTAGCTGTCTAGCTCCCAATTGAGGGGAATAACATAGATTACAATGTAACAACAGATTGCTTAATGTTTCGATGAGTAAAAAAAAACCCAAGTTCTCTACTTAGCATAAGATGAAGACAACTTGAGGCATTCGCTTTGGCACCGCCGGATGCAGATATCATTCCAATTAGGCACCTGGTGCTGGTTGACGCAAACCGTTCGCGCACAAGCATCGGTGCAAGCATCAATCTCGGATACGCCACATACTGTAGCACAAGTATCTGGAGTTGGGTCTTTCGAGAACGTGCCAACCTTCTTAAGCATCCGTTTTGAAGTACACACCCTCTCGCAGACAAAGATCTCGTCGGAGCTCTTCTCGTATCCCCGTGCACTCTTTAGCCGCTGCTCCTCGGTCTGTCCCCTCTTCATCCTGATGGCTTGTCCTGCTATCACTGCCGGGATGGCAGCCCCTAGTAAGGACCACCAAATGTCCCCCATTTCATACCAATCTATATAAATGAACAACAATATAGAGAACGATGAAAAAAATACATGGTGATAAAATGATACTTTAACAAAGTATTTCACATTGCGATCAAATGATCTAGGGTGCCTTCTTTCTTTGAACGCTATATTAAATTTACAAATAAAATGCACGAATGTTGCTTTATACACCTTCAACCATCTTTCTGCAAGAACCCAAATCCATCCAGTGAACTGAAACTACTGTATATAGTCATCAGAATATTTCCATCTATCTACTTTATCATTTGTCAATAGTATCAATAACTTTATACATTTCACAGACTGACGAATTTTTTAAATATAACATAAATTGTAAAGTAGCATCAAACAAAGAAACCAAAACTAATCAAGGAAAAGAAAAAGGGAAACAAGGCGTACCAAGATGAAAAAAAAAAAAAAAAAAAATCCAAGTTCATAAGAGACCCATAAAATTTACGAGGAATCTGATTTTTCATGTACAACCTCCAACTCCTTCCTCAATGATCATTAAAACTAATATTTAGGTGCTTTAACTGTTTTGGAAGATCAACAAGGACACTAGTCACATTATAAACTATATAACTATAATCTATTCAATAACCAATGGCCTAACTACAAATTTCTCTAAAAAGGGGAAACAAGTCGGAAATGTAGCAAATAAAGAATACAAAAGTAATTCAGATAAGGAAAACACAAGAGAGAAATTGGAAATGATCCATGTCAAAATAACCAATGAGAATTAATGGGAAAATTTGACTACCCTTAAGTTCCTTCCAAATAATAAACCAAAGAAATATTAGGTGGGATAGTAGATATTGACACTAATACCTATCATATATGTTGCATGGAAAAGAATATGTTTTGAAACGACATGGCACGGTTACATGGGACACGCCACCAATTGTGGCTTGTCCCCACGTATTTTGGAGCGTGTGCTGTGTTTGACATTACGTGACAAGGACACGGGTCTGATTTTTGGAGCGTTCGTGCTCCATTGCTTATCATGATCCAGTTTTAAAATTCTCTAGAAAATGTACAACAAGTCTTGATCTGATTCTATACATAGATTCCTTAGGTCCTTAGGTGGGATAGTAGCAAGGACAGCGAGTACTGACAACTTTATTCTAATAACAATCTAAGTTTAAATTTATAGAAAATGGAAAGAATTTGTAAATGCATATAAAACAAGGAAACAAAACCTGAATGAGGACAAAACGAAACAAAAGGCAGCAAAACAAGAAAGGCCATGTCCAAGAAATACATCAAGTTATGGGCATTTTGACTTCGTATGCATATACTCTTGTTCCTTGTCAAAATAGTTCTACATATCCGCCATATTATCTGATGTACGTAGTAAATTAGCAGGAAATATACAAGGATAACATTGCTCTCTACATTTTATATCAAGTTCATGTGCAAGAACAAAAAAACAAGTAGATGATCTGAAAGTATTCAACAGTCCTGAATTTATATATCCATCTAAAATCAATAACTAATGGATGTCAACAACTTCATGTATACATGGGGCTAAGTGTAGGTTTTCCTTGTTTTCTACATGAACAATGTCCATTTACTCATTAAAACTAATATGCATTTTAGCTTCTGTGTATACCCTCAAGTTCTTTCTACAATAATTAATCAAACCTCTATAATAAAAATATAAATAAAAGTAAAAGTAAAATAAAATAAAAAATAAAACTAGAACTAAACAAAAGTAATCAAACTTTCAGATTGCATTGTAACTACAAAAGACAATAGTGGGGATGAAACAAAAACAGAATTAAGACAAACTGAGAGCAAAACATCACACACCAACTTTCTAGATTCTTTTGATGAGCCATAGAATAGGTGGAGATACCCGCAAAGAAGAGTGGAAGTCTAAAGATAAAAAGGAGAAATGAAGGCATGCCACGTATATGCCAACTTAATGTTCTTTAAAATTCAACATCTGAATGGTGATTACTCAGTATTTGATGGGATTATAATAACCTGGAGGTCCTGAGTTCATTCTCTATAGTCACATTATTAGTTATTTGAAACTTTTTTAGTCAGTATTTGATGGGATTATAATAACTTGGAGGCCCTGAGTTCATTCTCTCTAGTCACATTATTAGTTATTTGAAACTTTTTCCTTTATAAATCATATATAATGGCCTCTTAATTCTAAGTCAAAAGTATTTCCAGGCCCCACTTCAAAAAAGTTTCTGTGTCCACCATTGAGCCTGGATATATGTCCTATAACCATTAATCATATTCCAATAACCAAATGGACAAAAAAAAACATGTGGGCATTGAGCCAAACAAAAATTTGGACTTTTTCCAAGTTGTTTTTGGATTTTTTTTTTTCCTTCCAAACTTCAGGTCTCTCATCCTTGCTAAATAATTCACAAACTCTGAACTTGTGACGATACATGATAGTACGTATCAATATCCTCGAGAGACCGTACATGTGCCCAAATTGCCAAGACAAGGTTCACATTCTGATGGTGTTGGTAAAGATGGCAATTTGTAGACTTACCTTCCAACCAGACCTCGTAGGTGGCTTCGGACATATGTCTTAATACTAATATATAGCCGAGTTGTTGGCTTCTATGTGTATTCTGTAACCAAAATAAATTGTTTGTTTTCTTCTTTATTGTTGCCTGTTCCATGTGAAACTTTTAGTCTCACACTGGAATTGAAGAAAACCTCCATGCACTATATATATCAACTCCTCTGTAGGATGATTGGTGGGCTTGGACAGAGGCACAACAACACACGCAAGCCAGAAGAGAACCTAATAGAATTAGGGAGACCAAGCGTGAAAACTGGTTAGTGGTGCATTGTATGGGTTCATTGTACACAGAAGGTGCAAATCCCAGTTTCAAGGCCTAACAACATGTGTTTTGTTCCATGGACCTTATTTATTAGTACATAATTAATTGATTTGCTACATACCCGGAACTGTTCTTGACTCGACCTGAGGTCCGTTGTGTAGTTAATCCCAAATTTTCCCAACAAAACTGTGTTGTTAAGTGGTGCTTCCCATGACTACTGTCTCGTATCCATTTATGAAGTCTAATGTGATAGTCTCCAGCAATTACCCTTCTTTCTCGTTATATAATGCGACTCTGAGAAGGAAAAAATTGTATAGAATATAAAAAACCCCTCCTTTTCCACTCTTTTCCTTATCCTCCACAATGCCTGCTACTACACTGCTAGTGCACGCTAGCAGTGTTGATCATTGTATCCCAGTGGAATAGACTGGTGACGACCTTCTACATGAGACATTGTCCCTGAGAGGAGTGTAACTACTCCTAAAGACATGACATGCAACCACATCCCTTGGTTGACTTCCTTGATCTCACAAAGTGAACCTTTCTTCATGAATTAAAATTTATGGAATCTTTAGTATTATAGTCTAGCATTATCCTAGATATAAATTTTAGCCGACCCCAAAAATTTGGGATAAAGGATTTGTTATTGTTATTAACAAATGGGTGTGTGCGGGTTCAATTTGCAGATCCGTTCAACTCAGGACAACTGTTTTTTTTCCTAACTAGTCTATGGTCCGTCAGAAATTAGAAAAAGCAGCACTGCAAGCGTGCAGTAGCAGTGTACTAGTTAGAAAAAGAAACACGGCAAACATGCACTAGCAGGATCGTATTTGTGCAGTATGCGCATCTCACGCGTATCCAACAGACATTTTCTCGACACTCATGTCGGATATAACTCACCCACGTCTAAGGCTCCAAAGAGACTAAGAAACACGGTTGAAAGTGATTTCACACAGTTGTGATCACGTCAAACATATATTTGGGATTTGAGAAAGTAACATTTATCTTGGATATTTATTTTGAAACCTAGTTACTTCCCAGAAACATGTATAGATATAAATACCAGGCTAAATTTCAACTTGATACTCTCAACTATTCAAAATTTTCAACTTGATACCCTAAACTTTAATAATAGACAACTTAATACCTCAACTATAATTGTACAACTTAATACCCTAGCAGTGTTAACGAAAAATCAAAATGACAAAAATACCCCCTTTCCGTTCAAATAGACGAGGGGGTGAGGACGGGGTAATTTGGTCAAAAAAACTATTATTTATTTGTGTTGAAACGAAGAAATTAACCCCTAGCTGACGGAGGGTATCGACTTGAAAAATATTTAATAGTTGAGGGTAGTGATTGGTATGATATCTAAATATTAGGGTATCAAATTGAAAAACTTGAATAGTTGAGGGTATCAAGTCGAAATTAAGCCTAAATATTATTAAGACATTGCAAAATGGAAGGCCAAGTGATGTGATGTGGTTCGTGGTCGATTGATAATCCTCACATCTACTACTGATATAGGCTTTAACCATCTAATTAGCAACCATATGTACTAATGATGCCTACAAAACCAATTTCCAATGTTCACTATAGCCACAGACACTCCAAGATTCGGTGTCGTATCCGTATCCGTGTCCGTGCAACTAAATAATCAACAAAAAAGAGAGGGGTGGGGAACTCGCCTGCAAATGTGGTGACGTCAAATTAGGAGGTGAATAAACCATGAGGAGGAGGAGGAGGGAGGGAGATCAAAATAAGGTCGGATGCCGGGTTGCTTATTTTTCACGGCCCAAATGGCCCATGTTCAATTCCATAAAACTATTTTTTGACATCCAAAATTGTCACGTTCATCTTAGATGAGTATTATTCGGTTTTGGACAGGTTTAAAAAAATATATTCGATATTGATAATAAAAATATTAAAAAAATTTATTCGATTTCAGTTTCAGTTTCACTTTCAGATTTCAATTTATGTCAAAACCAAAAATTGAATACGACTTACACTATGCATATTTTGTGATTAAAAATGTGTATATTTTGAAAATAATAATAATTCTATGTATGTGTTTTGACGTCCAACTTTGATACTTGCACAAGTAGTCCAACTTGTGAAATTGAAGTTGCACATGCTTAATTTTAGTTAATTTTAACTTTTAAAAATAATGTATCTTTAAAAATAATAATCTACTTCTTAAAAATAATCTATCCTTAAAAATAATTTATCTTTAAAAACAAATCTAAAATATAATCTCTCTCTAAGGAGAGATTCAGATTTTTTTTTTCCAAGAGAAAGACTACATATGTTTTTGAGCATTCTCGTAACTATCCCGTATAAAATGCTCCATAAGATAGGATATATATACTGAAATACGGAGAACGGGGGTATGACTCGACAGTTATGCATGTAATAATCATCAAACATCTTTGGTGGAAGCTTTTTGGCATTATCAAATCTTTTAGACTTTTTGTGATAATCTACACCTTAATCAACTCAGCCAGGAATTGCAACTGAATTGGAAACAATCATACATGTGACTAGCGAGTCGATTCCTCAATCAATACCATTAAATCATTAAATCATCCATATGTTGGTTGGATAGTTCCACAAATTTGCCCCTCAAATCCACTATAGAAAATGGGAGGAACATGCTTGGCAAAGTATACTAGAATATGCAAGATCCTTACAAATGGTAAGTGATGCCCGTGTGTAGAACTGAGGATACACCATATTAATTATCGTCCCAGGTAACACAAATGGCCATGGTAGAGCATAAACGTGTTCATCTTCTCCAATGTACGCTTCTGATCATATGTATTGGAACTCCACTCCATTTTCACCAGTGATTTCATCTTGATAATTACTTTATCGGATATCCTTAAGACCCAACCGCATTCTTCGAGAATGGGGAGAGTACAAGGCCTCTTTAATGGTAAATTCAATACCATGTGACATCATGAAATATGCTATGTTGTGCCCCTATTAGGTTGGATGGACCTAATATGGTTGTCAGAGTATTGTGCTTAGGTATAAAGTTAGAAAATTATTTTTGTTCAGGAAGAATAGTATGCTTGGTTGCACTGTCAGCCATACCTAAGCACAAATTAATTGATTTTGTCACATGTTTGAAATATAATTTAATTAATCATCCAGGAAACAAATTATCCTAAACATCCAACCAAAAGAAAACACATTAATCCAGTAATAAAATTAAAAAAAATCAGCACATCAGGTTCTTTTATGTTTACTTTTTCATTGTCTAGTAGAAGTAAAATATTTCAAAAGTAGTATCCAAAGGTATTCATTTACTATGTTGGCAGGCGCAAGGTGCACGACGATGGTTTGTTCAGATATCCCATATTTTCTTCAGGAAATAGTTCAGGTTAGACACATGATGTTAGTTCGTTGGATAAATAAACTAGCCACAATAAACTATATAAGAACTTCGGGGTTTGTGACAGAGAAATTATAAACTAAGCATGTGCAACTTCAAGTTCTCAACATGAAATATTTTAATTTTAGAAAAATTACAGTTTTCAGGTATATGAACTTAAAGTTCTATTTATTAATGTCTGTTTTTGTTGGTATGCGTCATGCATATATATGGCAATGCTGTCTTTTCCAATTAGTATATTCGCTTCACGAGGAGCATCAAGGCTATGTCTCTACCAACATCTAGTCTTTTTTCTGACAAAGCTGGCAGTATGGAGAGGCTAGCCCTCTGTGAATATTGAGCTTTTCTTCTGACGAAACTAATATTTAATGAAGTTAGTTCTATTGGCATTACGATGAAGTTGTGATCTTTGTTGAGTAGGAGTTTTGCTTCAGAAAAAGCTACGACTTCTACCAATTTGTCACTTTTGCTATGTGTCACGATCCGCACCCAGATGATCGGGGTATGATTACGTGGATACGTCCAACCTACGTCGCAACATCGACGATAGAACGCTATTTAGGTCAACTATCTATAACTAATAATCTCACAATATCCAACTCCATAAGGAGACAATGATATAATAATATAATATGAATACTCAATCACAATAATCTAAGAGGAAGAAATGGCATGATATGATATAACAAAATGAAGTCACAAGATCATAATACCAATGGCCTACAATATTAATATCCAACAATAAGTCTAACAATACTACATAAGTCTAGGAATGCTAACATCTCAAATGTATCTAAGAGCTGGAGACAAATCCAGTACAATACTAATAAAGATAACTACGGTAACCTCTGACACTGGTCATGCCTCTGCGTCTACTCCCTCATGTGGTATGAAAAGGTGGGACAACAGTGCTCTAAGTCATCTGAAAAATATATTCAGTCAGGATGGAGCGAAGTACAACCAAATAGCACTTCCAATTAATTAACAAAGACTATAAAATAGTAAATAGAGGATTCTATATACAATGAGAAACAATAAACTGATGCGATGAAAAAATATAAAGAAAACATACAATGCAAACAATAGGGTATAGCCAGTGCATATATGAAATAAAAGAGAAATGATCTACAATATCAGATACAAGGCAATATAATATATGAAACTGAATATGAAGAACTGCAACTATTCTAAGTGTTTGAGATACTAGTTTCGATATGTGATCGGCTTAGAAACTTGTACGATAACTAAATGACCTGGCTAATCATACGTAAGGTGTATGATTAATACTAACAATATTTACACTTGTACGATAGGTAAATGATCACATTTCTTATTATCATTTCTTCCGTCCCAACCAGTATAGTAGATCCAAACATGACACATTATGATACACAATCAATGTCCAATAACAATACCATGTACGATGTCTAATGTCAATATCGTGTACGATGTCAATATGATAACCATTGTAATATCTCATGACTGAAGATCCAAGCTATATACCAGTCCGTGTACTATAGTGTTAAGAATCAGATGTAACATTTTTAAATACTTGAAATATAGTAATTATCAAATAATGAAAACTATCAGAGAATGTACTCACCTGAAATTTGATATGGAATAACAAACAGAATCAGTATCAATGCCTCAAGGACCTAAATATGAATTATCATTGTTAAAACAGTATTTTGGAATCATAATTAGGCTAACTAGCTAATTTTCAAGTCTCTAGGTCAAACTAGGTCAAACTTGGTCAAATTAGTCAAATCTAGGTCATGTCTAGGTTTTTAGGTCCATACCAAGGTACACTAGTCTATATTAGTCAATATCTAGCTAATACGAGTCAATATTAGTTAAAGTACTAAGTATCTTATATCATACTAGTTACCTCTAATTTATCTTAGTATATGAGTTATACTAATACCTTATCTAATCACTATCTGGTATTATAAATTACCTTACCTACCTAAACACTAGCCCAAGTATCTCCCTTGATACCTTAAGTTAATATACATATCTACCTATAGGGTTTTTTGATATTACTCTCATGTTAGATGGGGGATACTGATATTACCCCCTTGTTAGATTAAAAGTTGAGAATACCCCCCTGTAAGTGTCGTTAAAAACTTATTAGCGACACTTTCAAAACTTATTAGCGACACTTACAGGGGGTGTTCTCAACTTTTAATCTAACATGGGGGTAATATCAATATCCCCCATATAACAGGAGGTAATATCAAAAATCCCCTACCTCTTACTATATATACACTAAGTAGTATCTTACCCATGTATCATAGATACACTAATCCCATATGCATACTTTGAACACCATACTCAATCACTGGTACCAATATTGCACATCTCAGTGCTCCACCCCTCATGCTTCTACCTGCACCTGGACTCAACTTGCTCTCCAACCTATACAATACCAATTTCTCACACTCTTATACTAATACCCTGTCACGCCCCAGTCCCAAAATACGTAGGACTAGGAATACGTAAGCATGCCAGCCGTATGTATATGGCAACTCCAATATATGGATACTATAATACACACGTACGCTATAATATGAATATTAACTCACATGTGGTATATATTTTGTCACAAGTCACAGATATATTAATCTCATCCACACAACAAGTCATAGAAAAGAAATAACTAAACTAGAATAATGAGTCTGAATAATCCAAAAATAATAGTCGGGTGGAGACAAATCCACTACCAATGACTATATCAATACTAAAATGAGAGAGGAGGATAAAATTTCCAATATAAAATAAGATGATGATATCAAAGTATCAGCTAAGAGATCCATCGCTAGAGATAATCAAAGACGCTCAGAAGGTAAGACCTCCTCGACAGAAAATAATGCGTCAGGTCCTGGCCCGTACTCCTGCGGATACTCCTGGTCGTTTATACCTAGCAAGGGATCAGGTCCTCAGAGGGACGTAATAAGATACATAGAAGCATGCCAATTGAATACATTAAAATATGCATAATAGACAAAAAATATATAAGTACGATGTACAATACAATCTATATGAATGCATAATGAGGACAACTTTTTGACCTATGGGCATGGGTAGGCTACTCTATCTAAACTCATAATTCACACACACATCTGGAACATCAGAAATTGACATACCGCGAGGGTAGCGACCAGCGCGATACCAGAAATTGGTATATCGCGAGGGTAACGACCAGTGCGATATAAATACCGTAGTGCGTGCTAGTTACTACGGTTTACCAGAGTGGTTATAGTCCATACGCCTACTGATTGTCCTCCTCTCCCATGATACTATGTGTCAAGTGTGTGTCAACATATATAATATATAATTATGACTGAAGGAAAACACACATGCAATGAATATAAGAAAATATAATAAGCATGCAAAGTACTGTAAGCAATTTGGCAAGGTATAATTGTCTGGCAAAAAAACTGCAAAGTGTAAACGTCCAGATGTCAAGCACCAAGGGTCAGAAGCTATGGCCTCAGAATGAACATCTTCAGATGCTGAAATAAACATCACTAACGTTCCCAGAATAAGCGAGATAGCTAGAAAATACTACCCTTTCGTCCAATTTGAACACAGGGGCAAAACGGTAATTTTGGGTCAAAACGGGGTCAACATGTGGCCCACTTTGTACCAAAATGCGTGCCAGAGATAAATGTCTCTAAATAGAACAAATTATAGGTCTAACAAATTTTAAACGTCAATACGAACTCAACGGTACGTCCAATTTTGGATTCAAGTGAGCCGAACACAAATTTGCCCTTAAAGTCAACCGTGGGGCCCGCAAATAGGCGACTTGGTCAACTATCTCAGAATTGTGTGAAACTTGGGTCATAGGACCAGTGTGATACCACAAATCCAATAGCGCAAGTTTTGTCGCATTCCGACGAGCATACACTAAATAGGGTGGTATTTTACAGAAGTTGCGATACAGAGCCTTTTTATGGATACGGGGTGATTCCGACACGCACACATGTCCAAATCAGTTTTCGTCAAAGCTCACACGTCAGGACATACCATACGCACCTTTTGGTGTAATTGGTATGCGACGAGGTAGTCCCCTTTGGCGGGGCGTGCTCCGTATCACAAGTTTTTGTGTTTCAAAAACAAGTTTTTATGAGTTTTTAACCTAATTTATTTCTATATTTAACACAAATTAAAAATAATGTAATTAACAAAAGTGATCTCGATTATATGGACTTTACACAAAAAAAGGTAGATCTCGATTTGGATGTCTACGTTGGGAGATATCGGCCTCGAAACATAGGCCGTTGGAACATTATTTATAGTAATTTAAAACATGGTTTTTCCTAAACTTGGCATCAATTTTTACCTAGTTAATAACGCTGCTCGAATGAAACTAATTGACAGGGTTTAGAGAGGGATAGGTGATGATCATACCGACAAAGACGAATCCGAATTTGGTCGAGAGATGCGACAGAAAATGGCACGTGAAGGAGGGATCGTCGCTGTCAACTCCTGTTGCGGTCGCTTGCGCGGTCGCGCGACGGACGGCCGACTGCTCTTTGTGGCGGCCCTGGCGGCGTTCGGTCGAGTGTAGGCGAAGGTTAGGGTTTTGGTTTAGAGTAAGGTATATATATATATATATATATATATATATATATATATATATATATATATATATATATATATATATATATATATATATGGAGAGAGAAAGAAGCGGGGGGGGGGGGGGGGTGCTGCTGGGCCGCGCGCGGGGGGTTTGTTGCGAGCATTTGCTGCGGGGGGGGGGGAATAGATTAGATTAGTTTTAGTTGTTTAGGTTAAATAGTTAAGGCAGTAGCTTAGGCTTAAGTTAAGGGTTTCATTAGGGATTTAAGATTAGGGTTTTAATATTAAGGGTTTTTAATATTTCTTTTTCTTTTCTTTTCTTTTTCTTTTATTGTTGCTATTACTATAATTACTACTACTACTACTACTACTACTACTACTACTACTATTATTATTATTACCACTAACATTATTATTATTATTATTATTATTATTATTATTATTATTATTATAACTATTACTTATTATTATTATTATTATTATTATTATATTTAATAGCTATATATTATTTACATATGTATTTAAGGTATAGAAAAATCCAAAAAAATAACATTTGTACCCAGAGAATAAATTCTAAAAATCTATCACTCTTCCACAAGGATCCCAAAAATATAATAATAGTTTTATGCAAAATTTCTAAATGATTAATTATCTAGGTAATTAAATCAATAATATATATTTTCTAATTAACTATAAAATAATATAAATAAATAAATAAATTAATTAAATATAATATTTAAAAATATGGGGTTTTATATTCTATCCAATTTACAAAAAATTTGTCCTCGAAATTGACACTAACCCATATTCATAATAAATCACTATAGCTATTACACTTCGTTGTTGTCTAGCAATGCTTCCTAAAAGGTCATAGTCAGCCATTATAACACTTTTCTCATTTATTATCCATACACTATTCTATTATCCTCTAACTCGCCTATATTATCCAACTTACAAAAATTCTACTAGTAGTCAAAGTCCTTCGAGGCTATTGTCTAGGTTGTAAGACGAATTTATTCATTGGGTCAAGAATTTTAGGATACCTGTCTGAAATCTCATAACTGTGATTTTTTCCGTAACCGTCAAGTATCATATTCTAATACTGCCACACCACCTGGCCAGTATGGCTGCAAGTAATTCCACTACTCTACCATAATCATCTAACTGCAGTTGTTGCTACCTCGCCAGCGATTTGTCATAGTCATAAGTTTGTAACAAGTGCCTTCAACTCTTTCCTAAGCTTAGTCTAAGTTTTAGGGCAACAATTTAGGTCTTGACCAACTTTATAAAACTATTAGAAGTATGAACTATTTCAACAATCTAACTAATTCCTGTTAGACTAAGGGATGCTATTCAAGGTTTAAAAATAATAATAAGAGGATATATATTGCTATAATGCTTATACATAGGGGTTATCATTATGAACTCATGCTTTAATTATCAATCATTACTAACATATTTATGTTTTAACTAACAAAATAAGGGTGAGGTTGAAGTAAATCAACAATTCCTAATGGCACGAAAAGATGCGACTACGATAGGAAGAATTAAGTACGAGATAAGGAATGGATATAGAAGGAAAGATGAACCACCCAAGAGAGCGAGGTGGTGATAGGAAAAGAATACTACTACTGCTACTCGTGTCATCTATTAGCATCGCGGGTATGTCACCTAGTTAAAATATCAACATATCCTCATAACTGCTAAACCACCATATATATAATTCTACGTCTATTTATACACCTAAGATCTCGTGTCACAATGGGGTTATGAGTATGCAATGACAAATATAACTAAAAGGTCGTACCTGTATCTACGGCTTCCTGTGCCTGTGCTCCCATATTTGTCATAATGAGTGCTTGGCCTTATCCTTGGTCGTTCAGCTGGGGTCTAGCCTCCTCCATTTTGGCTAACTGTAGAAGCATTGGTGGGTCCCTTTGGTATCCCATACTTGAGGGTGTATGCGATGTTCCTGATACTAATGCCATAGACCTCTGGGTCTGCTGAGGACATTCCCGGGTTTGGTTGTGACTTGATGCACATAATATGCATTGCCCCAATCGACGATGACAGTCTCTATGAATATGACCTATCTTACCACAAAAGTGACAAGTACGGAGGTCCTTGGTTGGATATGGTGCGGCACTATATGGTTGCTGGCGTGTCAAAGGGTGTCTAATGGGTCCTCCTGGCTGTGGCCTTACTGGTCCTTGGTGAATTCTCTGTTGATTTCTGTTTCCCTTGCTGATGGCCTCCTGGATCCTGGTCTCTGTCAATAACTCGGCATAAGAGATCCGGGACGTGATCTAGTGTAGTGTTGAAGCTTTTGAGTCAGCCCACGGTAAAATCTCTTAGCCTTCTCTAAGTCATTAGGTATTAGGGCAGTGCCATACTTACTGAGGCGGCTGAACTCTGTATCATACTCGTCGACTGTCTTGCTTCCCTGCTCCAGATGGAGGAATTGATCGTATAATGCATCCCTTACAGTGTTCGGGAAGTACTTCCTCTCGAAGTACTCCAAGAATGGTTCCCAAGTCTGACGCGTACCCAACTGGAACTCCATTGATTCCCACTAGTGATGAGCGTTACCCTCTAGCTGAGTCCTTACGCCTATCATCCATAGATCTGTAGGTAGTTGTGATAACTTTAACAACTTCTTGGTGTTGGCAATCCAGTTTGTGGTCTCCTCTGGACTCTCAATGACTTTATACGGCTTGGGGACCATCTGTACAAAGTCCTTGACTGAACCAACCCGAGCTTGTGGTATTGAAATAGTGCATGGGTTGGTGCAGGGGATAGTGTAGCCATTCTCTGAAGTGCTGCCAAAAATTCTAGCCTCTGCTCTGTCGCTTGCTGTATCTGCTCTACAGCCTGTGCGGCTGTCTGCTGACTCTGTTCCTGCATTATCATCTGGAAGAATTGGAACAGCTGTGCCTGGATATCCTGCGGTGCTAGTGGAACTGGAAAAGTCCCATTAGGCACCGTGGGAGGAGCTGATGGAATTAGATTGTTAGTCAGTCCATCCGGTCCCGGAAGAAGAGGAGTCGTTGAGGCCTCTCCTGGTGAATGGCCGTTGACCCCTGGAAATGCGTTGTCCCCGGTGGTGGCATGCCCGTTACGCAAATTCATCTCTCTGCAAGAGATGGACGGAGTATTAGGAGAAGTACATGAATCAAGCATGATGCAAGCACTTAAATAGGACATGTTGGAAGGAAGGTGAGTTATAGTCAAGTGTGGATGAGACCTAAAACTCTAATCCTAGGTGCAGGCCCGCTCGGTACAGTTACGTAACCGAACGACTAACTCGACCTGCATGGACCACCACAAAAATATGTCACGCCCTAGTCCCAAAATACGTAGGATTAGGAATACGTAAGCATTCCAGCCGTATGTATGTGGCAACACCAATATATGGATACCATAATACATACGTACGCTGTAATATGAATATTAACTCATATGTGGTATATATTTTGTCACAAGTCACAGATATATTAATCTCATCCACACAATAAGTCATAGAAAAAATAACTAAACTAGAATAATGAGTCTGAATAATCCAAAAATAATAGTTGAGTGGAGACAAATCCACTACTAATGACTATATCAATACTAAAATGAGAGAGGAGGATAAAATCTACAATATAAAATAAGATGGTGATATCAAAGTATCAGCTAAGAGATCCATCGTTAGAGATAATCAAAGACGCTCAGAAGGTAAGACCTCCTCGACAGAAAATAATGCGTCAGGTCCTGGCCCGTACTCCTGCGGATACTCCTGGTTGTATATACCTGGCAAGGGACTAGGTCCTCAGAGGGACATAACAGGATACATAGAAGCATGCCAATTGAATACAGTAAAACATGCATAATAGACAAAAAATATATAAGTACGTTGTATAAGACAATCTATATGAATGCATAATGAGGATAACTTTTCGACGTATGGGCATGGGTATGCTACTCTATCTAATCTCACAACTCACACACACGTCTAGAACATCAAAAATTGACATACCGCGAGGTTAGCGACCAACGCGACACCAAAAATTGACATACCGAGAGGGTAGCGACCAGCGTGACACAACTATCATAGTGTGTGCTAGTTAATACGGTTTACCAGAGTGGTTATAGCCTATACGCCTACTGATTGTCCTCCTCTCCTATGATACTATGTGTCAAGTGTGTGTCAACATATATAATATATAATTATGACTGAAAAATACACATACAATGAATATAAGAAAATATAATAAGCATGCAAAGTACTGTAAGCAATTTGGCAAGGTATAATTGCCTGACAAGAAAGCTGCAAAGTATAAACGTCCAGATGTCAAGCACCAAGGGTCAGAAGCTATGGCCTCAGAATGAACGTCTCCGAATGTTGAAATAAACATCAATAAC
This sequence comes from Iris macrosiphon, assembly GCA_036927795.1. Classification (NCBI taxonomy): domain Eukaryota; kingdom Viridiplantae; phylum Streptophyta; class Magnoliopsida; order Asparagales; family Iridaceae; genus Iris; species Iris macrosiphon. The sequence goes on from JAYESA010000005.1 coordinate 155,282,446, forward strand.
GTTCCCATAATAAGCGAGATAGCTAAAAAATACTACCCTTTCGTCCAATTTGGACACAGGGACAAAACAATAATTTTGGGTCAAAGCGGGGTCTACATGTGGCCCACTTTGCACCGAAATGCGTGCCAGAGTTAAAGGTCTCTAAATGGGAAAAATTATAGGTCAAACAAATTTTAAATGTTAATACAAACTCAATGGTACGTCCAATTTTGGATTCCGGTGGGTCGAACACAAATTTGCCTTTAAAGTCAACAGTGGGGCCCACAAATAGGCGACTTGGTCAACTATCTCAGAATCGTGTAAAACTTGGGTCATAGGACCAGCGTGATACCAAAAATCTATTGGCGCAAGTTTTGTCACATTCTGACGAGCATACAATAAATGGGGTAATATTTTGCAGAAGTTAAGATACAGGGCCTTTTTATGGATACGGGATGATTTTGATGCGCACACACGTCCAAATCAATTTTCGTGAAAGCACACACGTCAGGACATACCATACACGCCTTTCGGTGTAATTGGTATGCGACGAGGCAGTCCCGTTTGGCGGAGCGCGCTCCGTATCATAAGTTTTTGTGTTTCGAAAATAAGTTTTTATAAATTTTTTACCTAATTTATTTTTGCATTTAACACAAATTAAAAATAATATAATTAACAGAAAGTGATCTCGGTTATATGGACTTTGCACAGAAAAGGTAGATCTCGATTTGGATATCTACGTTGGGAGATATCGGCCTCGAAACATAGGCCGTTGGAACAGTTTTTATAGTAATTTAAAATATGGTTTTTCTTAAACTTGGCGTCGATTTCTACCTAGTTAATAACGCTGCTCGAATGAAACTAATTGACAGGGTTTAGAGAGGGATAGGTGGTGATCATACCGGCGAAGACGGATCCGAATTTGGTCAAGAGATGTGACAGAAAATGGCACATGAAGGAGGGGACGTCGCTGTCAACTCCTATTACGGTCGCTTGTGCGGTCGCGCGACGGACGACCGGCTTCTCTCTGTGGTGGCGCTGGCGGCGTTCGGTCGATGCAGAGGCCGGAGGTCGGCGATGTCGAGTGTAGGCGGAGGTTAGGGTTAGGGTTTCGGTTTAGAGTAAGGTATATATATATATATATATATATGGAGAGAGAAGGAAGCGGGGGTGGGGGGTGGGGTTGCTGCTGGGCCGTGCGTGGGGGGTTTGCTGCAGGCTCGCGGTTCATTTGCCGCGGGGGGAGGGGGTGATAGATTAGATTAGTTTTAGTTGTTTAGGTTAAATAGTTAAGGCATTAGCTTAGGCTTAAGTTAAGGGTTTCATTAGGGATTTAAGATTAGGGTTTTAATATTAAGGGTTTTTAGTATTTCTTTTTTATTTTTATTTTTTTTATTGTTGCTATTACTATAATTACTACTACTATTACTACTATTATTATTATTATCACTAACATTATTATTATTATTATAACTATTATTTATTATTATTATTATATTTAATTGCTATATATTATTTACATATATATTTAAGGTATAGAAAAATCCAGAAAAATAATATTTGTACCCAGAGAATAAATTCTAAAAATCTATCACTCTTCCACAAGGATCCCAAAAATACAATAATAGTTCTATACAAAATTTCTAAATGATTAATTATCTAGATAATTAAATCAATAATATATATTTTCTAATTAACTACGAAATAATATAAATAAATTAAATGATTAATTAAATAAATATATTATTTAAAAATATGGGATTTTACATACCCCTTGGTGTTTGAGTATCTTGATACTCAATATCAATTGATACCAATACCAACAACTAATTCCCACACCTACACCATCAGTCAAGCGTTGATACATACTCTAATATAGATACACTCTTACACACACCGATACCACTCTATTGGTGTGATACCAACCCTTATACACACACAACACTTGAAGTGCACTACCCAAAAACTTTGCACAGGACCCTTGCTGGCAGGCAACACAACACTTACACACATCTCTCACCTAAGGCATTGATACACCTGTGCACCAATGATTCTACTGCTGATATTAACCAACACCACAGTTAACTCCAACACCAACATAACCCCTCACTTAATTCTGTACATAACTCCATGACACTCACTCTTATACCCAAAACACCCATATATATCCAATGTAACTGCTATTATTGGTTACTATTTCAAGCAGTATGAATGCACCAACATCCCCTAATCCTTTCTGCTGTATCCTGAAGCATTACTGCCTAAATGTGCTGCCAGTGCCCGACCATGCTTGCTTTCATCTGCAGGTGAACACCTATACATGGGTTCACCCATAACACTCAAATCTCAGTGTACACACCTCACTGTTAAGTGACACTCCAATGCACATACACACACAAGTAATTCCTTCCATCAACACTATTCAACACACTCTACATAGAGGCCATATATATACATATGCCTATATCTATCTAATACTAATAATATACTTATATACACAATGCATACCTGCAGTTTCTTGTTGCTGACACTTGATACACACAAGGTTTTCCAACTCTTTGAATCAACTCACCTGTGCACCTGTGCACAGAGTCTTCACAGCCACTGCACACTCCCAATAATCACACATGATACTCCCTCACAATATCAACTATACTAACACTCTAACTAACACACTGTAAACTCCCTCGATCAAAATTAGGCCTACTTGGCTTAGATAGATAAACTAGGGCTAGTTCGAATACAATTAGAAATAGAACATGTTACTTTAGACGATTTTATAATATTTATATCACTTAGTGCACCTTACCGTTGCTTCGATAATTGGAGCACTACACTAGCCATTGCCTTTCTACAAATTTTATACCCTTGTCTTAGACATGCCAGTCTTCCATTCTGACCCTTCTGTAACTTATAATTATGCTCTCTTGTGCTATATTTTAGTCGCACAATATTCATCGCAAACGTTTATATTTAATTCTAAATAAATACAACTTTGTATCCTTGTGCCTTTCAATCAAAATTGGAGACACAATCTTGACCCATTTTGTGCAACCCAATTTATGATAATATTCTATCCTGAGTCCCCTATGTCCATGACACTTATGTTCCACCTAATTTTAGCCCCATGTACTTCTAATTAATTTTAGAACACCGATTGCATTAATTTTAATTAATTTAATCTAATTTCTATCTTTGTGCAATTTTTCTAATTGATGGAAACTTTTATGCAAAAGCGCATTAAGGTGTCCACATCATTGGACATAATACATGAAGAAACCTATTTTCCCTTCATTATTTGGTTATGTGAATTTCCCCCATAATTTTTGGGATGTGCAACATACAACATCACACCCTCATCTAATCCTAGCCATGCGTTTTAAACAATGCAAATCCTAGCCCTCCAAACATCTCCCTATAAGGCTAAGCCTATCCCAAGTAGGATATTGACCAATCCAACTCCCTAGGTCAACACCCAACCCAAATTTTACATATATATATACAACTTTTTCTTTTTTTCTTTATTCTTCCAAACCCTATGTTAACCTAGCCGACATCATCACCATCCCCTAGTCCTGTTCACCATCCCTGTCCTCCCGCAGCCAGAGCTCCTGTCACCCCGACCTCCCGCCAACCTGCCTTATTCCACAGTCCGTAGGAGCCCGACCTCCTCCGCCAGCAACGTCTCCTCCGCCGCTCACATGGCCGACCCCGACTTCACAGCCGAGTTCTCCTCCCATCCACCTCCTCGACCTCACCATCGTTCCTCCGTCGAGAACGATCACCACCACCCACCGTTCACCACCTGCATCGACGAGCCACCCGAGCCTCCTCTTCACCTTCGTTCTCCCTTCGACTTCATCTCCTCTCGTCAGCCTCGTCGACCCCGGCTTCCCCGAGCATTGACCAGTCTCCTCCGTCGAGTCCCGACTTTACCATGCACCGCCTGAGCGCCCAACCACCACCGTCGTCCTTCCCTCATGACACAATCGACCGCCTGCACATGCCATCGTCCCTACGACCCCTCGACCAGCACCACCACTATCGCCTCCTCTTCCTTTCTCCCTGAGCTCCTCCACCTCCCTGCATCTCGAGCCACCATCTTTACCACCACGACTGTCATGCCCTAGTCCCAAAATATTGAGGGACTAGACATGTGACAATGGCTAACAGCACACACCGATAGGCAAACCCAATTTAATGGACCCATCAGGGTGTACTTAAGCTGTAATACAATAATAAGGGTCTAATATACTAATCTCATCCACAGAAATGAATACAACAATATCAGAATCATAATGCAATATCAAGTCTCAATAAACATAACTCGGGGAACAACCCGATAATTAGTCTGATACAATAGTCAAATGACAAGAAATAAGAGTAAACAACTGCAAATACTGAGTATGGAATAAGCATATACTCAAAGGAAATTCTCGGTGATTAATCATCTTTTGGATCTGGTACTGCTCCAGTGCCTGCTCCTGTTCCTGCTTTCGCTTCTGCTAATGCTCCTGTCCCGTATACATCAGGATAGATCTCCTCTGCTATTCCTGGGGACATAATCCGGATCCAGGTCCTCAGGGGACATAGTAAGGTACAAAATAACTCAAGCCAAAATAAATGCAGTACAGCAATGAATGAAATAATTATTTGAGATGAGCAAAAGATGGTTTGTACGAAACTTTTTGCTTACAAATAAGAAAAAGAAAAGTATAATTAATCCTATACGAAGATGTTAAGTACAATCAAATGATTCTGGGGAAGTATTGCTATGGAAGTCTGATCTACAGTCGATCACTTTGTTCCTTGGACCACACGATGATGAAGAAGTGCTGTAGAAGAAGCTTTAAACTTTCTTTGAACTGAAGGCAAAAGCCAGTCAAAGGAAAGTTGCAAGTAGGATTGAATTCTCGTTGCCAAAGTTGTCAGCCAAAACTTCTTTTTTTCTCAATTAGTTAAACATATCTATTCAGAGGTAATATGAACATGATAGAATATGATTCAACTCCTTCGCCCCCTCCTACCCCGTGACCAGGGGTCTCTATTTATTGAGATTAATCAAATAACTGCCTAGTTGGCGTAAAAGCCAAATAACTGTCTTATTGGCGTAAAAGACCAAACTATGAAGAAGATTGCCTTCTTTACGCTACGGTTTTGACAACTGCTACCCACGTTCCAATAACTTCTGAATCTGTATATGACACGTATCCCTTTATGAGGTAACACATATAACTGCTTCTCGAAGATCATGGCATGCAAGCCACGTAGGTAACTGTCCCTGCATAAAAATGGTTGGCGTAGAAACCAAATAACTGTCTTGTTGGTATAAAAGACCAAACTGTGAAGAAGATTGCATCCTTTACGGTGCGGTTATGACAACTGCTACCCACTTTCAGATAATTTTCTGAATTTGCGTATGACACGTGTCCCTTTATAAGATAACGCGTATAACTGCTTCTCGAAGATCATGGCATGCAAGCTACGTAGGTAACTGTCCCTGCGTAAAACTTGATGATTCATGAATATTAGATAACCAACGTAAAATAGCTAATTATCCTTTACGACTGAGGTCTTGAGCGTATTCTGGGCTAAATAGTCTTATCAACGTACCTTTATAAATATAGCTGAGTTGGCGTATTTCGAGGAGATAGCATACGACGTACTCCTATAGTTGAAAATAGCCTGGTTGGCGTAAAATGCAAGGATGTTGATGTGAGCGTATTAGTCACAGTCTTAGCTTTTCCAGTCGTGACCAATTAAAAATAGAACAAAATCTCGTGCATTAAATGTAGAGATATGCCTCAGGCCCTGTACAAGAAACATCTTTTGATGTGGCATCTGATTTTGTCTTATCTTGAGCGTAAAAAATCAAATCTGTCAATGTAGAATAGGCAGCGTATTCAGAAGACTCCATCAACAGTAAGTCACAAAATGACAACCTGGGTCTCTGTGCAAAATCATCATCACAGCCGTCTTATCGATCATCGTGCAGTACTTTTGTCAGATGTCAGGTTCACTGATTTTGACTGACAAATTCATCCGAGGAATACGAAGAGTTCCTCGTACAACTTTACGCTGCATTAAAACAACGTATTTTAAACTTTACGCAGGAAAGTATAATAACCTTTTACGCAGAACAACCTTGATGCTCTGCTTTATGCGGACAGCTCTGAAGTCTTATTTTATGCCAAACAGCCCTGAAGCTCTGTTTTACGTGTACAGCTCTGAAGCTTTGTTTTACGCCGACATCTTTGAAGCTCTGTTTTACGCGTACAACTCTGAAGCTTTGTTTTACCATGACATCTTTGAAGCTCCATTTTACGCGTACAGCTCTGAAGCCTTATTTTACGCCGACAGGGGCTTCATGTATATTAGGGGTTTTAACTGTAAAATATGCGGACAATTCCCTAGTATATTTTATGCTTCTACAAGACATCCTTCAAAGTTTTTAAAACTTGGGCAAGTTTTGAAACACTTTGAAAGAAGCATGAAAAAAAAAGTCTTTGATATGGGAATGAATATCCTGCTAGAGGTGATATGTACGGGGTAGTACATTCCATTCTCTTAGAGAATTTTGGTGGTCTTATTACCCAAGGTGTATCTAAGACTAGGTACATATAACAAGTTGAAATGACTGACACTATCAGGGGTTATACGAACGTGATAGTAGAAAGTCGATGGGCAAACTATGGAAATATCTTATTCAGAGGTAATGTGAATATGATAGAATATGATTTAACTAAATTTGTATACAAAATACTATCAGAGGTAATATGGATATGATAGGTTTTGAAGTTTCAAATTAGTTAAACATATCTATTCAGAGGTAATGTGGATGTGGTAAGATTTCATAGTTTGTTAGGATATCCCGCTAGGGGATCTTTGGTGGGCCTATTACCTTTTGTGCACTGGAGTGCAAGTAATAAGTTTAAAACAAGTCCAGCCAGAGATAATATGGACGTGGTAGATTTTGTGGACTTAACACCGCTGGCGTACTTAGGATTAAGTACGGTGATAAGTTTAGACGACGACTGATGATAGTCGTAGGGAGAGGTTTGCTCAGAGGTCACATGGACATGGCAGATTTTGTGAACTTAACACCGTTGTTGTATCTTGGTGAGTACGAGTGATAAGTGGAGATGACAACCGATATCAGAGGTAATATGGACGTGATGATCGATAGCCAAGACCCGGGGGGTTTGCTCAGAGGTAATTTGGATATGGCAAACTCAGTTGGGGAAAATATTAGGATGGTAGTTTCAAAGTAATATGGGCGTGAACTAATCTCTGGGACACTCACTGGGGAGTGGTTTGCTGAGTGTGGTCTATCCGAGAATAAAGATAGACCTGAGGGTTACTCCGCTGGGGAGATTGGTAGGACGATAGCTCCGAGGTAATGTGAATATGGCTAGCGTCTAACGAGATTAGTTTTAGTGGTCACTGCGAGAGTGTGCAAGTGGACCTGAGGGCTACTCCGCTGGAGAGACTGGTAGGACGATAGCTCAGAGGTAATATGAACATGGCTAGCGTATAACGAGATTAGTTTTAGTGGTCACTGCGAGAGTGTGCAAGTAGACCCGAGGGCTACTCCGCTGGGGAGACTTTGAGAATCCATCATCTATTGCGTATCCAGGACTCCTTGATACAGATAATGACTTAATATAGAAGGAAAATAATGTACATAAGTACTTTATGGAGGTAAAGATTGTACATCTTGATTGTCCGCCTGGGGATAAGAGGAGTACAAGTCTAGTTCAGACATAGTATATTTTCAGGAACTTGCCATTGATAGGCATCATGAGCAAGTCGTCGTTAGGTTTCGTAAGCCGGTAGGCACCGTTGGAGAATACTGATTCTACGATGAACGTGCCTTCTCAGCCACCCGAAGTAAAAGAATTTGGATATCTAACGGGAAGATTGCTTCATTTTTGTACGCCATAGAGAAAGCTGTATTGCCAGTTGCTATCCGGACCATTGTACGGTAGGCCCAAAGACATTCACCCAGCTTCTCGTTCTAGTGTGTTTGTTGAATGACATAATTTTTTGAGTAGCTTTATGATGATCTTGTTGAAGTCTTCTGCCAGACCATTCACTGATGGATTGTAGGCGGTTGACGCTACATTCTGGATCCGATTTTTGTCACAGAACCGCTAGAACGCATGGCTTGCAAACTGTGGACCATTTTCATGGATGATCCTTTGTGGCAATCCAAAGCGGTATATGACGTAATGCTTGGCGAAGATGATCACGTTAGACGTCTTAACTTCCGCGAGTGGTACTATTTCTGCCACTTGGAGAAGTAGGCAAGGATGAACCGATGTCCCTTGGATGAAGATGGACTAATCGGTCCAATAATTTTCATACCCCAGGCTTGCAATAGTCAGGTGTAGGAACTCCCAGGATTGGTGGATGCAGTCTGCATGGATTTGGCTTGCTTAGCACTTTCTTGCATAGTCGACAGCATCTGCTACCATTGTTGGCCAATAGTAACCCATTATACGGAGGCAGTCTTGTAGATTGGGCCATAGCTGATGGGTACCGTAAACCTCGTCGTGAGCCTCGTAGAGAGCCTGCTTTGCTTCTGCATTCGAAAGTCATCATAGCAGAAGCCTGTCATATGAGCGGCGATACAATATTTTGGTAGTTGTATCATAATAGAACTGGAGGGAACGTCTTCTGATGAAGTGGATTCCTTCAGGTTCTCGGAGAGAATTCCATAGATTGCGTAGTCGATGAAGTTTCCTCCAGTCTTGTGAGTCAGTGCTCATCTCTACTGAGTAGCTCCGGCACACAGAGAGGTTGTTCTTTGGGTAGTCCAGCTCCTGACCGACCACGGTGATCAGTTCATGGGTACTGACCGGAACAACTAGAGAGGCTGCGAGTCTGGCAAGGATGTCCGCCTTGAGGTTTTGCACCCGAGAGGCGTACCTAGGGTTTAGTACAGATGATAAGTTGGAATGACTGATACCATCAGAAGTATTATGGATGTGGTGCTAGACAAGAATATTTGCACAGAGGTAATATGGACATAGCAAACTCGGGTTGTGGACTTATTACCCATTATGTAAGTAAGGATAATAAGCTGAAACGACTAGCACTATCAGGGGTTATGCGAACGTGATAGTAGGAAGTCGAAGAGAAAAACTTTACTCAGAGGTAATATGGACATGGAAAAGTTCTGAAAATATCTTACTCAGAGGTAATGTGGACGTGGTAAGATATAACTTTATGGGGATAAAGAAAAATAGGACAGAGGCGACCATTCTCTTGCAGTGATAGATTTACTCTGCTAGAAAAAGTTGAGAGACGTAGTTCAGAGGTAGTATGGACGTGAACTGATCGATAGTCATACCGAGAGTTTAGGTATGATCCCGATATTTTTGGTGGAAGGAAAAAAAATGAACCAGAGGTAATATGGACGTGGTTGTTTTCTTTGGATTGAGGACATCCTACTGGAGGATCTTTGGTGGATTTATTACTTTTTGCACACAAGAGTGCAAGTAATAATTTTGAAATAGGTCTTGCCAAAGGTGGCAAGTTTGGTGGACTTAACACCATTGGTGCACTTAAATTTAAGTACAGGTGATAAGTTTAGACGACAATCGATATCAAAGGTACTGTGGACGTAATGATCGACAGCCAAACCAGGAAGGTTTGCTTAGAGGTGCAAAGGACATGGCAAACCCTACTAGGGAGAAGGTGAGAATGATAACTCAGAGGTGACGTAGACGTGAGCTGATTAATAGCCATACCGAGAGGTTAGGTACGACCCTAGTATTTTTGTGGAAGGGGAAGGAAGCACGCCAGAGGTAGTATGGACGTAGTTTTTTTGCTTCCATTGAGGAAAGCCCACCGGGGGACTTTTGGTGGATCTATTATTTGTATCGCACGTTAAGTGCAAATAATAAATTCAAAAATGATCCCTATCAGAGGTAGGTTTTGTGGATAGTAAGGACATCCCGCTGGGGGATCTTTGGTAGACCTATTACCCTTTTGCGCACTTGGGGTGCGAGTAGTAGATTTGAAACAAACCCTATTAGAGGTAATATGGACGTGATAGGTTTTGTGGATCCATTACTTTTTGCGCATGTAAGTGCAAGTAATAGGTTTAAGACAAGCCCTGCCAGAGGTAATATGGACATGACAGTTTTCGTGGAACTAACACCACTGGCGTAGTTAGAGTTAAGTACGGGTGCTAAGTTGAGATGACAACCGATATCAGAGGTAATATGGACATGATAATCGATAGCCGAACCCGAAAGGTTTGCTCAGAGGTAATACGGACATGGCATATTCGGCCAAAAAGAAAAAAATGTTAGGACAATAGTTCAGAGGTAATATAGACGTAAACCAGTGTTCAATAAACTCACTGAAGAGTGGTCTGGTAAGTGTGGTCTATCCGAAAATGAGGATAGACCTGAAGGTTGCTCCACTGGAGAGACTTTGGGGACTCATCATCCGGTACTTCTTGAGGGAGAAAATTGCCAAATTGGAGTAAGATCATATTTGCAGTGACCGTCTTCTCGTTATAATGCAAAGTGATGACTTTGGCGTCGATCAACTCCTGGATTTTCCTTTTCAGTACATAGCATGCCTTTGTGGGATGATGAATGTACCGATGAAAGAGACAATATTTTGGGTCATCAACCTTGTCAGCCTTTTCAGGGTATCTGATGTTGGGTAGCCGAAGTTTGTTTTTCTTCATCAATATATTAAAGATTTCAATGATATCATCATCATTGAAGAAGAAAGTCCCCTTTAGATTTTGGGCTTCCGATACCTGAGTCGTACGGTCCTCAGGGAAGACGGTCATAGTTGCATCATCTTCGGACTCAGAGAGAATTCTACCCCCAGCTTTGGATGCTGCTCTGTTTTGTCGGGGGAGACTACCCCTAGACATGTCATTGTCTGGTTCTTGGGAATCACCATCCTCACGGCTTGACAGGTTGGTGTGGATCACCAGAAGATTGATACTCCCGGCTTGCAGAGTTACTGTGGGCCCTGAGGACGGCAGGACCATGTTTGCCTTGAGGGCCAGAGTCTGCATTATGGCACTCATGGTGTGCATCATTACCTCAAGATCATCGAGTCGTTGGCGATCGCTGAGCCCTTCCACCTTGGGTTCTTGATTCACACTGTCCTCAGGGAAGACGGTCATAGTTGCATCATCTTCAGACTCAAAGGAGATGCTACTCTCAGCTTCAGATGATGCTCTGACTATTCGAGGGTAACTCTCCCTCAGACTGTCATTGTCTGTTCCTTTGATGTGATTGTTTGATGATAAACAAAAAAAATTAAAACTAGGTTTATACGAAACCCTTTCTTTGTTTACGAACAAAAAAAGAGAGTACAATTAATCCTATAGAGGATGTTAAGTACAATAAAAATGATTCTGGAGAAAAATTTCTATAGGAGTCTGATCTGCGATCGATCACTTTGTCCCTTGGACCACACGATGATGAAGAAGTGCTATAGAAGAAGAAGCTTCAAAGATTGCAGGAGGGATTGAAGTCTCGTTGCCAAAGTTGTCAATCAACACTCTCTGCCTGTGCTCTCTCTCTCTCTCTCTCTCTGATTTCTTGGTCTCTGATCTTGATCCTTTTTCCTGACCTTTATCTCCTGTGACCGGAGGTCTCTATTTATAGATATCAGTCACAGTAACTGTCCAGTCGGCGTAGAAGCCAAACTGTGAAGAGAGTTGCACTCTTTATGTGGCAGTTATAATAACTGCTACCCACGTTTGAATGATCTCTTGAATCTGCGTATGACGCGTATCCCATTATGAGGTAACACGTATAACCGCTCCTCGGAGATTACGGCATGCAAGCCACATAGGTAATTGCCCCTCGCATAAAGATGGTTGGCATAAAAGCCAAATAACTGTCTTATTGGCATAAAAGCCAAATAACTGTCTTGTTGGCATAAAAGCTAAATAGCTGTCTTATTGGCATAAAAGCCAAATTCTGCGTAAAGCTTGATGCTGCATGAATAATAGATAACCAGCGTAAAAGTTGCCAATTATCCTTTCTGACTGAGGTCTTGAGCGTATTCTGGGCTAAATAGCTTTATCACGTACCTTTGTAAATATAGCATGAGTTGGCGTATTTCGAGGAGATAGTATACGGCGTACTCCTATAGTTAAAAATAGCCCGGTTAGCGTAAAATAGAAGAATGGTGATGTAAGCGTATTAGCCCTAGTTTTAGCTCTCACAGTCATTAAAAATAGAATAAAATCTTGTGCATTAAATGCAGAGATCTGCCTCCCATCTCGTGCATTAAATACAGAGATATGCCTCGAGCTCTGTACGAGAAACATCTTTTAACGTGGCATCTGGTTTCATCTCGTCTTGACCGTAAAGACTCATTTCTGCCCATGTAGAATAGGCAGCGTATTCTTTGAATGCATAAAAATGACTTGTATCAAGGGTATGTCACTAAATGATAGTCTGGGCCTCTGTGCAGAATCATCATTATAGCCGTCATCTCGATCGTCGTGCAGTACTCTTTGTCAGGAGTCAGGTTTACTGTTTTGTCTGACAGGTTTATTCAAGGAATACGAAGAGTTCCTCGTACAACTTCATACTGCATTAAAAGCAGACATATTTTACACCGGAGGGGGGTGTAGCAACCTTTTTATGCCAAAACAGCCTGGAAGTGCTGCCTTACGTGGGCTGTTTTGGAGCTCTATTTTATGCTAAATAGCGTTAAAGCTCTGTTGTATGGCAATAGCTCTGAAGTCATATTTTATGCCATACAGCGCTGAAGCTCTATTTTACGCGGGCTTCATGCATGTTAGGGGTTTTATGCGTATAATTCTCCAACATATTTCATGCTTCTACAAGACCCCCTTCAAAGTTTTCAAATTTCTCGTAATTTGAAATAATTTGAATGAAGCATGAAACAGTCAAATTTGACTCGTTCTGCGAGGCTAATTTTTTGAAGATATTTAGGAAGTTGTTGGGATTTGGTCTGTTCTCTTCTGCCTATATAAAGGCAAGCGAGTGAACCTGTTTTTCTATACTTCCTTCACCACAAAGATGGCTACCGAGATTTATTGGACTGACCTGAGAAAGAAGAAGATTATGCTCTTCCAGCATATAAGGAGCCATAAAAAGAGACGTCTTCGAGCAAATATCCTCTGCAACGATGGATCTTGGAAGGATATCATAGCTTCCTTTGCTCGAGATAATCAGCAATTTTATATGGCGATTCGTCCAGGAGAGAGAAAGGGTCATATCGAACCATACAGCTTGCTAGCTGTATTTTTCCCTATTATGAAGCTGGATGCAGGTGGGCAACTTGGCCGTGTCTTCCAGTATTGCGTTGGGTCTGAATCCCTAACACAAATTTAGGCATGATCGCTATGGCGTATGGGGGGTGGGCTTTATACAGGCCTAGTTCTGTATCCTCTCGCCATTTACTATTTTTTTTGTTCATCGGCCGAAGAAGCCGATGAAGTGCCGTAGAAGAAAAACTGAAGATCTCCGTTAGACGAGAACCTAGCGTAATAGATTACCATCATAATCTTGAATATTAATAAAAAAATCTTTTTTTAAAAAAGGATTTCCATCATATGTAATCATAAAAAATAAAAAATCCTTTGTAAAATAGATTTCCATCATATGTAATCATGATTAATAAACTTGTCTTCTTTTACGCATTGCTGATTTGCCATATTGCTGTGAGGAAGTTTGATAATACGCAGCTTCAGCACGTCTGGGTAATTTTTTACGCTGACTCTGATAAATACGCATCCGTTCACGTCCCGACTTTTACGTGTAACGGAAGATGCGTAAAAAGCTCTTTAGCATTAAGTTGTCTTGGAGATCCAACTATCATGCTATTTTTGGATGAGGAGTCGCATAGAATTCTGAACTGTCACTTCTCTGATACGAAGAATTTCTGTTCAGAACATCATCTTCAAGAATGGCTTTCCGAAAGTTTCTCAAAACAGGGCAAGAAATGTCTGCCGGATAGGCCATACTTGAACTTAGATGTAAAGGATTCTGGCTAGACTTCAAATTGACTTCCAATTGCCCAAGAAGAAGAGTCATCTTCAACGCTGACATCTGTGTGTTTCAGGCACTTGCAATGTTTTTAGCCAAAAATAAGCATTTTCTTCGTAAACCCTTGTAATTGGCCTTCTCGAGTATAAGATCCAAATTATCAAGATATATGCGTAACCTGTCCTGCATAATTTTAAGATATGCGAAGAGTCAGATCCGTAGCATCTGTAGCTTCTGAGCGTAAAATCGTAGATTTGTAGCTTCTGAGCGTAAAATCGTAGATTTGTAGCTTCTGAGCGTAAAATCGTAGATTTTTAGCTTCTGAGCGTAAAATCATAGATCTGTAGCTTCTGAGCATAAAACCGTAGATTTGTAGCTTCTGAGCGTAAAATCGTAGATCTGTAGCTTTTGAGCGTAAAAGTTCTGAGCGTAAAATCATAGATCTATAGTTTCTGAGCGTAAAACCGTGGATTTATAGCTTCTGAGCGTAAAACCATGGATCTGTAGCTTCTGAGCATAAAACCATGGATCTGTAGCTTCTGAGCATAAAACCATGGATCCTTGCTCTGCACGTAAAATCTGGATCCATTATGCAGTAAGACTATCCGTCTTCCTTTTTAAATGATAGGCTGACGTGGTCCCCAATCATAACCGATTATTAAAAATCAGATTTGGTTAAGGATTCGAAGAGTCATCTGAATTCTATAAATAACACTAGGTTATGAGAGAAAAACCCTTCATCTGTCTCTGTAAAACCCTTTCTTTCTGAGAACTCTTCGTCTTTGTCTCTTTTCTGAGAACTCTGAGTTTCGCCATGGCAACAAAATAGGCCTCCGTCTCTAAGGAAAAGAAAGTCGCCTCTTCATCTTGCTCCACTGCTCAAGCACGAGCTACCCCTACTAGGCCAAGCGAGCCCCGTTCTGAACGAAGTGCTCCGCCGTCTAGCTGCGCACCAGGCATCACAGGTAAAGACTTCGAGATAAATAAAGAACCCTCCGCACACGTTGTACGTGTATGCACAAAAATATGCCCATATTCCTAATGTGTCAGCGTAAAACTCTATATTTTTGCAGTCTAGCGTAAAAACTCAGACTGTCAAAATTTGGCGTATATTGTAAACTTTGCGTTTTACGCACTGGATGTAAATTTCAGCGTAAAACTTAAATTTTGGCAGTCTGGCGTAAAACTCGGACTGTCAAGTTTTGGCGTATACTGCCAACCTTGAGTTTTACGTACTAGAAATAGATTCCAGCATAAGACTCAAGTTTTTGCAGTCTGGCGTAAAACTCAGCCTGTTAGGTTTTGGTGTATACTGCAAGATTGTAGCGTCTAGTGTAAAACTGACTTTTTTCTTGCTTTTTGCAGTGGACCTGCATATCCCCTCTCTGGCTAAAGTGATGGGCTTTGCTGCTGGGATGCTAAATTCTAACTATCTGGAGGACTTATCCCATGTGACATTCCCTATCTCTGGAAACGAGTATCCTCAAGAAAGGGGAACTCTGATCTCGACCCAAGGAGAACGAATATTGCTGAGTATGATCAGTAGGGAGCCCCTGACATACATATATGGGACTGAGTATAAGAAACCGGCTTTCTTATTCGGGGACGTCATTGATAAACAATCCCAGACGAAGCCCAAGAAGGAAGATTGGGTGTTTTCTGCTGAGGGCACAGCCATGTATCTGCCAAAGATGCCCAAAAATTACCTTATCTCTGCATTCTCCCATACCACGTATCCCAGGAAGATGGTATGGACTCTGACTCCTGATCTTCATGGCCAGCCGAGAAAGATCTTTTACAAGAAAGGGTTAAACCGAGGAGCCTTTGTGAGCAGTCCTTCAGGCCCTGTCATGCCTTTTAGAGGGTTACTGTCGGGCAGCGTCCCGAGTGAAGACACTTCACTGATCCAGCCGCTTCAAATAGCGACTTTCTGCAACGACTTTATGGGACAGGGAGGAGTATACCCCAAGGTTAACCCTTGCACCAGTGGATGGCTTAGTCCCCAGAATCTTCGATGGGCCAGGTTAACTGCCTGGGCCCTGAAATACTTCCAGATGGAGTTGGAAAGTATTGGCTTATTCGCGGCTGTGAGTGCCACTAGTGTTGGGCTGCCTCTCAACCCTAACTTATTCTTAGCTTTGATGGAGCGATATAACTCGCTCACTGGGACTTTCGCCACTCCGCTAGGTGAGTTGGGCTTAGCCCTTCATGAGATGGCAGATATCTCAAAGCTGCCAATGAGAGACATTCCTTACGAAGAGTACGTTCCCACAAACAGGGAGCTGAAGGAAACCAATCCTCGGGCAGTGGCAGTGTACCAAGAGTTGATGAGCCACTATCTTGCATGCACCACCTTCTACAAAGAACCCTCTGATTTGGCCCATATCAACAAATGGGTATCCTACCTCTTCTTCCATCAGGCTAGAAATGCCAAGCAGGACAAGGTTGTAGATAGCAGAGATAAGCCTTTGAACCTTCTGAGCATGCTTAGTGCCAACACAGTCGATGATCTCATTGAAGATGTAGGGGCTTCAGATTATGTTCTCGATAAAAAGATAGGGGGTTATCCTGTAGGCACTAAAGCCTATAGTTATATGAGGCACTGTCGCAAGCCTCTGTCAAGGGAAGCTCAACTGGCTGGCTTTCTCTCTATCTGGCTACGCCGATGGGTAGTGCCTGGCATTACGTCTGCGGATCGTATTCATCGCACCACCTTATGGCCCGTAGTGCATTTGGTGTTTGGAGCAAGATTGGGCCTGCGTCCTGCCATGGTGTGCAGGATACAAGCTGGCTTGAGGGCCATTACTGATGGGCTGCTAGCCGATACTTCACAGCGTGAAGGATATCCCAGAGTGGAATTACCATTCCTATATCTGATGGGATGGTTAATCCTTCACAACACCAGAGTGATGTCTCCCGGATCTGCCAGTGATTCGGGAGACATCTTCCTGTTGAATTATAGGAATTCTTCTTGGAATATGGCTAACGTCATTGATTGTCGACTAGCACTAAATTTTGCCCATAGTTGGAAGTTCTTCTGCATCGTCCCCCCCTGTACATATCAATCAACAGGGGACTAAACTTCAGGATGCGGGTCAAGGGAAGACTATTCTTTCTCCTGAAGCCTTTATTGGTTGGTCTGCATTAGACCTTCCCACCTGCTGTACAGAAGTGAGGACCACTGCTACTTGAAGCCTTATCTGCCTAGCCGGTTCGCCAGGCAATTTGGGTAGGACCAGTTGCACGTGGGGAATCCTATCACCAGCTTCAAGTTCAAAGGTGAACTTATTGATGGAGCTAGAGGATGGTGGTATTTCATCATGGGTTGTACTGGAGAAACCTTTGCTGTGCCCGCGGCTTCTCTCTCCATGGAGTTGCACATTCTTCATTCGTACGTGCAGTTTTATGCGTCCATCAATACCTTCCATCGTGATTTCGATGTACATAAAAGTTTCAGAATGCCCTCCCATAGGTCGACTGGAAGGGAGGAAATACCGTCTGTTTCCTCGGATGAAGGTGATGAAACCACCGGTATAGACGACTATTTGCTGATTTTATCGAGAGGCGTAATAGCTCTGCCAGCAGAGCCCCTCATAATTTCCAATAAACGAAAGGCTTCCACCCTGAAAGAGCCTCCCCCCGCAAGAAGAAGCAGACTGCCAGAGGTCCTAAAAATACTTCTACCAAGGGGGCCTCTAGGAGTGAGCCTATTATTTCTCCTGTTGGGGATAATTCTTTGATCAGGGGTCCTTCGCCTTTTAGAGAGGGAACCTCCACAGTCCTATCCGACAGTGCTGGAGATTCTTTGCTCACGATTGCTGCCGCTACCACCGTTACTGGTAGTGCTTCGAGATCACCTTTGAGGCGAGCATAATAAGAATCAACATACCTCTATCAAGACAAATAATTGGCTTAGCCCCTCCTTCGTCTGTAAGTATCTCAAGCGAGATTCCACCCGATGAACCTCGAGTGGATCTGGATGACGACTGGGATGACTACCCTCAAGTATCAGTTGGCGCACCCTCCTCTCCAGGTATGACAGTTTGTTTAGCGTCATTAAGAAATGATTTAGCTATACAGGCTGCAAACGCAACATACATACCATCGGCCATGGGTAAATGTTGTCTTCACACTTTTTTTAGAAAAATTAACATCAAATTGATATTAACTTTCTGTTATCTTATTTTCAGGCGAAGACATCTCGGGGGAGGGTGGAGTTGACACAACTTCTGACTTTGTTGCGGATCCAGCTAATAAAATGACGGTGCCCAACGTCGAAGAAGCATACTTTGAAGCTGCTGATCTTTCATTCGCAACATTCTCGGGTGTCATCCCGCTAGTAGTAGTTCAAATAACATCAGAGGAGGATGAGCCCACCATCTCGACTGTGCCTCCTTCGTCGAGCATGCCAGCGACTTTAACCATTGTTGGTGTCTCTTCTTTTGTTGCACCATCTATTGAAGCAACAACTGTGGCGATATCCTCTACAGTCATTCCAGAAAGGAGGCTCACTGATATTGCAGCCACTCCCAGCGTCCATTCGAGCTTTGCTATGCTAGTAGATCAATACACTATCATATTCTATCTCACTTTGAAAGAATTGATATCCATGGTGCTGGAGAAGAACCTAGGCTTTGATGCTCTGAAGATGTCCTCCAATCTCACTATAATGCAGATTAGAAATTTCAGTGACGCTGAAAGAGCTAATACGCTAGAGCAAATAGTTAATAGTTTGGAACAACCCATTAACGAATATTTGCAACTATCCTGAGGCAGCATCAATAACCTAGTCCAAGCTGAGTATGACTCCCTAACTGCAAAACTTGCTCAGCAGACATAATCTTTAAACAAATCCATTCAGGAACGTCAACAAGAGATAGAGAAAGAGCGAGCAGTATTGGTGGAGATTATTCCTCAGCTAGCTCGGTGCTGCGCAGAATGTGAGGGATACAAAGTGAGGGTTCAAGAATTGGAAGCTGAACTTGCCCAGACAAGGGAGAGGCTTCTCAAAGCATCATTAGTTCATAATGTATTAGAGGGCAAGTAAGAACAGCTCAGCAGAACTTGACGCATGTGGGTGTCATCCACGCAAGCTTTGTTGATAGTCTGTCCGAACTATCTCTCTTGAGCAATGACGAGGCAAGGCTGGAGAGGGCTCGTACTAACATTTTGGACTCCAGGAATGAGAGGATGGCTGCTTTGGCGAAACAGATCCGCGACTTAACTGCTCCTCCCCAATGATGTACTTTTTGCTTCTTTTGTAATCTGTTATTCCCAAAGATAATAAAGATGCATTTTCTGACTTCGTGGACCCATCACTTTTAAATGATAGGCTAAGATAAAAGTGATATCAGAGGTAATATGAACATGATATACTTTCGGTAAGGTTTGGCTGAATATAAATCTATTCAGAGATAAGATGAACCCGATAGAATATAATCCAACTAAATTTGATACAAAACAATATCAGAGGTAATATGAACATGATAGGTTTCAAATTATTTAAACATATCTATTCGGAGGTCATATGAACCTGATAGAATATGATTCAGCTAACCTTTGTACATAGTATCGTCAGAATAAGATCTTTATCATACTCCATTAAGCAAAGGAGATCAAGTATAATACTTCTTCATAAATTTGCTGTTGATAGGAGCCATTATCAAATTTCTATTAGGCTTGGCTCAACTGTAAGCGCCATTTGAGAATGTTGTTACAATCATATAAGGGTCCTCCATTTCTTTACTATTGTTTGTGTGAACTTCGGATATTGTACTGGAGGTAGTTATGGACGTAGTACAATACCGTGTTTATTGAGGACATCCCACTGGGGGATCTTTGGTGGACCTATTATTTGTTGCGTACGTTGAGTGCAAATAATAAGTTCAAAACAAGCCCAATCAGAAATTTGGACGTGATCGGTTTTGAGGCTAGTAAAGACATCCTGCTGGGGATTTTTTGTGGAACTATTACTTTTTGTGCACGAGAGTGCAAGTAATAAGTTTAAGACAAGCCCTGCTAGAGATAATATAGATGCTTATAAAAATATGACTCTGTGGGGATAGTGGAGAGACATAGTTCAGAGGAAATGGGGGATTGAACCATTTGTTTCCATTGCGGGCATCCCACCAGTCTTTTTTTTTGGGACCTATTACTTCTTGTGCACAAGAGTGCAAGTAATAAGTTTAAGACAAGCCCTGCCAGAGGTAATATGGACGTGGCAGTTTTTGTGGACTTAACACCACTGGCGTACTTAGAGTTAAGTACGGGTGCTAAGTTGAGATGACAACCGATATCAAAGGTAATATGGACATGATAATCGATAGCTGAATCCGGAAGGTTTGCTCAGAGGTAATATGGACATGACAAACTCAGCTGGAGAAAATTATGACAGCAGTTCAGAGGTAATATAAACATAAACCGATGTCCGAAAAATTTATTGAGGAGTGATTCGTTGAGTGTGGTCTATTCGAACATGAAGATAGACCAAAGGATCGCTCCGCCGAGGAGATTGATGGGACGATTCCTCAGAGGCAATATGAGCATGGCTAGCGTCTAACGAGGTCAGTTTGAATAGTCACTACGGGAGTATGCAAGTAGACCTAAGAATTGCTCCGCTGGGGAGATTTTAAGGATCCCTCATCCACTGCATATCCGGGACTCTTGGATACGGATGATGGCTTCAAGAATTTGTAACGAAGGAGAAAATATTGTACATAGGCACTTGCTGGGGATGAAGATCCAAGAGTTAATTTGTACATTTAGGTTTGTGGACTTATTACCTATGGCGTATCTTAAGTATAGATAATAAGCTGAAATGACTAGCACTACCGGGGGTTATACGAAAGTGATAGTAGAAAGTCGAAGAGAAGAACTTTACTCGGAGGTAAAATGGACATGGAATGATCGATAGCCACAACCTGGAAGGTTTGCTCAGAGGTCACTTGGACATGGCAAACTCAGTTGGTGATGAAGAAAATGTTTGGACAACAGTTCAGAGGTAATATGAACGTGAACTGATGTCCAAAAATTCAGTGGAGAGTGATTTGTTGAGTGGGGATAAACCTGAAGGTTGTTCCTCTGGGGGGATTTTAGGGACTCATCATCCATTGCTATGTTGGAGTGAGATCAATTTGCCGTGACCGTCTCCTCGTTTATAAATGCAAAGTGATGAATTTGGCGTCGATCAACTCCTAGATTCTTTTTTTCAGTACATAGCATCCCTTTATGGGGTGATGAATGTACCAATGAAAGAGATAATATTCTGGGTCATCGACCTTGCCAGCCCTTTCAGGGTATCTGATGTTGGGTAGCCGAAGTTTGTTTTCCTTCATCAATATATTGAAGATTTTAATAATGTCATCCTCATTGAAGGAGAAAGTCCCTTTCGGCTTTCGGTCTCCCGATACCTGAGTCGTACGGTTCTCAGGGAAGATGGTCATAGCTGCATTATCTTCGGACACAGAGGGAATTCTATCCCCAGATTTGGATGCTGCTCTATTTTGTCGAGGGAGACTACCCCCAGACATGTCGTTGTCTGGTTCTTCTTTTCCTTTTTCCATAGAAGTTGATTTAGAAGGACATGCCTCTGGTATTACAGGATCAGACTCTGGAGGTTTGGAGTTTGCAAGAGATGCGGTATACCCTAATCCAAAACGAGTTCGTTGATAGTAAGGATCACCACACAACGATATTCGTCTGCCTTTTCCATGATTGAGGCCTTGCTTCAACTTTAAATTATAACCCATGTTTTGCATAATCTTCACAGTCTGTGGGCTATATATGTGGATTTGCATTTTTCTACCATCAGACTTGTGAGATTCTTCTTGTACAATCGGTCTATTCCGCATTTGACCGAAGATTATTTGATGTTGATCGTTGTGAGTTGGTGGAACAATAAAGACCGATTCTTGATGTGGCCCATATGTCATGACAATATTATATGTTGATGCTACTTTCCACATGATCTCCCCACGCTTGGTAGTTAGGGGTACTAAATCTTGATTTTGACCTCTGTCTTTGCGTTTCTGGATCAAAAAACCACACAAATCAGGAAGATTACAAGAAGAAGAAGGCTTATTCTGCCTTTTTTACATCAGTAGGAACGTGGAGATTGGGAACCATGATCCTCTCTCTGCCATAAGAATATAATAGTTTACCCATGTGAGTAGCATATGATCCATCATCCGTCCAAGGAGCGTATTTTCCCGTGAAGCGGGTCTTCTTTACGCGGACAGACTTATCCTGGCGTAATTTGAATTTTTGTCCAGGTTTGCACAAAACAGGGAAAGTCCTCAAACGGCTTCCAGCGTCACGCATAATCTGAAGAGTATGCAACTTCTTCTCTTGGGGGTATACAACTCTAGAGGTTGAGAGATTCGCCACTTGTTTTTCCTTGATGTGATCCAAGGGTCCATCTGCCTCCTCATAGACGGGAGATATATTTTTACGCGCAGAGCGCATTTTAAAATTTTTGGATTGGCGCTGAGGCCTTGTCAAATAATTTGTCTGCCACGTCACAGACAGGAGATAAAGTTTTACGCGCATGGCGCATTCTAGGCTTCTGGATTGGCAGTGGGGCATTGTCAGAAGTTTTATCTGCCACGTCACAGACGGGAGATAAAGTTTTGTACGCAGGGCGCGTTCTAGACTTCTGGATTGGCACTGGGGCATTGCTAGAAGTTTTGTCTGCCATGTCACAGATGGAAGACAGATTTTTATGCACAGGGCACATTCTAGACTTCTGGATTGGTACTGGGGCATTGCTAGAAGTTTTGTCTGCCACGTCACAAATGGGAGAAGAAGTTTTACGCACATGGCGCGTTCTAGACTTGTGGATTGGTACTGGGGCATTGCCAGAAGTTTTGTCTGCCACGTCATAGATGGAAGACGGATTTTTATGCGCAGTACGCAGTCTAGACTTCTAGATTGGCACTGGGACATTGCCAGAAGTTTTGTTTGCCATGTCACAGATGGGAGACAGATTTTTACGCACCAGGCGTATAGGTTGTGATGTCACAACCTTGTTGATCAGAGAAGGAGAGCTTGCAGGAAGGGTAGAGGATGTCTGGGGCATCCACACTTTACGCAGCTTTCTGTTGTCCTGGACAGAGAGGGAATAAGAGATATCCCCTGCGCGAAGCATGTCTTCATAAGCAGATTGGTCAAATTGGACGACCAAAGTCTTCTTCGTCGATCCGACGAATACAGCATCGTGTTGAGCAATGGCTTTCTCGTCAGATGAGAAAGTAGTCCCCAGCAGAGTCGCCATCTTGTGTTTGATGATAAATAAAAGAAATTAAAACTAGGTTTATACAAAACCCTTTTTTTGTTTACAAACAAGAAAAAGAGAGTACAATTAATCCTATACGAGGATGTTAAGTACAATAAAAATAATTTTAGGGAAAAATTGCTATAGGAGTCTGATCTGCGATCGATCACTTTGTCCCTTGGACCACACGATGATGAAGAAGTGCTGTAGAAGAAGAAGAAGCTTCAAAGATTACAGGAGGGATTGAAGTCTCGTTGCCAAAGTTTTCAATCAACACTCTCTGCATGTGCTCTCTCTCTATGATCTCTTGGTCTCTGATCTTGATCTTTTTTCCTGACCTTTATCTCCTGTGACCTGAGGTCTCTATTTATAGAGATCAGTCATAGTAACTGTCCAGTCGGCGTAGAAGCCAAACTGTGAAGAGAGTTACACTCTTTACGTAGCAGTTATAATAACAGCTACCCACGTTTGAATGATCTCCTGAATCTGCGTATAACGCGTATCCCATTATGAGGTAACGTGTATAACCGCTCCTCGGAGATCACGGTATGTAAGCCACGTAGGTAACTGCCCCTCGCATAAAAATGGTTGGCATAAAAGCCAAGTAACTGTCTTATTGGCGTAAAAGTTAAATAGCTGTCTTGTTGGCGTAAAAGCCAAATAGCTGTCTTGTTGGCGTAAAAGCCAAATTCTGCGTAAAGCTTGATGCTGTATGAATAATAGATAACCAGCGTAAAACTAGCCAATTATCCTTCCTGACTGAGGTTTTGAGCGTATTCTGGGCTAAATAGCCTTATCACGTACCTTTACAAATATAGCCTGAGTTGGCGTATTTCGAGGAGATAGCATACGGCGTACTCCTATAGTTAAAAATGGCCTGGTTAGCATAAAATGCAAGGATGGTGATGTAAGCGTATTAGCCCTAGTTTAAGCTCTCACAGTCATTAAAAATAGAATAAAATCTCGTACATTAAATGCAGAGATCTGCCCCTATCTCGTGCATTAAATGCAGAGATATGCCTCGAGCTCTGTACGAGAAACAGCTTTTGACGTGGCATCTAGTTTCGTCTCGTCTTGAGCGTAAAGACTTATTTCTGCCCATGTAGAATAGGCAGCGTATTCTTTGAATGCATAAAAATGACTTGTATCAAGGGTATGTCACTAAATGACAGTCTGGGCCTCTGTGCAGAATCATCATTACAGCCGCCCTCTCGATCGTCGTGCAGTACTCTTTGTCAGGAGTCAGGTTCACTATTTTGTCTGACAGGTTCATTCGAGGAATACGAAGAGTTCCTCATACAACTTCACACTGCATTAAAAGCAGACGTATTTTACTCCGGAGGGGGGTGTAGCAACCTTTTTATGCCAAAACAGCCTGGAAGTGCTGCCTTACGCGGGATGTTCTGGAGCTCTATTTTATGCTAAATAGCGTTAAAGCTCTGTTGTACGCCAATAGCTCTGAAGTTATATTTTATGCCATACAGCGCTGAAGCTCTGTTTTATGTGGGCTTCATGCATGTTGGGGGTTTTACGCGTATAATTCCCCAGCGTATTTCATGCTTCTACAGTGATCAAATGGTACATCTGCCTCATCATAGACGGAAGATATAATTTTACGCACAGGGCGTGTTTGAAATTTCTAAATTGGCACTGAGGCCTTGTCAGAAGTTTTGTGTACCACGTCACAGACGGGAAACGAAGGTTTACGCGCAGGGCGTGGTTGAGACTTCTGGATTGGCACTGAGACATTGCCAGAAGTTTTGTCTACCGCGTCACAGACGGGAGACGAAGGTTTACGCCCTGGGCATGTTTGAGACTTCTGGATTGGCACTGAGGAATTTCCAGAAGTTTTGTTTACCACGTCACAGACGGGAGACAAAGTTTTACGCACAGGTCATGTTGGCTGTGTTGTCACAACTTTGTTGATCAGTGAATGAGAGCTTGCAGGAAGGGTAGAGGACGTCTTAGGCATCCACACTTTACGCAGCTTCCTGTTGTTATGCACAGAGGAGGAATGAGAACTACCCTACCCCCTGCATGAAGCATGTTTTCATAGGCAGATTGGTCGAACTGGACGACCAAAATCTTCTTCGTCGATCCGATGGATATAACATCGGGTTGAGCAATTGCTTTCTCGTAAGAGGAGAAAGTCGTCCCCAACAGAGTCACCATTTTTGTTTGAGATAAACAAAAGAGGGTTTATACAAAATTTTTTGCTTACAAACGAGAAAAGAGAAAAGTACAATTAATCCTATACGTGGATGTTAAGTACAATCAAATAATTCTGGAGAAGTATTGCCATGGAAGTCTGATCTGCAGTCGATCACTTTGTTCCTTGGACCACACGATGATGAAGAAGTACTGTAGAAGAAGCTTCAAACTTTCTCTGAACTGAAGGCAAAAGCCAGTCAAAGAAAAGTTGCAAGTAGGTTTAAATTCGTGTTGCCAAAGTTGTCAGCCAAAACTCCTTTTTTTTCTCAATTAGTTAAACATATCTATTCAGAGGTAATATAAATATGATAGAATATGATTCAACTCCTTCGTCCCCTCCTACCCTGTGACCAGGGGTCTCTATTTATAAAGATCAATCAAATAACTGCCTGGTTGGCGTAAAAGCTAAATAACTATCTTGTTGGTGTAAAAACCAAATTGTGAAGAAGATTGCCTCCTTTACGCTGTGATTTTGACAACTGCTACCCACGTTCCAATAATCTTCTGAATCTGCGTATGACACATATCCCTTTATGAGGTAATGCGTATAACTGCTTCTCGAAGATCATGGCATACAAGCCACGTAGGTAACTGTCCCTACATAAAAATGGTTGGCGTAGAAACCAAATAACTGTCTTGTTGGCGTAAAAGACCAAACTGTGAAGAAGATTGCATCCTTTACGCTGCAGTTATGATAACTTATACCCATGTTCAGATAATCTTCTGAATCTACGTATGACACGTGTTCCTTTATAAGGTAACGCGTATAACTGCTTCTCGAAGATCATGGCATACAAGCCACGTAGGTAACTGCCCCTGCGTAAAACTTGATGATTCATGAATAATAGATAACCAGCGTTAAATAGCCAATTATCCTTCACGACTGAGGTCTTGAGCGTATTCTGGGCTAAATAGCCTTATCAACGTACCTTTGTAAATATAGCCGAGTTGGCGTATTTCGAGGAGATAGCATACGGCGTACTCCTATAGTTGAAAATAGCCTAGTTGGCATAAAATGCAAGGATAGTGATGTGACCATATTAGTCACAGTCTTAGCTTTCCCAGTCGTGACAAATTAAAAATAGAACAAAATCTCGTGCATTAAATGCAGAGATATGCCTCGGGCTCTGTACAAGAAATATCTTTTGACGTGGCGTCTAATTTTGTCTTGTCTTGAGCGTAAAAACTCAAATCCGTCAATGTAGAATATGCAGCGTATTCAGAAGACTCCATCAACAGTAAGTCACAAAATGATAACCTGGGTCTCTATGCAAAATCATCATCACAGCCGTCTTCTCGATCATCGTGCAGTACTTTTGTCAGATGTCAGGTTCACTGATTTTGACTGACAAATTCATCCAAGGAATACGAAGAGTTTCTCGTACAACTTTATGCTGCATTAAAAACCACGTATTTTAAACTTTACGCAGGAAAGTATAGCAACCTTTTACGCAGAACAACCTTGATGCTCTGCTTTATGCGGACAGCTCTGAAGCCTTATTTTATGCCAAACAGCCCTGAAGCTCTGTTTTACGCGTACAGCTCTGAAGCTTTGTTTTACACCGACAGCTTCGAAGCTCTGATTTATGCGTACATCTCTGAAGCTTTATTTTATATCGACAGCTTTGAAGCTCTGTTTTACGCGTACAGCTCTGAAGCCTTGTTTTACGCGGACAAGGGCTTTATGTATATTGGAGGTTTTGACTGTAAAATACGAGAATAATTCCCCAGCATATTTCATACTTCTACAATAATAGGGTAAACTATATAACCAGCTAAGTGATATGCAAGTGAGAGTTTTAATCATACTTGGGCTGAGACTACTATACGATCTGTGTCGGGGAAACCCATAGCAGTATTTTCTCGAAGGGACAGTACATGTGTCAAAGCTCTGTGTTAGAGTCTAAGACACCTCCATATAACAATATATATATATATATATATATATATATATATATAATCAGCCTTTTTTATGGTAAATCTCTTCCTACCCAATATAATCACACGTCTCATGTCCATGACACGCAAGATCATATCTAATGCAGCAAGTCATAATGAGATCTAAGCATATGAATAAAGTAAATATCATGAATCATGTAACCTATACAGAATCACCATGAATATCTCAGGAAGATTCTGTCTCATGAATAGTGTCAGGTATCCTGAGGCATGACGTACTTGATAAGGCAAGCACGAGAATGTATAGGGTCTCGGTATCCATGTCTATGTGATATTACACAACTTCGTGTACGGCGTTGGCACCCGAATATTATTCGAACGCTAAGTATTGTCACACAGTCCTAGGTTGAACACAGATATTACAGTAATAAACCAAGAGAATAGTATAAACAATTGCTGCAATTATGGCAAGGTATATTTTCCTAGGGTTCTGGCTCCAACTGTAGCTCTGGTATCAGCTAGATTTGCAGGTACTCCTCCGAATGCTGAAATAAATATTACCATCAGGTTAAGAAGATATCAAATATCTAGAATTGCCTGTCCTTGAGTCCAATTTGGACACAGGGGACAAAAGTGACAGTTTCTGGTCAAAGCGGGGTCCACATGTGGTCCGCTTTGCACCAAAATGTGTCAGAGACGATACGAACCCAACGGAACATTCAGAACTGGATTCCGATGAGCCGATCACAAAATCGCCCGTCAAGTGGAGCCGTGGGGCCCACGATATGCGATTTTGTCAACGTTCTCAGAATCGAACCAAACTTGGGTCACAGGACCAGCATATTACTACGAGTCCGATGGCGCAAGTTTTGTTTTGATACGATATGCGTACACGAAATTACAATGAGTTCCAGAATAGGGTTGATACAGGGTGTTGTCGATGGATACGCGTTAATTCCGGTATGCACGCACATCCAAATCAACTTCCACAAAATCCCACACATCCGTATTAGCAGCGCACACCTTTCGGTGAAGTCCGCATATGACCAAGTCGTCCCGTTTAGCGGGGCGCACTCAGTTTCGAGAAAAAATAGGATAAATATTTTCCTGATTTTGGGTCGCAGTTTGCGATCGCCACAAGACGTGATAACCCGAACAAATTATACGGGTATCGATATGGTCATGCAGTTTATGCGTCACAACAGATAGAACAAAAAATGGGGCAGCAAGGAGAGAGAAACAGTCACCTGAATAGGGCTCCGAAGAAGGCTGAAAAATAAAATTTTGTGGGGCTGCGCGACACGGCCAGCTAGGGCACGACGGCGCTGTGCAGCTGCTGACGGTGACAGGGGAGCTCGTCGTGGCGGCAGAGTCTGGTGAAGGAGGCACCGGGGTCAGACAGAGGCGACGTTGGATCTGGAGGCGGCCGGAGTCAAAGAGGGGAGCGGCGGTAGCCGGGTGCAGCGGGTCGAGGGGTCAGCGGAGGAAGGTGGTGGAGCTCGGGGAGAGGGGTGGCCGGCTTACGGTCGTGGTGTTGGTGGCTGAAGATGGCGGGAACGACGGCGGTGGTGAGTGGTGGTTGACGGAGATGGCGGTGGGTGATGGTGTAGGCGGCCGAGGTGAAGGGGTTTTTATAGGGAGGCCGGGGAGGGGAAAGGTGTAACGACAACTGGGGAAAAGGAACGGTGGAGGAGTCGGGGAGGCGCTGAGATCGCGGTGGCCGGCGGTTACGGGCTGAGGGCGGCGGAGTCGAATCGACAAAGTTGTCGGTTAGGGATTCTACAGAAGCGGATAGGCGGATTCGGGTCAGGTCGGGCAGATAATTCGGATTCGACCCGATCCGATAGGCAATGGGTTCGGGTACGGGTTTCGGGTCGGGTTTAGATCCGACCCAACCCGCTCGGGTTCTGGGTTGGGTTCAGATAGACCGGTCTGGGTTGGTTTGGTTTGGGTTGGTTCATTAAACCGGGTTTATTTTGGGTTTAATAAATAATTTAGTTTTTAGGTCTTTAAAAATGGTTCCGGGGTTCAATAAATTCCAAGAAAATTACCCTATGTCTAATATTTTATTTTACACCCAATAATATT
Organism: Iris macrosiphon; assembly: GCA_036927795.1. Lineage (NCBI taxonomy): Eukaryota > Viridiplantae > Streptophyta > Magnoliopsida > Asparagales > Iridaceae > Iris > Iris macrosiphon. The sequence goes on from JAYESA010000005.1 coordinate 155,311,903, forward strand.
ATTTTCATAAAATTTTAATATTTATTAAAAACATTTAAAATTATTTAAAACCAGAATACCTTGATTTTAATTAGTGAAAAACACAAAAAAGTTTCCAGAAAAATTCCGATAATTGATTTTTAAAATCCTGAAAAATCAGGAAGTTTACAATCTACCCCCTTAAGAGGATTGCGTTCTCGCAATCAAAGAAATAACCTGTCAGCAGAGATGACACAGTTTGTAAAATAAGTTCAAAGCACGATACCATCAAAGAATCATGATCAAGGAGAATCAAAGAATGATGGTTTAAGCAAAAGACATAGGGAATGAAAAATATTATTTCCCTAAGCAATAAAAGTTATGCAAATTCAAGAGTGAAGAAAATCTGATTAGAGCAAGGAAAACTACAGTTTTTAGAAAAACTAGGTTATCAATTATTAATAAGTTCAAAAATACTAGGTTTAAGGCTAAGGTCACGAACTAACAGGCATGAGCTAAAGCAATACATCTATGAATAACTTACACACATTTGCTACTCCACGAGTCTGCGCGTCCTCCAAAGTCATCACAAAAGCTTGTCTGCGTACTCGAGGTGGATTCCTCTGCTGTTGCTGAGCCTGCTGGAAGAGTAGTGCCTGGGGTATCAAAGGTGGCCTCGGCAGATACCCTCCTGGAGGTGGTGGTATAACTCCTCCAACTCCCGTTTGCGGTGCTCCCAATACTGGATAGGCTGGCCTCGGTACTGGTAAAGCTTGTTGGTTTGCTATTGGTGCTCCTCCTCGATGCTTAAGGCATTCCTTCACTAAATGCTGACTGGATCCGCAAGCTAAACATAATCATATTTTTCGTCTGTACTCATTCTCAATATGGCCTCGCTTGCCACAGTAGTGACAAGTAGGAAGGATTAAGGCTCTTGGTGCTGCTCTCGGTGGTGGATTCTTCTGGGGTCGTTTTGTAACTCTTTCCTGCTGTGCTTGATCTAGTGCTAATGCATGCAGCCGCTTCTGGCTGGACTCTATCCTGGTGATGCACTCCATGGGCCGTGCTGCAGCAAGAACGTCCGTTGCAACAAAGCTGATTAACTTTCGTAGCTCAGAGCTAAGTTTGTAAATGAACTCCTCTGTTTGGCTTTGCTGGGCTTCTTCATGAACCTTCTGATAGGCTTGCATCATCGCGTAGTACATTTGAAATATCTGTTGCCCATCCATAGCTTGCCCTTCTGGGAATACGGGCATTGGTGGAGTAAACTGTGGTGAAGTGTTATCTTACTGGATTCTCGAGGCATGCTGATTTGCTTGACTGCGTTGTTGAGCTGATTGACTTCACCTACTGGTGTCGCTTCTTCTTTATGGGTAACCACAACTCCTTGTGGTATTCCTGCAAGAATCTCGTTGCTTGCTGGTGGATTCGTTACTCTGCATCCAAAATAAACAATAAGAGGCGCACAGAGGAATAAAGGCAGGATGCAAGTCAAGAATTTAATTTTGAATTCGATATAGAGATCAAGAACGATTCAATCAAGTGGATGAGATCCTTATCCTATCTTTAGTGCAGGCTTGCTCGGTCCCTAAGTTAAAACCGAATAATTTAGTCGTTGACCTGCATGGGCCACCACAAAAATTATGTCATGCCCCAGTCCCAAAATATCGAGGGACTAGACACGTGACAATGGCCAACAACACACACTGATGGACAAACCCAATTTAATTGACCCATCAGGGTGTACTTAAGCTGTAATACAACAATAAGGGTCTAATATACTAATCTCATCCATAGAAATAAATACAACAATATCAGAATCATAATGCAATATCAAGTCTCAATAAACATAACTCGGAGAACAACCCGATAATGATTCTGATACAATAGTCAAATGACAAGAAATAAGAGTAAACAACTGCAAATACTGAGTATGGAATAAGGATATACTCAGAGGAAATCCTCGACAATCAATCATCTTCTGGATCTGGTACTGCTCCAGTGCCTGCTCCTGTTCCTGCTTCTGCTCCTGCTGATGCTCCTGTCCCGTATACCTCGGGATAGATCTCCTCTGCTATTCCTGGGGACATAATTCGGATCCAGGTCCTCAGGGAACATAGTAAGGTACAAAATAACTTAAGCCAAAATAAATGCAGTGTAGCAATGAATGAAACAATAGGGTAAACTATATAATCAGCTAAGTAATGTGCAAGTGAGAGTTTTAATCATACTTGGGCTGAGACTACTATAGGATCTGTGTCGGGGAAACCCATAGCAGTATTTTCTCGAAGGGACAGTACATGTGTCAAAGCTCTGTGTCGGAGTCTAAGACACCTCCATATAACAATATATATAATATAATAAGCCTTTTGTATGGTAAATCTCTCTCCACCCAATATAATCACACGTCTCATGTCCATGACACACAAGATCATATCTAATACAGCAAGTCATAATGAGATCTAAGCATATGAATAAAGTAAATGTCATGAATCATGTAACCTATACAGAATCACCATAAATATCTCAGGAAGATTCTGTCTCATGAATAGTGCCAGGTTACCTAAGGCATGACGTACTTGATAAGGCAAGCACGAGAATGTATGGGGTCTCGGTATCCATGTCTATGTGACGCTACACAACTCCGCGTACGGTGTTGGCACCCAAATATTATTCGGACGCTAAGTATTGTCACACAGTCCTAGGTTGAACAAAGATATTATAGTAATAAACCAAGAGAATAGTATAAACAATTGCTGCAATTATGGCAAGGTACACTTGCCTGGGGTTCTGGCTCCAACCGTAGCTCTGGTATCAGCGAGATTTGCAGGCACTCCTTCGAATGCTGAAATAAATATTACCATCAGGTTTAGAAGATATCAAATATCTAGAATTGCCTGTCCTTGAGTCCAATTTGGACACAGGGGCAAAATTGACAATTTTTGGTCAAAGTAGGGTCCACATGTGGCCCGCTTCGTACCGAAAAATGTGTTAGAGACAATATTCTCCAAATTTATCAAACTTAGTATCCATAAGTCCAGAACGATGATATGAACCCAATAGAACATCCAGAACTGGATTTCGATGAGCCGATCACAAAATCGCCCGTCAAGTGGAGCCGTGGGGTCCATGATACACAATTTTGTCAACGTTCTCAGAATTGAACCAAACTTGGGTCACAGGACCAGCGTATTGCTATGAGTCCGATGGCTCAAGTTTCATTTCGATACGATATGCATATACGAAGTTACAACGAGTTCTAGAACATGGTCGATATGGGGTGTTGTCGACGGATACACGTTGATTCCGGTGTGTATGCACATCCAAATCAACTTTCGCAAAATTCCACACGTCCATATTAACGACGCGCACCTTTCAGTAAAGTTCGCACATGACTCGACCAAGTCGTCCCGTTTAGTGGGGCGCAGTCAGTTCCGGGGAAAAATAGGATAAATATTTTCCAGATTTTGGATCGTAGTTTGCTATCGCCACAGGACGTGATACCCCAAAAAAATTGCACGAGTATCGAGAGGGTCATGCAGTCTACGCATCACAATAGACGGAACGGAAAATGGGATAGTGAGGAGAGAGAAATAGTCACCTGAACAGGGCTCCGAAGAAGGCTGAAAAATAAAATTTTGTGGGGCGGCGCGACACGGCCAGCTAGGGCACGGCGACGCTGTGCAGCTGCTGACAGTGGCAGGGGAGCTCGTCGTGGCGGCGAAGTCCGGTGTAGGAGGCGTCGGGGTCGGACAGAGACGGCACTGGATCTGGAGGCGGCCGGAGTCGAAGCGGGGAGCGACAGTAGCCGGGTCCAGCGGGTCGAGGGGTCAGCGGAGGAAGGCGGTGGAGCTCGGGGAGAAGGGTCGCCGGCTTACGGTGGTGGTGTTGGTGGCTGAAGATGGCAGGAACGACGGTGGTGGTGAGTGGTGGTTGACAGAGATGGCGGTGGGTGATGGTGGAGGCGGCCGAGGTGATGGGGGTTTTATAGGGAGGCCGGGGAGGGGAAAGGTGTAACGGCGGCGGAGGAAAAGGAACGACGGAGTAGTCGGGGAGGCGCTGGGATCGCGGCGACCGGCGGTTACGGGCGGAGGGCGGCGGAGTCGAATCGACAGAGTCGTCGGTTAGGGATTCTGCAGAAGCGGGTAGGCGGATTCGGGTCGGGTCGGGCGAAGGATTCAGATCCGACCCGATCCGATAGGCAATGGGTTCGGGTACGGGTTTCAGGTCGGGTTTAGATCCGACCCGACCCGCTAGGGTTCCGGGTTGGGTTCAGATAGATCGATAAGGGTTGGTTTGGGTTGGTTCATTAAACCAAATTTATTTTGGGTTTAATAAATAATTTAGTTTTTAGGTCTTTAAAAATGGTTCCTGGGTCCAATAAATTTCAGAAAAATTACCCTATGTCTAATATTTTATTTTACACCAAAAAATATTATTTTCATAATATTTTAATATTTAATAAAAATATTTAAAATTATTTAAAATCATAATACCTTGATTTTAATTAGTGAAAAACACAGAAAAATTTCCAGAAAATTTTTGATAATTGATTTTTAAAATCCTGAAAAATCAGGGGGTTTACAACGACTGCCGCACCTCCCTCGTCTCTCCTCTTCCCTGTCCTCCTTCCTACACCTCGACCACCACTACTGTCCTCATCCCCTCTTTCTCGACTGGAACGACTGAACCGCCGTCCTCCTCCTCGCCTGAAGCCCCCGGACTCCGGCAGTAAGACTCCATCATCATCATCTCACAATCATCATCCCCATCATCATCATCATCCCCTCCATCATCATCATCACCATCCCTTCAACATCACCCCTTCATCGCCATCATAGCCTATATCATCATCATCACTATTATCATCATCAACAACATAATCATCACCATCATCATCACCAATCATCTTCACCATAATCATAATCACCTTAATCACCATCATCATCACCCTAATCAACATAATCATCACTATAATCATTACCCTCATCATCACCATCACCTAATTATTATCTTATCTTCTCATCATTATCATCCCTAATCATCATCATCATCACCATCACCATCATCGACGTCATCGTGGACCCGTCACCCTCGCCGAAGATGACCTGCAGCAGTTACCCCCGATCCTCGTGCCCGTGTACGCTAACCCCGAGGTTCGAACATGTCCCTATCCTTTCATTTATATGCGTATTTGTGTGAATAACATCTAGGTTAGCATATTGGTTTAGTTAGTTGGATGATTGCAGACCTGTGTCGGTGAACCCAAGACTAGTGTGCTCATACGTGTGTGTGCGTATGCATATAATATTAGTTGTTATATATATATATAAATATATGGATATAGAGATATATAATCATATGATAATGCTAATTATGACTATATATGTATTTATTCCGTCTGGCCCTAGGTTAATTATGGATATCCCATATTTACGTTTGACCAAGTGACCCTAAGAACTTGTGAGCTGACTGCCTTGTGTACATTAACATACTGGATGAGACACATGTTAGTTGTGTCACGCCCCAGTCCCAAAATACGTAGGACTAGGAATACGTAACACGTCCAACCATATGTATACGAACTCCAATAAATGGAAACCATATACACACGTACGCTGTACATGAATATTCAATCTACCAGTGGTAATATACTATCACAACAAGTTACACATAATCTATATCTCATCCACAGCACAAATAATAAGTAGAAATAAAGAGCTGAATAATATTTGAATATCAAATATGAGTATCAAGTCTGATAGTCGGATGGAAACAAATCCACTACAAAATGACTATACTGAAGTAGCAACAAGGATCTCTAAACAGCGGTAATAAAATCACAGATAATCCGAAGGTAAGACCTCCTCAGTCTGGTAAGTAGCGTCAGGTCCAGGTCTGTACTCCTTTGGATACTCCTGCTCATCCATATCTAGAAAGGGACCAGGTCCTCAGGGGGACGTAACAAGATACACAGTAATATTCCAATAAAGTACTGAAAAGTAAACATCCAATGGGTCGCCTAACCGTCTATGTGAATGCAGTTTGAGAATAACTTTCCACCAAGTGGGCTATCTGGCCATAAAGTGGGATTGGCATGATTTTCTAGGAGAATCAGGGGCCTACAAAGCATGTCATCTTTTGAACGACAGAGGCCGCCAAGTAGTATAGGGGTTATCACGATCGCATATCTTCGGTGGAGCGTACGGGTTACATAAAAAGGAAGTGCAAAGGAGCCCAATTGTCTTATTTGTTGTTCTTCCCCCATGCTCTAAGCATGCCACATCTATGACACGATAAAATCTCTAAATAACTGTCAGGTCTACTAGCATACAAGTTTCTATCAGCAGTTATTCCTGTCCATCGCACGACCTATACGTACCGGTGGCCAGCCGAATACGCACGTCCGTATTCTACATGATTCACAGTCGTGTAAAAATAGTGTCATGGCCAATAAAACATAAAATGCCTCATGATAATGGGGTGGTCTTATAAAGTAGGTCCAATGCAAATACCTAAATAAAAATAGAATATGACGATATCGTCGTTGCACCCAAGTTTCCTTGGACGCACAGTTTATATAGCAGTTAAAATAAATAAACTAAATAGGCAATAAAATATGCATGTATCATATGGAATGTAAATAATAGTACAATGACAAGGTATACTTGTCGGGCAAGAAATCTGTATAGTGCAAGCGTTCAGGCCTTCTAACAACGTTTCCAGATGCGGTGAAGACGGTATTGAGTTTGGTGGAAGAATTATAGTTAGGGTTTAGGGTGTACTGCATGGGATATATATAGGAAAAGAGGTCGGTTCCGTGGGAGGATAGTTTAGTTGTTTCAAAAACCACTATTGCTGCTGTTTCTTTCTTTCTTTCTTTCTTTTGTTTTGGTTTTGGTTTGGGAGAGTTTGGTAATATAATAGAGATAAAGAGGCGGTGGAATGAGTCGGCTCACACGCGCGGAGAAGGGAAAGAAAAGTTGGTTTTTGCTGCTGCTGTTGATATTTTTCTTCTCCTAACGGGTCCGGGTAGGGGCTAAACAGGTAGTGGGTTTAGGATAGAGGGTTTGGGTTTCGGGTTGAGATCCAATTGGAATTTCTATTTTCTATATACATAGAAAATTGTAAAAAATATATTTGTGCATACCATTAAGCTAGCAACTGTCCAGGTTGCAACAACCCATGTCCTTGTGGCCAACATCATGCTACATGCAGCTGCAAATTCTTTACCTGTATACACAGTCACTGCTGCCCCTACTGCTGGATACCTCCCCACCACGAGCACCCAACAGACACCATCACCCCTCAAAAAACTAAAATTAATTCAAACACCCACAAATTGGCACTACTCCTCCCTAGCTCATTGGCCTCTCTTCCATGCACCGCCAATGCCAACATCACCGATAACAGATGCCCTCACATGCTCACTGCACACTGAACTCTCCCAACCTCTTTCGAGCACTTGCATCCTTATAAACACACACACATACACACACGACCACTTATACTTATATATATATATATATATATATATATATATATATATATATATATATATATATATATATATATAAAGCTAATACTAGACCTATATATATAAACTCCACATATGCATATATATACTAATATAACTATATAGTACCAATTATATCCATAAATATAACACTCAATAGGTACACACACCCAACACACTAATTAACAAACACTTGGTGTGCAATATCAAGTATCGCACAAGCATTCATGATACGCTTGTGATACTCACTCTAAACCTCACAAATTCTTCCTAAACTCTAGCAACACACCCAAAATAGCTAACACTTTGAAATGAATGAACACTAGACATTCTAATAATAAATAAAGAAATGGACATGTGATATTCAATTCACATGGAAACACACAATCCATACTACCATATCATAGTATAACATGACATGGACCTCCCGTATCCAATTGGGCAAAACGGTAATTTCAGGTCAAAGCGGGTCCACATGTGTGGGCCACTTTGCACCGAAAAGTGTGCCAGAGGTAAAGGTCTCTAAATAGGATAAATTATAGGTCAAATAAATTCTAAACGTCAATACGAACTCAACGATACGTCCAATTTTGGATTCCGATGAGCCGAACACAAATTCACCCTTAAAGTCAACCAGACGATTTGGTCAACTGTCTCAGAATCGCGTGAAACTTGGGTCACAGGACCAGCGTGATACCACGAATCCATTGGCATAAGTTTTATCATATTTTGACAAGAGTATACTAAATGGAGTAGTATTTTGCAAAAGTTGCGATACGAGGCCCTTTTTACGGATACGGGGCAATTCTGACGCGCACACACGTCCAAATCAGTTTCCGTGAAAGCCTACACGTCAGGACATACCATACGCGCCTTTTGGTGCAATTGGTATGCGATGAGACGGTCCCGTTTGGTGGGACGCGCTCCGTATCATAAATTTTTGATATTTTAAAAACAAGTTTTTTTAAGTTTTCAACATAATTTATCTCTGATTATAACACATAATAAAATAAACTAATTAACAAGAAGTGATCTTGGTTATATAGGCTTTATACAGAAAAAGGTAGATCTCGATTTGGATGTCTACGTTGGGAGATATCGATCTCGAAACATAGGCCATTGGAATAATTTTTATAGTAGTTTAAAACATGTTTTTTTCCCCTAAACTTGGTGTCGATTTCTACCTAGTTAATAATGCTGCTCGAAGAAAACTAATTAACAGAGTTTAGAGAAAGATAGGTGATGATCATACTAGCGAAGACAGATTCAAATTTGGTCGAGAGATGCGACAGAAAACGGCACGTGAAAGAGGGGTCGTCGTTGTCAACTCCTGCTACGGTCGCTTGCGCGGTGTCCGTGCGGTCGCGCGGGCGGATAGTGGGCTACGGCAATCGCCGACGCGGAAGTCGGAGGTCAGCGACGTCGAGTGTAGGCGGAGGTTAGGGTTAGGGTTAGGGTTAGGGTTATAACATATATATATATATATATATATATATATATATATATATATATATATATATATAGATCTAGAGAGAGGGGGAGAAGAACCTGGACTGTGCTGGGGGGGAAAGAGTCTGTTGTTGGTTCGTGGGAATAGGTGATCTGGGCTTTAGGGTTTTTTAGCTTAGGCTGTGGTTAGTTGTTTAAGGGGGGGATTAGCTTAGGACTTAGGGATTTAGTGGTTTAAGGGTTTTTCTGTATTTTCTTTCTTTTTTTTCTTTTTTTCTTCTTCTTTTTATTTCTTTTCTTTTTGTTAGTTATTTTATTATTACTATTACTATAATAATAATAATAATAATAATAATAATAATAATAATAATAATGATAATAATAATAATAATAATAATAATAATAATAATTACTATTACTTATTATTATTATTATTTAATAACTATATATTATTTACATATGTATTTGAGGTATTAAAAATCTAAAAAAATAATATTTTTACCCAGAAATATATTCTAAAAATCGATCACACTTCTTTAAAGATCCTAAAAATATAATAATAGTTTTGTGCAAAATTTCTAAATAATTATTTATCTAGGTAATTAAATCAATAAATTTCATTTTCTAATTAACTACGAAATAATATAAACAAATTAAATGATTAATTAAATAAATATAATATTTAAAAATAAGGGATTTTATAGGATAACTTCTCTGGATCTGATTCTGATGCTCCTGTCAACCTAGTTGTCCCTACACCTCCTGCACCAGCTCCTACTGCACCTTCTTCCTATGCATAGCCTGCTACCTTGGATTCTATCCAAGAGATGTTCTGCGAGCAGTTGAGGTTGCAAAACAAGATGATAGCTGCTCAGTATCGTGAGCAAAACTAGATGATTATCAATCATCTTCGCGACCAGGCTTATTGCACCACCATTCAGGCCCACACATTGGCCAACTCCATTGCATATCTTCATTACCACCATGCTCATCATCCTACCACAACACATCCAGTGGCTCACGATCTCTCTCGTACAAGCTACCAGATTGACAATCCTTTTGTCCAGCAGTACTTCGATCCCACTAGAGCTTATTTTGATGATCATCCACCTGCTGATGACCCTGCTGCTGATGATGATTTGTGACTGCTCAGGAGATTCCATTTATGTCTTAGTTTATATTTTAGCTATGTGGACTTTTATTATTTTAGTATACTAAAACATCTATAATCTATGCTTAATCTCTCTATGTTATTTGTGACATTTACGACACTGTTATTTGAGACTTTATGTTGTCTTGACATATGATCTTAGCATGACTAGTTTATCTGCAATATTTTTTTTATAAACTACATGCTCTATGTTGTCTTATGATGTATTTTACTTTCTTTCATCCTGGTTATTCATTTTGGGGGAGCTGTGACTTCCTCATATGATATTATGACAAAGGGGAAGAAATGACCAAATATACAAATATGAATACTGATAATACAAAATGAATAATAACATTAGCATGATATTTTGACTGTAATGAGATACCATGATACTACTAATGATAGTTGGAATGTGATACTTATACTCGATGTAAATAAATGACAGGTTACAGTTCTTTTTGACCCAGTACCCATTCAAAGGAAAGTTTCTCTTACGAGAGAGCTATTCTATTTAAAAAATCTCATATCAAATACTAAATCAAAGATACATTAATTTGTATTTTGGTATAGTTTGTCAATTATCATAATAGGAAAGATTGTTGACACAAAGTGGTCATGGTCAATATGATTCTGATAATCGACAAAACATCAGAACTAAATACAAAGAAGCAGATACTAGATGCGAAGAAAAGCGACTGAGATCAAATTCTATCACTGCTAAAGACAGACATCTGCACCAGCACCTGGATCTCTCTTGTCTAATCTTATATGTATTCAGTAAATATAATCTTTCATTTATTGAGTCTAGGATCGATGTAAGTTGAGTCGCACTAGCAATTTGAAGTACCTGTCTACCCACAGATACCCCATCTCCGGAAGATTACTCAATCCACTCAAATAAACTATCGAACCTATCCACCAAACAAGTCCAAATTCATACTCAAACCTTACCAGAATAGGCAACTGAATTCGTGCCAAACTTGGACCGAACTCAGTCACCTATATAGTATAAAATCAACCTAGTTGTCGCATCCCCGATTTTATGGCCTAACGTTCAAAAATTTAAATTAAAACCTACCCGAACTCTGGCCGAATTCTATTTGCTCATACCCTATAAATAGGATTGAACATCCCATATTTTACATCATCCAATAATTCAATCTCATTCTATTCTATATCTTTCTATCCTATTATGATCAACACCCAGAGCCTAAACTTTTTTATCTCCAAGATCAACTCCTCAGCTTTCTAAGTACCAAGTGCGATATCGGTTAGAAGTTGTTTGAGTTATAACAGCTTGGCTCATCAAGCCCCTCTTTTGTTTGAAGTCTACGTGCTCTTCCTATCAAACGCACGTGTTAGTGAAGTTGCGAGACTTCGGATCAAATCTCGTGGTTGTAAAGATGTGGCAAGCCTTCAGATCACAGCTTGCGATTCACTATTGGTGATTATAGTGGATACAACTCTGAGCAAGAGTTCTCGGGCCTGGACAAGTCCTCTCAGAGAAAAAATAGGAGAAAGTCTTGGTGTTTGTATTTGCTCTCTTCTAAACTCTATTGCACTTACTTATATATCTTGCTACAACTGATTTTATATATCTGCTTCACTTATAATTAGTAGTTGATTACCAACTACACGACACATAGTTTTTAACATGTGACTTTATTCTACTGTATACACAAACTCTATTTTCCCCCTCTAGAATTGCCATACACGGTCCTTCACTGCGGTCGATCACTTTACTCCATTGACTGTTCCATGTCGATATAGAAGCACGAAAAATACGCTGGATAGCTATACGTAGCATGTTGATGCAGGGTAGCATAAATAGAGGACCTCAGACCCATCAACATGCCAACAGAGCTTTTCTGCTGAGCATATCATAAAATATAAGCTCAAGGACCATCCGCGTAATGCAGTATGTCCAGGCTGCTTCAGCGTAAAAAGGGTGCTACATCGCCTTTATGGCGTAAAACTTATCCGCTTTCAATGCAGCATTGAAGTGTACGAGAAACGCTTCGTATTCTTCGAAATGAACCTGTCAGATCATGGAATGAACCTGTCAGATCATGCAATGAACCTGACGTCTGGACTCCTGACAAAGAGTACTGTACGACTACCCAGGCGATGGCTATAATGATGGCGCGGCACAGCAACCCAGACTGTCATTTACTGCCATTTCCTTGGCGTAAACCGCTTTTACGCATACAAAAGAATACGCTGCCTAGTTTTACACAGGCAGATGTGAGCTGTTTACGCTCCACAGAAGATAAACAGCCTGCGACGTCAAAAGCTGCTCTTCGTACAGGGCTCGAGGCACGTCTCTGCATTTAATGCGCAGAGTGATGACAGAACTCGAGGCACGTCTTTGCATTTAATGCGCAGAAGGGTGGCAGACCTTCAAAACACGCCTCTGCATTTAATGCGCAGGATAATGGCGAATCTCCGCATTTAATGCAGGAGATTTGATTAAATGTCATCGAACCGTCATTTAGTGACATCCTCTTTGCGTAAACTGCTCTTACGTATACAAAGGAATACGCTGCCTAGTTTTACACAGGCAGACGTGAGCTGTTTACGCTCCACAGAAGACAAACAGCCTGCGACGTCAAAAGCTGCTCTTCGTACAGGGCTCGAGACACGTCTCTGCATTTAATGCGCAGAGTGATGACAGAACTCGAGGCACGTCTTTGCATTTAATGCGCAGAAGGGTGGCAGACCTTCAAAATACGCCTCTACATTTAATGCGCAGGATAATGGTGGATCTCCGCATTTAATGTAGAAGATTTGATTAAATGTCACCGAACCATCATTTAGTGATATCCCCTTTGCGTAAACTGCTCTTACGCATACAAGGGAATACGCTGCCTAGTTTTACACAGGCAGACATGAGCTTCTTACGCTCCACAGAAGACAAACAGACTGTCACGTCAGCAGTTGCTCTTCGTACAGGATTCGAGGCGCGTATCTGCATTTAATGCACAGAATAATGGCAAATCTTCAAGACATGCCTCTGCATTTAATGCGCAGGATGGGGGCAGATCTCTGTATTTAATGCAAGAGATTTGATTATATCTCCAAAAGCCGTAATTTCGGCTAAGACGTCCACATCATCACTTTGGTACATTACGCCAACTCAGGCCACAGTCAGAGGAGGAGGATCAGCTATCTTCTGCGCCCACTCGACTTTTATGCCTGCTCGGCTTTTACGTCTACTCGGCTTCTATGCCGACTCGGCTTCTATGCCCACTCGGCTCCTACGCCTACTTGGCTTCTACGCCATGGTGACAGTTATTGGCTTCTATGCCAACCTCTTCTACACAAAGGATAACTACCTACGTGGCTTCTACGCCATGATCTTCGCAGCAGTTATACGCGTTATCCCTTAATTAGATACGCGTCACACGCTCATTCAAAAGGTCATCTATACGCGGGCAATGGTTATTGTAACCATCGTGTAAAAGGGTGCTGTACTTTCCACTACTCGGTTTCTACACCAACTGAGTGGTCACTGTCACTAAAACTCTATAAATAGAGACCTTTATCAATAGAGGTCCAGGGTCAAAAGGTCAAAAAAGTGGAGATTAAGGTCGAGTCTTTGAGAGAGAAGAATCCAGAGCTCAGGCAAAGAGTAGTGATCGACGACTTTGACATCGAACATCCACTCTCCCTCGCAACCTTTGAAGCTTCTTCTGTCTTCTACGATACCTCTTCATCATCGTGTGGTCCAAGGGACAAAGTGATCGACTGCAGATCAGACTCCTATAGCAATATTTACCCAGATTAAAAAATTGTACTCGACATCCTCGTATAGGATTAATTGTACTGCTTGTTTATAAACATAAAGAGCGAATTTTTCGTATAAAGCCTCATTTTCATATCTTTCGTTTATTTTATCAGACAACAAGATGGCGACTCTGCTGGGGAGATCTTTCTCTTCTGATGAGGAAGCAATTGCTCAACACGATGCGGTATCCGTGCGATCCGAGAAGAAGACCCTGGTCGTCCAGTTCGACCAGTCTGCCTACGAAGATATGCTTCGAACAGGGAGTAGCTCTCACTCTCTCTCTGCTCAAGACCACAGGAAGATGCGTAATGTCTGGATGTCCAAGACATCTTCTACCATTCCTGTCGACTCTCTGACCTCTCCGACCAACGAGGTTGTAGCATCACTCCCTCCGTACCTTGCACGTAAAATTCAGTCTCCCGTCACTGACGGAATAGACAAAACTTCTGGCAATGTCTCAGTGCTAATCCAGAAGTATACAGCCCTGCGCGTAAAATTCAGTCTCCCATCACTGACGGAATAGACAAAACTTCTGGCAATGTCTCAGTGCTAATCCAGAAGTATACATCGTACCCCGTGCGTAAAACTCAGTCTCTCGTCACTGACGGAATAGACAAAACTTCGGACAATGCCTCAGTGCTAGTCCAGAAGCCTACTCCGCGCTCTGCGCGTAAAATCCAGTCTTCCGTCGATAACGTGGCAGACATAATTTCTGACAATGCCTTAGCGCCAAATCAGAAGTTCTAAACGCGCTCCACGCGTAAAGATGCATCTGCCCTCCACGGAAAAGCAGATGATCCCTGCAATCTATGCAAGGGAAAGCAAGTGGCGCACCGCTCAACTTCTCAGCCTTTACGCCAGCAAGGGAAGAATCTGCCCGCCCTCCAGATTATGCGAGGTGCTGACGGCTAACTGAGGACCTCCTCAGCTTTACGCCAGCCAAAATTATGCCAAAGGAAGTCCCTCAGCGTAAAGCAGGCTCAATTGGAGGAAAGACAAACTCCTCGGGGATTATCCGCTACTCAGATGGCCAACCTGTTATATACGGGTGGCACAAGGAGGACTATGGTTCCCAACATCCGTATACCCACTAACGTGAACAGAAGGAACAAGCCTTCTTCTCATCCCATTAATACTCCTGACTTGCATGAATTTCTGATCCAGAGACGCAAAGATAAGAGTCATAAACAGGGTTCATTTCCCCTAACTATCAAACGTGGGAAGATCATGTAGGAAGATGCATCAACATCTAATGTCGTCATGACGCATGGGCCACATGAAGATTCTGTCTTTATTGTTCCTCCAACTCACGACGACCAGCGTCCGATAGTCTTCGATCACATACGGAGTAGATCGATTGTACAAGAAGAACTTCGCGAGTCCGAGGGTGGCAAAATACAAATCCACAGGTATAGCCCACAAGCTTTAAAAATTATACAAAGCATGGGTTATGATTTGAAGTCAAAACAAGGCCTCAACTACGGGAAAGGCAGACGAACGCCGTTGCACGGTAACTCTTACTGTAAATAAGCTCGTTTCGGCCTGGGGTATACTGCATCTCTTGCGAACTCCAAACCTTCAGAGGCCGATCCCGTACACTCACAGGCAGGACCTTCTAAATCAGCTTTTGTGGACAAATGCCACGGCATGTCTGGGGGTAGCCTACCTTGACAAAGCAGGGCAGCATCTAAAGCTGGGGGTAGAATTCCCTCAGAATCCGAAGATAATGCAACAATGGCGATCTTCCCGCAAGACCGTAAAACTCAGGCATCGGGAGTCCGAAGACCAAAAGAGACTTTATCTTTCAATGAAGGTGACATCATTAAAATCTTCAATATGTTGGTAGAGGAACACAAACTTCAGTTACCCAATATCAGATATCCTAAGAGGGCTGGCAAAGTTGATGACCCAGATTATTGTCTCTTTCATCGGTACATTCATCACCCTACCAAGACGTGCTATGTACTGAAAAAGAGAATCCAGAAGTTGATTGACGCCAAAGTCATCACTTTGCATCTGTAAACGAAGAGATGATCATTGCAAATCGATTTTTCTCTAACATGACAATTTGCTCCTTTCAGGAATATACCTGATGAAGTCCAAGAAAGTTACCCCACAGTGAATTGTTGTCCAAACATTTCATTTCTTCTCCCACAGAGTTTGTCATGTTCATATTACCTCTGAACAAACTTTTTGAGTTTTTGGCTACCGATTATCATGTTCATATTACCTCTGATATCGGTTGTTATCTCAACTTAACACCCGTACTTAACTCTAAGTACGCCAGTGGTGTTGAGTCCACAAAAACTGCCATGTCCATATTACCTCTGAGCAGATGTATACCTCCATCCCCGATGGAGTCACAACTCAAGAGTTTGTCATATTCATATTACCTCTGAACAAACTTTTTGAGTTTTTGGCTACCGATTATCATGCTCATATTACCTCTGATATCGGTTGTCATCTCAACTTAACACCCGTACTTAACTCTAAGTACGCCAGTGGTGTTAGGTCCAAAAAAACTGCCATGTCCATATTACCTCTGGCAGAGCTTGTCCCAAACCTATTATTTGCATTCTCGTGCACAACAAATGATAGGTCCACCAAAGATCCCCCAGTGGGATGTCCTCATCTTCATTGTCCCGCCTGCCTTCAGCAGTCAGCGTTCAATAGTCTTCGGCCGCATGCGCAATGAACCAAACTATACGAGGACATTCCCGACGAAATTACAGAATGTAATTCCGCAATAGAAGGTGATACATGGCAACTATTCTTCGATGGTGCCTCCAGGACTGGTTCCAAGAGAAATGTGGTTTCAGGAGTAGGGATTATCCTGGTTACTCCTGATAAACTCGTCATCTATCGGGCATATTCTCTTAGCGAGCCCTGCTCTAATAATGTGGCAGAGTATAATGCTCTACTAATCGGGCTCCAAGTCGCTAAAGAATTGGGCGTCGAATTTCTGAAAGCTTTCGGTGATTCTCTGCTGATCGTCAATCAAGTCAGAGGAATATATGAAGTCCGAAATCCAGACCTCATCCCTTATCACCGAGCAACGGTCGAGATAGCCATGACATTCAAAAGATTCTTCCTAGAGCATGTACCTCAATCTCAGAATCTGAAAGCTGATGCCCTAGCCAGTCTAGCTGCAGATTTAGCTACCCCTATAAGAAGGCAGGATTCGGTAATCCTTCTTAACAGAGATTTATTCTGTATGAAAAATAACTTTCACATAGAAAGCAGCTACGCTGTGAACACAGATCCTCCCAAGAGAGACTGGAGAAGTCTCTTTATAGATTTCATGGTATATAGAATCTTGCCGGAGTACCCTAAAGAAGCAGTATCCATCAAAAGACGATCATTGTGCTTCAATTTTGACGCATCTTCACAATGTCTATATCGCCGGTCTTATGACGGACTATTATTACGATGTCTCTCTGGTGATGAAGTACAGCGGATTATCCGTGAAGCTCACGATGGCGTATGCGGAGCGCATCAACCCGGTCCTAAGCTACATGATCGTATTAGGAGAATGGGCTATTACTGGCCTACTATGATCACAGATGCAATAAAGTATGCAAGACAATACAGAGCTTGTCAGGTCCATGCAGACTTTATCCATCAACCTCCTGAATATTTACATCCTACGATTGCGTCCTGGCCTTTCGAAGCATGGGGTATGGATATCATTGATCCTATTCACCCATCTTCTTCCAGAGGTCACCGGTTCATACTGGCCATCACGGATTATTTCTCCAAATGGGCAGAGGCTATCCCTCTTGCTGAGGTGAAGGCATCTAATGTGATCAGCTTCATCAAGCATCACGTCATTTATCGCTTCGGGATACCCCGAAGGATAATTCATGACAATGGGCCTCAATTCATCAGCCAAGCGTTTCATCAATTTTATGATAAAAATCGGATACAAAATGTGGCCTTTACGGCATATAATTCTGTTGCTAATGGTTTGGCGGAAGCTTTCAACAAAACCATTATCAAGCTCTTGAAAAAGTTCGTCTCTTCGAACAAGAGGGATTGGAATGAGAAGCTAGGAGAATGTCTCTGGGCATACCGCACAACGGTACGAGCACCGACAGGTTGCACCCCATTTTCATTAGTTTACGGGAGCGAAGCAGTTCTCCCCATCGAAATCCAGATTTTGTTACTCAGGATAGCCGTGGCTAATGAGTTGACTCAAGAAAAGAATGACCTATTAAGGCTTCAAGAGTTAGAAGGATTAGACGAAAAATGCCTCCAAGCTCAACAGCGTATCGCGTTCTACCAAGCACGTATTTCCAGAGCTTTTAATCAAAAAGTAAAGGAAAGAGTGTTCAAAGTTGGCGAGATAGTCTTAGCTGTGAGAAGGCCGATGATTCTTACTCACAGGAGTAAGGGCAAATTCTAGCCCAAATGGGAAGGCCCTTATTTGATCGAGACGAAGTTCTCAAACGGCGCTTACAGGTTAGCCAAGCCTAACGGAGACTTATTGATGGCTCCTATCAATGGAAAATTCCTGAAGAGGTACTATGCTTAACCTCCTTTGCTCAAAGTGGAATATGGCAAAAATCTTATTCTGACAAAACTACTTCCAAAATGAAACTAGTTGGATCATATTCTATCATGTCCATATAACCTCTGAATAGATATGTTTAACTAATTTGGATCTTCAAGACCTATCACGTCCATACTACCTCTGATAGTATTTTGTGTACAAATTTTAGCCGAAGCATATTTTATCATGTCTATATAACCTCTGAATAGATATGTCCTACTAAAAACTTACCGAGAGTATATCACGTCCATATTACCTCTGATATCACTTTCACCCAAACCTGTCATTTATATTCCAAAATGATGGATCCACAAAGTCAGATGAAAGCCTCTTTATTATTCCCAAAAAGAGCAAAAGTACATTAAAAAGCAAAAAGTACATTATTTGGGAGGAGCAGTTAGGTCGCGAATCTGTCGTGCCAGAGCAGCCATTCTCTCATCCCTGGAGTTCAGGACATCAGCGCGAGCATGCTCCAAACTTGCTGCATCATTGTTCAAAGCGGATAGCTCGGCCCGAGTACGTACGAAACCCGTACGGACAATACCCGCTTGCGTCAGATTCTGCTTGGCGGTCTCCTTCCGATTCGTCAGCACGTCTCGAGTTGCCGACAAGGAGACAGCCAGTTCCTCCGCTTGAGCGAGTTCATCTCTCAATCTACGGACCCTTGCTGTCACTTCCTCATAGTCGAGTTTGCACTGAGTCAGTTCGGGAATAACGTACTCCAATTGGACACGTTCTTCATCCATCTCCTGCTGATGTGCCTGGATGGATTTATTTAGGGCTTCCATCTGTTCAGCGAGCTGCGCAGTCAGGGAGTCATACCTAGCTTGAACGAGACCGTCAATGCTGCCTCGGGATAGCTGCTGATATTCGTTAATGGGTTGCTCCAAACCATTAACTATCTCCTCCAATGTATCAGCTACCCCAGTGTGGTCGTATTCTCTGAGCGGCACTATCATAAACTGAGAGGACCTCCTCAGCGCCTCGAAGCTCAGATTCTTCTCCAACACCATCGATATCAACGTTTTCATGGCGGTGTAGAAAATACCAATATACTGCTCGGTCAGCAGGGCTAGATGTGAATGTACACTGGGAGTGGCTGCGATATTGGCGAACCTCCCTCCAGGAACGACCGTAGACGATGTTGCCATAGTTGTTGCCTCAACTGGTGGTACGACAAAAGAAGATGCACCAACACCGGACGAAGGGACCGGCGTACTCAAAGGAGGCATTGTCGCAATGACAGGCTCATCCTCCTCCTGAGATGTCGGAACCACTTCGGGCGAGCCGGCAGCCGAAAATGTTTCCTCTTCAAAATCAGGCACCTCCGTATCGTCGCCAGGACCTGAAACAGTGCCAAAAGATGCGTCAACACTGTCCTCCCCGAAGATGTCCTCCCCTGAAAAGAAGACAAAAGAAAGTTAATATCAATATGATGTTAATTTTCCTAAAAAAGAGGCATAAAGACGATATTTACCCATGGCCGATGGCATATATATATATTGCGTCTACAGCCAGTACAGCTAAATCATTTCTTAATGATGCTAAGAAAGCTGTCATACCTGGAGAAGGGGGTGTGCTAACTGACACTGGCAAATAGTCTTCCAGGACCTCGTCAAGTTCCAACCGAGGCTCATCGGCTGGAATCTCGCTAGGTGCACTTGCAGGCACAGCAGGGGTCTCTCCTGATGCTGATCCGGATAAAGGTATACGAAATCTTAGTATGCTCGACCCCGAAGGCGACCTCGTTCCACTACCTGAAGCGGTAGCAGCGACAGCAGCCTCCAACAGGAATTCTCCGGCACCACCAGCCGGAACATTAGAGGGTCCCTCTCTAAAAGGCGAGGAACCTCCAATCAAAGAATCATCCCCAACAAGGGGAGATGCAAGCTCATTTTTAGGAGCCTCATTGCCGGGAATCCGAAGAGGACGAGTAACCATCTTCTTCTTCCTCTTGCGAGGGGAAGTCTCCTTCGGAGCAGGAGCCCTTCGCTTCCCAGAGATTACCAAAGCCCCTGCAGGCGGAGGTATTTCACCCCTCGGTACCGACAACAGAGGCTCATCCGGAGTAACGGACTCTTCACCCTCGTCAGAAGAAACCGAGGGGATTTTGACTCTTCCCTCAGGTTTGGAAGAGGGCATCCTGAAACTTCCATGCATATCAAAATCACGATGAAAGGTGTTGGTTGCCACATAGAACTGGGCATACGAGTGGAGAATGCGCAGCTCCGTAGAAAGTGAAATGATGGGTACAGTAAAAATTGCTTCAGTGCAACCCATGATGAAGTATCGCCATCCTCTCGCTCTATCAATAAGTCCGCCTCTGGACCTGAAGCTGGTAACGGCGTTGCCCACATGCAACTGGTCGTACCCGAATTGTCTGGCAAACCGACTAGGCAGGTAGGGCTCAAAGAAGCAATGGTCTTCACTTTTATACAGTATATGAGAAGGTCTAATGCAGACCAACCAATTAAAAGCCTCAGGAGAAAGAACAGTCTTCCCGTCGCCTATATCCTGAAGTTTGATCCCCTGTTAATTGAGATGTACAGAGGGGACAGTGCAGAAAATCTTCCAGCTGTGACTGAAGTTCAGCGCCCGCCGACAGTCTAAAACTGTGGTCACGTTCCAGGAGGAATTCTTGTAGTTCAACAAGAAACTAGCCCTCGAACTACTGCCAGAGCAGGAAGACATCACCCTGGGGTTATGAAGAATTAACCATCCCATCAAATACAGGTATGGTAATTCTACCCTGGGAAAACTATCACGTCGAGTCTCATCGGCGAGCAGCCCATCAGTCATGGCCCTCAGGCCAGCTTGTATACGGCACACCATGGCAGGGAGTAAGCCCAGTCTTGCCCCGAACACCAGACGTACTGCAGGCCATAGTATGTTGCAGTGAATACGGTCCGCGTATGCAATACCGGGTACCACCAGTCGGCGCAGCCATATAGAGAGGAAGCCAGCCAGTTGATCTTCCTTGGACAGAGGCCTGCGACAATGCCTCAAATAGCTGTAGGCCTTAGTGCCTGCGGGATGTTTCCCTATCCCTTCGTCGAGGATCTGGTCCGGAGCCCCAGCATCTTCCATGAGATCGTCGACTACCTGAGCACTAAGCACGCTCAAAAAATTTAGAGGTTGATCCTTGCCTTCCAATTCCTTCTCCGGCTTAGCAGTCCTGGACTGGTGAAAGAAGAGGTAGGACGTCCATTTATTGATGTGAGCCAAATCTGAAGGCTCGCCATAAAAAGCAGTGCAAGTGAGGTAGTGGCACATCAGCTCCTAGTACACTTCCACTACCCGAGGGTCAGAATCCCCCAACTCTCGGTTCGTGGGAACATACTCTTCATATGGAGTATCCTCCATCGGCAGTCTCGAGATCTCTGCCATCTCGTGAAGGGCCAATCCCAACTCCATCAGTAGAGTGGCGAAAGTCCTGGTGAGCGAGATATATCGCTCCATCAGAGCCAGAAATAGATTGGGGTTGGGAGGTAACCCAACACTGGTAGCGCTCACAGGTGCGAACAGACCAATGCTCTCCAGCTCAGTCTAAAAATGCTTCAGGGCCCAATCATCTAAGCGAACCCACCGAAGATTTGTTGGGGTGACCCACCCACTGCACCGAGGGTTCACCTTGGGGTATACTCCCCCGTGCCCCATGAAATTATTGCAGAAAGTCGGTAATTGCACCGGCTGGAGCACCAAGCTGTCTTCACTCGGGATACTGCCCGGGTACAGTCCCCTAAACGGCATCACAGAGCCGGAAGGGCGGCTGACAAACGACCCCTGGTCAGCTCCTTTCAGATAAAATATCTTCCCCGGCTTGCCGTGAAGATCGGGAGTCAGTGTCCACGACATCCTCCTGGGATGTGTAGCATGAAAGAATGCCGAGATGGGATAGTCTCTCAGCATCTTGGGCAGATACAAAACCAAGCCCCCGGCAGAGAAAACCTAGAGTTCTTTCTTGGGCTTCGTCTGGGACTGCTTGTCAATCATGTCCCCGAAGAGGAAAGCCAGCTTTATGTAATGGTCCCCGTCTATATACGTCAGGGGCTCTCCGTTGATCATGCTCAACAGCATCCGCTCTCCTTGAGCCGATATCAGGATATCCCTTCCCTCAGGATATTGGGGTCCAGAGATAGGAAATGTCACGTGGGACAAATCCTCCAGGTAGTTGGAGTGCAGCATCCCGGCAGCGGAACCCATCACCTCAGCCAATGGAGACGCGTGCAAGTTAACTGTAAAATGCAAGAAAGACAAGTCAGTTTCTATAATCTTGCAGCATATGCCAAAAAATCAACAGTCTGTGCTTTACGCCAAGGTTGTAAAAACTTGAGCTTTTACGCTGGAATCCATTTCCTAAACGTAAAATTCAAGGTTGGCAGTATACAGTCTGTGCTTTACGCCAGACTGATAAAGTTGAGTTATTACGTCAGAATTTTCATCCAGAAGCGTAACACTCAAATTTTATACGCCAATTTTCGACAGTCTGTGCTTTTACGCCCGACTGCAAAAATATGGAGTTTTTTCGCTGACACATTAGAAATATGGGCGTAAAAGATGAAACGTCCCTGTGCATCATCTTCCTCAAAGAGGCTATCAGCACAAAAGATGACCTAGCGCGTTCACGTACAACGTGTGTGAAGGATTTTCAGTCGTTCTCTTTCGTCCCAAAAGCTCTACCTTTAAGACCGGGTGCGCTGCTCGTCGGCGGGACACTTCGTTCGGAACGAAGTTCGTCCTGCCCGACCGAAGTCGCTCTCGCTTGGACAAAAGAGCGAGAAGAAGAATCAACATTCTTTCCCTTAGTGGAGGGGATTTGTTTCAGGGCCATTACTGAAAACTTTGAAGGCTCGGAGAAGAAACGAACAAGAACTCGAAAAGTCGAAGGCTTTCTTCCGTAGAAGACGGATGAAAAGTTTTTCTCTCAAAAACTTGGGGTATATAAAGAGTTCGGATGGACTTCTCGAATCCCGAACCAAATCTCATAATTAATATTCAGTTATGATTAGGTACTACACCAGCCTATTACTCAGACAAGGCGGACAGTCAGCGAATTCGAAAAGTTTTCATACGAAACAGATTCGTAGTTTTTACGCTAAGGAGCTTTCTATGCTCGACAGTTACAGATCTATGATTTTACGCTCACCGGCTATAAGTCTATGGTTTTACGCCCGGATGCTTTTATGCTCGGTAGCTTTTACGCTCAAGAGGCTACAAACCTACGACTTCACGCTCAGCAGCTACAAATCTATGATTTCACGCTCGGTGGCTTTTACGCTCAGAGGCAACAGATCCACAACTTCACGCTCGGAAGATTTCCTTTTCAGAAGCTACAAATCTAGAGTTTCTACGCCCGGATGCTCTCATGCTCAGCAGCTTTTACGCTCGAGAGGCTACGAACTTATGATTTTATGCTATGACTTTTCGCACATCTGAAAAATACGCAGGCCAGAGTACGCGTACATCTGAACGATTCTCAAGGCGGTCAATTGCAAGAGTTCACACAGAAGATACTCCTTCTTGAGCTCAAAATATCCCAAGTACCCGAAGCATACAGAGTTCAACATTGAAAATTACTCTTCTTCTTGGGTCGATTGGAAGTTCATCCAGACTCCAGTCTGAATATTTTATCTACAATTCAAGATGGCGACTCAGTTTTTGACAGCCATTTCTCGCCCTGTTCCAAGGGATTTTTGAGAAGTCATTCTTGAAGATGATAGTCTGAACAAGGATTCTGTTTATCAGAAGTGACAGTTCAGAATTCTACGCGGTTCTTCATTTCTAACAACAGGACAGTTCGAATACTCGAATGCTAAGCGACTTTCTACGCATCCTTAAGTTATGCGTAAAAGACAGGACATGACCTAGCACTCTTTCTAACAGAGTTGGCATAAAAGTTACCAGACGTGTCGAAAGCTACACATATTCAGACTTCACAGCAAAATATATGGTAAGATAATCATATGCACAGAAGAAAGACGATTTTATTAAAGCATGATTACATATGAGGAAAATCCAGTCTACAAGGATTTTTCTTTATTTTCATGATTACATATGAGGGAAATCCAGTCTACAAAGGACTTCCTCATCGTCGTCTGAAGATCGCGCCCAGAATCTGTTCTGCCAGGTTCTCGCATGGGCGGAATTCTTTATCCATCTTCTCCAGCAGTTAGTCGGTTTCCCTAAACCGACTGACAAATGATCAACGGCGGGAGAATACAGAAATGGGCCTAGACCCATCCTCCAATACAGGAAAGTAGGGTCAATCTGCTTTCCTGCGTCCAGCGCCATGACAGATTGAGTTGAGATATTTCACCCAACTCAATACTCGAGGACAGAGCTAGTTTCTGCTCTGGTCCACGAAAGTATCAGGAGAAGATACAGCTTACAAGCTGTATGGTCAAAAATGACCCTTCCTCTCTCCAGAAGAACCGCCATACAAAGTTGCTGATTATCTCGAGCAAAGGAGGCTATGATATCCTTCCATGATCCATCGTTGCAGAGAACATTTGCTCGAAGATGCCGTCTTTTTTGACTCCTTACATGCTAGAAGAACATGGTCTTCTTCTTCCTCAAGTCGACCCAACAAACTCCGGCGATCATCTCTGTGTGGTAAAGGAAATATAGGAAGAACAGGTTAAACTCCTCAGCCTTTTATAAGCAAGAGAGAGCCCACCGAATCCCAACGGATCCCCAATAACTCCGCCATAAAGTCAGCTTTGAAGGACGTGTCAGACTTGACCGTTTCATGCTCCATTTAGAGCATTTCAAATTACGAGGAATGTTTCATGCTTCATTCAAAGCATTTCAAATTACGAGGAATTTAAAAGCTTTGAAGGGGGTCTTGTAGAAGCATAAAAAATATGCTGGATAGCTATACGCAGCATGTTGATGCAGGGTAGCGTAAATAGAGGACCTCAGAGCCATCAACGTGCCAACAGAGCTTTTTTGCTAAGCACAACGTAAAATATAAGCTCAAGGACCATCCGCGTAATGCAGTATGTCCAGGCTGCTTCAGCGTAAAAAGGGTGCTATATCGCCTTTATGGCGTAAAACTCATCCGCTTTCAATGCAGCATTGAAGTGTATGAGGAACACTTCGTATTCTTCAAAATGAACCTGTCAGATCATGCAATAAACCTGACGTCTGGACTCCTGACAAAGAGTACTGCACGACTACCCAGGCGACGGCTATAATGATGGTGCGGCACAGCAACCCAGACTGTCATTTACTGCCATTTCCTTGGCGTAAACCGCTTTTACGTATACAAAGGAATACGCTGCCTAGTTTTACACAGGCAGATATGAGCTGTTTACGCTCCACAGAAGACAAACAGCTGCGACGTCAAAAGCTGCTCTTCGTACAGGGCTCGAGGCACATCTCTGCATTTAATGCGCAGAGTGATGACAGAACTCGAGACACGTCTCTGCATTTAATACGCAGAAGGGTGGCAGACCTTCAAAATACGCCTCTGCATTTAATACGCAGGATAATGGCGGATCTTCGTATTTAATGCAGGATATTTGATTAAATGTCACTGAACCATCGTTTAGTGACATCCCCTTTGTGTAAACTGCTCTTATGCATACAAGGGAATATGCTGCCTAGTTTTACACAGGCAGACGTGAGCTGTTTATGCTCCACAGAAGACAAACAGCCTACGACATCAAAAGCTGCTCTTCGTATAGGGCTCGAGGTACGTCTCTGCATTTAATGCGCAGAGTGATGACAGAACTCGAGGCACGTCTTTGCATTTAATGCGCAAAAGGGTGGCAGACCTTCAAAACACGCCTCTGTATTTAATGCGCTGGATAATGGTGGATCTCCGCATTTAATGCAGGAGATTTGATTAAATATCACAGAACCATCGTTTAGTGACATCCCCTTTGCGTAAACTGCTCTTACGCATACAAGGGAATACGCTGCCTAGTTTTACACAGGCAGATGTGAGCTTCTTACGCTCTACAGAAGACAAACAGACTGCCATGTCAGCAGTTGCTCTTCGTACAGGATTCGAGGTGCGTATCTGCATTTAATGCACAGAATAATGGCAAATCTTCAAGACACGCCTTTGTATTTAATGCGCAGGATGGGGGCAGATCTCTGTATTTAATGCAAAAGATTTGATTATATCTCCAAAAGCCGTAATTTCGGCTAAGACGTCCACATCATCACTTTGGAACATTTCGCCAACTCAGGCCACAGTTAGAGGAGGAGGATCAGCTATCTTCTGCGTCCACTCGGCTTCTACGCCTACTCGGCTTCTACGCCTACTCGGCTTCTATGCCCACTCGGCTCCTACGCCTACTTGGCTTCTACGCCATGGTGACAGTTATTGGCTTCTACGCCAACCTCTTCTACACAAAGGATAACTACCTACGTGGCTTCTACGCCCTGATCTTCGCAGCAGTTATACGCGTTGTCCCTTAGTTGGACACACATCATACGCTCATTCAAAAGGTCATCTATACGCGGGCAATGGTTATTGTAACCATCGTATAAAAGGGTGCTGTACTTTCCACTACTCGGTTTCTATACCGACTGAGTGGTCACTGTCACTAAAACTCTATAAATAGAGACCTCTATCAACAGAGGTCCAGGGTCGAAAGGTCAAAAAAGTGGAGATTAAGGTCGAGTCTTTGAGAGAGAAGAATCCAGAACTCAGGCAAAGAGTAGTGATCGACGACTTTGGCATTGAACATCCACTCTCCCTCGCAACCTTCGAAGCTTCTTCTGTCTTCTACGACACCTCTTCATCATCGTGTGGTCCAAGGGACAAAGTGATCGACTGCAGATCAGACTTCTATAGCAATATTTACCCAGATTAAAAAATTATACTCGACATCCTCGTATAGGATTAATTGTACTGCTTGTTTGTAAACATAAATAGCGGGTTTTCGTATAAAGCCTCGTTTCCATATCTTTCGTTTATTTTATCAGACAACAGTCGAAGAGGATGGCAAGGCTTCAGGGAATGTGAGTATGCGACTCAGTTGATGTCCTATCTTTCTTATGTCTTATTATCTTTTTTTTGTCGTGGTGATAGTGGTGGTCTCCTTTTTCTCCTCATTTTTGTATGTGGGAGACATCTACTATTTATAGCCTTCAGAGGACCATATATGCGCATGTGTGCGCACCTCTCATAGGTGCATGTTGTGAGTTGGATGACACGTGATAATTCGAGATCTGGGGTTGCTAATGCCCATAATCTGTGTGACACGTGTCATGCCCTGGTTATTTGAAGATCTTGGATGTTAATAATGGCAAGATTTGATTGTGTGGGGTCCTTAAGGGAAAACTGTGACATAATAACTTC
Source organism: Iris macrosiphon (assembly GCA_036927795.1). Lineage (NCBI taxonomy): Eukaryota > Viridiplantae > Streptophyta > Magnoliopsida > Asparagales > Iridaceae > Iris > Iris macrosiphon. The sequence goes on from JAYESA010000005.1 coordinate 155,339,634, forward strand.
AGCGCATAGACGTGTTGTCGCATGGGAACACAGCCACATGGAAGCTATATCACATGGAAGGCTGGCACATAAGAGTGTTTGCCTCATAGGACCTTCATTGTGATTTTATAGACACTGCATGTAGTCGACACATGATTATATTTTAGCGCAGGCCTGCACATGGCGCATGGTTGTATGTTTGGAGTATGGTTGCGCAAGGCGCATGCTGCATTTTTGGGGCTCTGGATGCATTGGGTGCATGGTATAGATTTTTTCATACATCTACAAGGATATTGTGATCCGTGTAGATTTTGCAAACGACACCGTAGAGGTAGTGTCACCATAATTTCTGCGCGAACACAATTGCTGCCAGTTCTAGATCATGTATTGGATAATTCTTCTCGTGCGGCTTCAACTATCTTGAAGCGTAAGATAGGGTGAGCATTATTCAATTTTGGACCAAAAATTGAACCGAACCGAATAAGATATTCGGTTCGGTTTAAGAAAAAATTAGTTCGGTTTCGGTTTTAAAAATACTAAATTTTTTTTTCGATTTCGATTTTGATTTCAGTCCAAAAGCGAATAAGAAAATTTAGTTTATATATATATATATATATATATATATACTAAATTTTCTTATTGCACATGCATGTTGAGATTTGTAAAACCCCTATTTAAAAAATTGTATTTATTATTTTTATTAATTAATAATTTAAATATAGTAATTATGTGCAAAATAGGAGAAATAGATTTTTAATAATTTTTATGTTAGGTGTTCGAGCACTTAGAGGACTTGTGGGACCATCAGGAATTTTTAGGAATTTATTCCATGTAGGAGACCCCTTAAGCAGTTGCTAGCCTAATGTTGTGCATTATTCTAATCCATGAATTTTCTTATGAGTATATATATAATATATATGTATACACAAATATATATGTATATATATATTAAGAAAAGAAAAGATTAAGAAAATAATTAAATAAGAATCTAATATATAATAATAATAATACTAAACTACTAATAAGTTAAGTTAAAGCAACCAATTCATTCCTTTCCTAAGTTGTCATCACAGCAGACCCATCCAGCAAGCTTTTGCAACTTGTTTGCTAGGCCGACCCTCCTTTTTGCATGATATCCAGCGGCTTCCAACCCGCGAACCCGCCTCCTATTCTCCCTCTCTCTTTCCTATTATATATAATATATATATAGTTAGCTCTCAAAACCCTAACCTAAACCTCCAGACCTCCTCTTCCCATCTAGAGCCATCATCGCAGCCAAAGAAGCCCCACCAAGCCATCCAACCCTCCCGTCGACTCCGACCTCGCGCCCTGCAGAATCCCACTCGAGGCACCTTCGCTCCGGTGTGATTTTCCGTCGACTCGCTCATCCAAACGCTGTTCCGTCTTCATAGGTATGATCACCCCTTAACCCTCTCCAATATTTATTTTATAGCCAATCTCGGAAAACGTGTGCCCCTAGGTAAAAAACAGCGTCCAAGGTGGATGGACAGACCCAATTCTGGAATCGCAGAATTCCAGAATGACCACCCATATTGCCGAGTTCGTATCTCCCACCACAGAGATCCGAATTCGGTGATTCTTTTTGATACCTCTAGAATACCTGACCTAGTTTATTTTCTGTAAAATAACCCTATGCTATTAGTCGCTGTGGACATAATTATATTCGTCACAAAACTGCACGCAGCCACTTTTTCTGGTTTTCCAAAAGTTGGAAAATGGAGCGCGCCCCGCCAAACGGGACCACCCCGCCGTGTGCCAAGTATACCGAATGGTGCACGCAGCGTAACCGGACAGGTAAAAATTTGTGGAGACTGATTCGGACTCGTGTGCGCGCCGAAATCAGACCGTATCCGCGGACACATCCCGTGTCGCAACTTTTGTGGAACTCGCGCGTATTTTGTGCACGCTTGTCAGATTGCGACGAAACTTATGCCACTGGACTCATGATAATGCGCTGGTCTTGTGACCCAATTTTCACGCATTTCTGAGATGGTTGACCAGATCGTCAATTGGCGGGTCCCAAAGTTGACTTTTTGGACAAAATTCTGTTCGGCCCATCGGAATCCACATTTGGACATACCGTTGGGTTCGTATTGACATTTAGAGTTGTTTGACCTATAGTTGTCCCATTTAGAGACTGTTACCCTTGGCACGCTTTTCAATGCAAAGTGGGCCACATGTGGATCCCACTTTTACCCGAAATTACCGTTTTGCCCCTGTGTCCAAATTGGACGAAAGGGATGTACTTTTTAGCTATTTTGCTCATTCTGGGAACGTTGGTGATGTGTATTTCAGTATCCGGAGATGTTCATTCTGAGGTCGTATCTTCTGACCCTTGGTTTTGATATTGGGACACTACATTTTGTAGCTTTCTTGCCAGGCAAGATACCTTGCCAAATTGTTTACAGTACTTTGCATGCTATTTATATTTCTGTTTATTTATTTCATTTCTGTATAGTTCTTGCATGTGTAGTTTTTTCTCCAGTCATTACTATGTATTATATATGTTGACACACACATGGCACTTAGTATCATAGAGGACAATCATTAGGCGTATGGGCTTTGACCACTCTGGTAACACCGTAGTCACTAGTACGCACTATGGTGGATCGTGTTCGATGGTCGCTACCCCCGAGGTATGTCGATTGATGGAGTCCGAGGGTCGCTACCCCCGAGGTATGACGGCTGATGATGTTCATGGACGAGTGCATGAGTTGTGAGGCTTAGATCGAGTAGACTACCCTTGCCCATACGTCGAAAAGTTGTCCTCATTTGCATTCATATAGATGGTCGTGTACAGTATACTTATTTATTTTCAAATTATATGCATGTTCACTATATTCAAATTGGCATGTGTTTTGTGTATCTTGTTACGACCCTCTGAGGACCTGGTCCCCTGCCAGGTGTATCTGCTCTTGAGTATTTGCAGGAGTACGGGCCTGGACCTGACGCATTCTTTTCTGCCGAGGAGGTCTTACCTTCTGAGCATCGTTGATTATCTAGCGATGGATTCTTTTAGCTGATACACTTCTGTCTTAATATTATTTTATATTGGAGACTTTATACTCCTCTCTTATTTTAGTTTTGGATATAGTCTTTGGTAGTGGATTTGTCTCCACCCGACTATTATTTTGGATATTTCAGACTCCTTATTCTAGTTTAGTATTTCTTTTCTATGACTTGCTGTGTGGATGAGATTAGCATATCTGTGACTTGTGACATTATATATACCACATGTGAGTTTATATTCATATTACAGCGTACGTATGGGTTATGGTTTCCATATATTGGAGTTGCCATATCCATGCGGCTGGTATGCTTACATTTTCCTAGTCTTACGTATTTGGGACTAGGGTGTGACATGTTTTTGTGGTGGCCCATGCAGGTCGAGTTAGCCGTTTCGGTTACGTCACTGTACCGAACGGGCCTGCACCTAGGATTAGAATTTTAGATCTCATCCACACTTGACTATAACTTACCTTCCTTCCAACATGTCCTACTTAAGTTTTTGCATCCTGCTTGATTCATGTACTCTTCTTAATCCTTCGTCCATCTCTTGCAGAGAGATAAATTTGAATAACGGGCATGCCGCCACCGGGGACAACACGTCTCCAGGGGACGACGACCAACCACTAGGAGTGACCTCAACACCACCTTTTCTTCCCGGACCGGATGGACCGACTAGCAATCCAATTCCATCAACCCCCTCCACGATACCTAATGGGATATTTCCAGCTCCACTAGCACCGCAGGATGGCCAGACACAGCTGTTCCAATTCTTCCAGATAATAATATAGGAACAAAGGCAGCAGGCAGCCGAGCAGAGGCAGCAAACAGCAGAGCAAAGGCTAAAATTTCTGGCAGCGCTTGAGAGAATGGCTGCACTAGCCCATGCACCAACCCAGGCACTAGTTTCAGTACCACAAGCTTGGGTTGGTTCAGTCAAGGACTTTGTGCAGATGGGCCCTAAGCCATATAAGGGTAATGAGAGTCCAGAGGAGACCACGAACTGGATTGCCAATACCAAGAAGTTGTTAGAGGCATCACAATTACCTTCTGACCTATGGATGATAGGTGTGAGGACTCAGTTAGAAGGCAACGCGCATCACTGGTGGGAATCCATGGAGCGCCAGTTGGGTACGCGTCAGACTTGGGAACAATTCTTGGAATGCTTTGAGAGGAAGTACTTTCCGGATACTGTAAGGGACGCATTGTACGATCAGTTCCTCCATCTAGATCAAGGGGACAAGACGGTCGATGAGTATGACGCAGAATTTAGCCGTCTTAGTAAGTATGGCACAGTCCTAATACCTAATGACTTGGAGAAGGCTAAGAGGTTTCACCGTGGGCTGACTCAGGAGCTCCAGCACTACACTAGCTCCCAGTCTCGGATATCTTATGCCGAGCTATTGACAGAGGCCATCAGCAAGGGAAACGGAATTCAACAGAGAAGTCACCAAGGACCAGTAAGGAAACAACAAGGAGGACCCATTCGGCACCCTTTGACACGCCAGCAATCAGATAGTGCTGCACCATATCCAACCAAGGAGCTCCGTACTTGTCACTATTGTGGAAGGGCAGGTCATATTCTAAAAGACTGTCATCGTCGATTAGGGTTGTGCATGATATGTGGATCAAGTCACCATCAAGCCCTAGAATGTCCTAAACAGAACCAGAGACCTATGGCATTAGAATCAGGAACACCGCATACACCCTCAAGTATAGAAGACCAAAGGGACCCACCACTGCTTCTACAGTCTGCACAAATGGAGGTGACTAGACCCCAGTTGAATAACCAAGGACAAGGCCAAGCACTCATTATGACAAGTATGGGAGAGCAGACACAGGAAGCCGTAGATACAGGTACGACCTTTTAGTTATAACTGTCTTTGCATACTCATAACCCCATTGTGACACAAGCTCTTAGATGCACAAATAGATATAGAATTATATATATGGTAGTCTAGCAGTTATGAGGATATATTTTTATTCTATCCAGATGGCATACACGCGATGCTAATGGATGACGGGAGTAGCAGTACTAGTATTCTTCCCCTATCCTTATCTCGCCCGCTTGGGTGACTCATCTCCTCCTTTTATATTCATTCCTTATCTCGTGCGTAACTCTTCCTATCATAGTTATATCTTTTGTGCCATTATGAATTGTTTGATATCAACCTCACCCCTATTTTGTTAGTTAAACATAAATGTGTTAGTAATGCTTGATAACTAAGGATGAGTTCTTAATATATATATGCACTATAGCAATATCTGTATTCTTTAGTAGTTTAACCCTTAAGTAGCACCATGTAGCCTAATAGAAATTGTTAGATCATTCGAGCTAGATCATACCCCTAATAGTTAGTCAAGACCTTAAGTGTTCCCTAAAACTTAGACTATGCCTAGGAAAGAGTTGAAGGAACTTGTTACGAACTGATGACTATGACAAATCGCTGGCAAGGTAGCGACAGTTGCCGCCAGACGATTATGGTAGAGTAGCCGAATTACTTGCAGCCATACTGACCAGGTGGCGAGGCAGTATTAGACTATGATACTTGACGGTTATGGGAAAAGTCATAGTTATGAGATTCCAAACAGGTATCCCAAGATTCTCGACCCAATAAATATAATTGCCTTATAATCTAGACAATAGCTTCAAAGAATGTGACTACTAGTAGAATCTTGTAAGTTGGGTAGTGTAGACGAGTTAGAGGATGATAGAATAGTGGATGGACCATAGATGAGAAAGTGTTAGAATGGCAGACCATGAGTTTTAGGAGTCCTACTAGATACCAATGTAGTGTAATAGTTATAGTTATCATTATGAATATGGGTTAGTGTCAATTTCGAGGACAAAATTTTTGTAAGTTGGGTAGAATGTAAAACCCCTATTTAAAAAAAATATATTTATTATTTTTATTAATTAATAATTTAAATATAGTAATTATGTGCAAAATAGGAGAAATAGATTTTTAATAATTTTTATGTTAGGTGTTCGAGCACTTAGAGGACTTGTGGGACCATCAGGAATTTTTAGGAATTTATTCCATGTAGGAGACCCCTTAAGCAGTTGCTAGCCTAATGTTGTGCATTATTCTAATCCATGAATTTTCTTATGAGTATATATATAATATATATGTATACACAAATATATATGTATATATATATTAAGAAAAGAAAAGATTAAGAAAATAATTAAATAAGAATCTAATATATAATAATAATAATACTAAACTACTAATAAGTTAAGTTAAAGCAACCAATTCATTCCTTTCCTAAGTTGTCATCACAGCAGACCCATCCAGCAAGCTTTTGCAACTTGTTTGCTAGGCCGACCCTCCTTTTTGCATGATATCCAGCGGCTTCCAACCCGCGAACCCGCCTCCTATTCTCCCTCTCTCTTTCCTATTATATATAATATATATATATATATATAGTTAGCTCTCAAAACCCTAACCTAAACCTCCAGACCTCCTCTTCCCATCTAGAGCCGTCACCGCAGCCAAAGAAGCCCCACCAAGCCATCCAACCCTCCCGTCGACTCCGACCTCGCGCCCTGCAGAATCCCACTCGAGGCACCTTCGCTCCGGCGTGATTTTCCGTCGACTCGCTCATCCAAACGCTGTTCCGTCTTCATAGGTATGATCACCCCTTAACCCTCTCCAATATTTGTTTTATAGCCAACCTCGGAAAACGTGTGCCCCTAGGTGAAAAACAGCGTCCAAGGTGGACGGACAGACCCAATTTTGGAATCGCAGAATTCCAGAATGACCACCCATATTGCCGAGTTCGTATCTTCCACCACAGAGATCCGAATTTGGTGATTCTTTTTGATACCTGTAGAATACCTGACCTAGTTTATTTTCTGTAAAATAACCCTATACTATTAGTCGCTGTGGACATAATTATATTCGTCACAAAACCGCATGCACCCACTTTTTCCGGTTTTCCAAAAGTTGGAAAACGGAGCGCGCCCCGCCAAACGGGACCGCCCCGCCGTGTGCCAAGTGTACCGAATGGTGCACGCAGCATAACCGGACATGTGAAAATTCGTGGAGACTGATTCGGACGCGTGTGCGTGCCGAAATTAGACTGTATCCGCGGATACATCCCGTGTCGTAATTTTTGTGGAACTCGCGCGTATTTTATGCACGCTTGTCAGATTGTGATGAAACTTACGCCACTGGACTCGTGATAATGCGCTGGTCTTGTGACCCAATTTTCACGTATTTCTGTGACGGTTGGCCAGATCGCCAATTGGCGGGCCCCACATTTGACTTTTTGGACAAAATTCTGTTCGGCCCATCGAAATCCACATTTGGACATACCGTTAGGTTCGTATTAACATTTAGAGTTGTTTGACCTATAGTTGTCCCATTTAGAGACTGTTACCCTTGGCACGCTTTTCGGTGCAAAGTGGGCCACATGTGGATCCCACTTTTACCCGAAATTACCGTTTTGCCCCTGTGTCCAAATTGGACGAAAGGGATGTGCTTTTTAGCTATTTTGCTCATTCTGGGAATGTTGGTGATGTGTATTTCAGCATCCGGAGACGTTCATTCTGAGGCCGTAGCTTCTGACCCTTGGTGTTGACATTGGGACACTACATTTTGCAGCTTTCTTGCCAGGCAAGATACCTTGCCAAATTGTTTACAGTACTTTGCATGCTATTTATATTTCTGTTTATTTATTTCATTTCTGTATAGTTCTTGCATGTGTAGTTTTTTCTCCAGTCATTACTATGTATTATATATGTTGACACACACATGGCACTTAGTATCATAGAGGACAATCATTAGGCGTATGGGCTTTGACCACTCTGGTAACACCGTAGTCACTAGCACGTACTATGGTGGATCATGTCCGATGGTCGCTACCCCCGAGGTATGTCGATTGATGGAGTCCGAGGGTCGCTACCCCCGAGGTATGACGGCTGATGATGTTCATGGACGAGTGCATGAGTTGTGAGGCTTAGATCGAGTAGACTACCCTTGCCCATACGTCGAAAAGTTGTCCTCATTTGCATTCATATAGATGGTCGTGTACAGCGTACTTATTTATTTTCAAATTATATGCATGTTCACTGTATTCAAATTGGCATGTGTTTTGTGTATCTTGTTACGTCCCTCTGAGGACCTGGTCCCCTGCCAGGTGTATCTGCTCTTGAGTATTTGCAGGAGTACGGGCCTGGACCTGACGCATTCCTTTCTGCCGAGGAGGTCTTACCTTCTGAGCATCGTTGATTATCTAGCGATGGATTCTTTTAGCTGATACACTTCTGTCTTCATATTATTTTATATTGGAGACTTTATACTCCTCTCTCATTTTAGTTTTGGATATAGTCTTTGGTAGTGGATTTATCTCAACCCGACTATTATTTTGGATATTTCAGACTCCTTATTCTAGTTTAGTATTTCTTTTCTATGACTTGCTGTGTGGATGAGATTAGCATATCTGTGACTTGTGACATTATATATACCACATATGAGTTTATATTCATATTACAGCGTACGTATGGGTTATGGTTTCCATATATTGGAGTTGCCATATCCATGCGGCTGGCATGCTTACGTGTTCCTAGTCCTACGTATTTGGGACTGGGGCGTGACAAAATTCCTTCATTTGCAAGAGTTTTGTATGCTAGTGTTTGTTCACAATGTCAGCCATGTCTAAGCAACAGTGATACTGAGTATTGAGCATAACCATGACGTCACCCCAACACAAATTTGAGCAAAGAAAGCTTATTTAGTCCCACATCATTTGGAAAAAAAATAATTTGGCTTCAAAGAGGTTATAAAAGGGACCTACCACACACATACCTTGCACTACCATTGAATGTATATTGAATCTTGGCCTTTAGGCTAAAGATGGAAGTATGCTCTTTATCTAAAAGAATTTTTCTTAAACAAAGAAAGTTCATTTAGTCCCACATCGTTTGGAAAAAAATAAGTTGGGTTCAAAGAGGTTATAAAAGGGACCCTTCGTATTTCACTTTCGTTGAAAGTAAATTGTCTCTTAGCCTTTAGGCTAAAGATTAGGTATTGTTCAGCCAAAAGAATTTATTTTTTTTAGAGCCCGTAAGCCTTAGATTGGACTGTGGTCCATTAATAAAAAAGGCCTAAACTAAATAAGCCAAAAATTAAACCGATTATATCGGTTCTGATTAAGTTTGATTTTTATTGAATTCGGTTCAGTTTTAATTTTTGATTTTGTAAATTTGGTTTCTTCTATTTTCGATAATTTGGTTCGGTAGAAACCGAATAAACCAAATTCTCACCCCTGGAGTAAGAGATTGTAGAAGCATGAAAAATACGCCGGATAGCTCTACGCAGCATGTTGATACAGGGCAGCGTAAACAGAGGACCTCAGAGCCATCAAACGTGCAACAGAGCTTTTTCGCTGGGCACAGCATAAAATATAGGCGCAAGGACCATCCGCGTAGTGCAATAGGTCCAAGCTGCTTCAGCGTAAAAAGGGTGCTACATCGCCTTTATGGCGTAAAACTCATCTGCTTTCAATGCAGCATTGAAGTGTACGAGGAACTCTTCGTATTCTTCGAAATGAACCTGTCAGATCATGCAATGAACCTGACGTCTGGGCTCCTGACAAAGAGTACTGCACGACAACCCAAGCGACGGCTATAATGATGGCGCGGTACTGCAACCCAGGCTGTCATTTACTGCCATTTTCTTGGCGTAGACCGCTTTCACGCATACAAAGGAATACGTCGCCTAGTTTTACACAGGCAGATGTGAGCTGTTTACGCTCCGCAGAAGATAAACAGCCTGCCAAGTCAAAAGCTGCTCTTCGTACATATCTCAAGGCGCGTCTCTGCATTTAATACGCAGAGCGGTGACAGGTTCTCAAGGCACGTCTTTGTATTTAATGCACTGAATACTGACAGATGCCCAAGGCACGTCTCTGCATTTTATGCGCAGAAGGGTGGCAGACCTTCAAAACATGCCTCTGTATTTAATGTGCAGGATAATGGCGGATCTCTGCATTTAATACAGGAGATTTGATTAAATGTCACCGAACCGTCGTCTAGTGACATTCCTTTTGCGCCAACTGCTCTTACGCATACAAGGGATACGCTGTCCAGTCAGAATAATGGGAAATCTTAAAGACAAGCCTCTGCATTTAATGCGTAGGATGGGGGCAGATCTCTGTATTTTATGCAAAAGATTTGATTATATCTCCAAGAGCCGTAATTCTGGCTAAAATGTCCACATCATCTCGGCTTCTACGCCTGCTCGGTTTCTATGCCCACTCGGCTTCTACACCCACTCGGCCTCTATGACCACTTGGCTTCTACGCCTACTCGGCTTCTATGCCTACTTGGCTTCTATGCCACGGTGACAGTCATTGGCTTCTACGCCAACCTCTTCTACACAAGGGATAACTACCTACGTGGCTTCTACGTCGTGATCATCGCAGCAGCTATACGCGTTTGTCCCTTAGTTGGACACGCATCACATGCTCACTCAGAAGATCATCTATACGCAGGCATTTGTTATTTTAAACCGTCGTATAAAAGGGTGCTGTACTTTCTACTACTCGGTTTCTACGTCGAATGAGTGGTCACTGTCACTAAAAACTCTATAAATAGAGACCTCTATCAACAGAGGAACATGTCAAAAAATTGAAGGTCAAAAAATTGAAGGTCGAAAAATTGAAGGTCGAATGATCGGAAATTGGTCAAGGAATCCAGTATCAGATCCAACAGGTCAACAATTAGAGGTCAAAAAAGGAGAGAGAGAGAGAGAGAGAGAGAGAGAGAAGAATCCAGAGCTCAGGCAAAGAGAAGGGATCGACGACTTTGACATCGGGCATCCACCCTCTTTAGCAACCCTCGAAGCTGCTTTCTGTCTTCCACGATACTTCTTCAACATCGTGTGGTCCAAGGGCTAAAGTGATCGACTGCAGATCAGACACCCATAGCAATATTTATCCAGATTAAATAAATTGTACTTCGACGTTCCTCGTGTAGGATCAAAATTGTACAATCTTGTTTGTAAACACCGACGAAGCAGGACGGGGCTTTCTTTTAAAAATAAAGAACCTTGTCGTCTCTCGTACACTTTTACTTTCGTTTATATATTTTTATCTGAAACAAGATGGCGACTCTGCTGGGAACATCTTTCTCTTCTGATGAGGAAGCAACTGCTCAACACGATACGGTATCCGTAGGATCCGTGAAGAAGACACTGGTCGCCCAGTTTGACCAATCTGCCTACGAAGACATGCTTCAAACAGGGGGTAGCTCTCACTCTCTCTCAGTCCAAGACAACAAGAAGCTGCGTAAGGTCTGGATGCCCAAGACATTCTCTACCATTCCTGTGGACTCTCTGACCTCTCCGATTTCTCCGACCAACGAGGTTGTAGCATTGCTCCCTCCGTGCCTTGCGCGTAAAATTCAGTCGCCTGTCTCTGGCAGGGCAGACAAAACTTCTGGCAATGCCTCATCGCTAACCCAGAGGTATACTCCGCGCTCTGCGCGTAAAATTCAGTCTTCCGTCCCTGGCGAAAAAGATGAAACTTCGGACAATGCCTCAGCGCTAGTCCCGAAGCCTACACCGTGCTCTGCGCGTAGAAAACAGTCTCCCATCCCTGGCGGAACAGACAAACTTTCTGACAATGCCTTAGCGCCAAGTCAGAAGTTCCAAACGCACTTTGTGCGTAAAAATGCATCTGCCTTCCACGAAAAAGCAGATGATCCCTGCAATCTACGCAAGGGAAAGCAAGCGGTGGACTACTCAACTTCTCGACCTTTACGCCAGCAAGGGAAGAATCTGCCAGCCCTCCAGATTATGCGAGAGGCTGACGGCCGACTGAGGACATCCTCGGCTTTACGCCAATTGGAGCAGAGCTCCAAATTATGCCTGGAGAAGCCCCTCAGCGTAAAGAAGGCTTAATTTGCTGAAAGACACCCTCCTCGGGGATTATCTGCCACTCAGATGGCCAACCTGTTATATAAAGGAGGCACAGGGAAAACTAGGGCTCCCAACATCCGCATGCCCACTGATGTGAACAGAAGGAACAAGCCCTCTTCTTCTTCTTCTTCTTCTTCTTCTTCTTCTTCTTCTTCTGTAAAGACTCCTGACCTGCGTGACTATCTGATCCAGAAACACGAAGACGAGGGTCATAAACAGGCTTCAGTTCCCCTAACGATCAAACGCGGGGAGATCTTGTGGGAAGATGCATCAACATATAATGTCGTCATAACAGGAGGACTACGTGAAGATTCCATCTTTATTATTCCTCTAACTCGCGACGACCAACATCTAATAGTCTTCGGTCGCATGCGGAGCAGCCCGATCATGCAAGAAGAATTTTGCGAGTCTGAAACTGGCAGAATACAAATCCACAGATATAGCCCGCAAGCGTTAAAAATTATATAAAGCATGGGTTATGATTTGAAGTTGAAACAAGGCCTCAACGATGGAAAGGGCAGACGAACACCGTTGCATGGTAATTCTTACCATCAACAAGCTCGTTTTGGGTTAGGGTATACTGCATCTCTTGCGAAACCCAAATCTTCAAAGTCTAATCCTGTACAAACAGAGGCAGGTCCTGCTAAATCAGCTTCTGTGAACAACTGCCACGACATGTCTGGGGGTAGCCTACCTCGACAAAACAGGGCAGCATCCAAAGTTAGGGGAAGAATTCCCTCGAGACCCGGAGATGATGCAACGACAACGATCTTCCCGAAAGACCGTAAAACTCAGGCATCAGGAGCCCGAAGACCAAAAGGGACTTTCTCCTTCAATGAAGATGACATCATTAAAATCTTTAATATGTTGATAGAGAAACGCAAGCTTCAACTTCCCGACATCAGACATCCTGAGAAAGCTGGCAAAGTTGATCACCCAGATTATTGTCTCTTTCATCGGTACATTCATTATCCTACAAAAGCGTGCTATGTACTAAAAAGAAAAATCCAGGAGTTGATTGACGCCAAAGTCATCACTTTGCATCTGTAAACAAAGGGATGATCATTGCAATAACAATTTGCTCTCCTCAGGAATATACCTGAGGAAGAGTCCCTAAAATTTCCCAGTGAATTCTTCAGGACTATCCTCACAAAAAAAGAAGAGAAGAATCACTCCACAGTGAATTATTGTCCAAATATTTCGTTTCTTCAAACTTTTCGAGTTTCTGGCTATCGATTATCATGTTCATATTACCTCTGATATCGGTTGTCATCTCAACTTAACACCCATACTTAACTCTAAGTACGCCAGTGGTGTTGAGTCCACAAAACTGCCATGTCCATATTATCTCTATGCAGATGTTTAACTCCATCCCCGATGGAGTCATAACCAAAGAGTTTGTCATGTTCATATTACCTCTGAACGAACTTTTTGAGTTTCTAGCTATCGATTATCATGTTCATATTACCTCTGATATCGATTTTCATCTCAACTTGACACCCGTACTTAACTCTAAGTACGCCAGTGGTGTTGAGTCCACAAAACTGCCACGTCCATATTACCTCCGGCAGGGCTTGTCCTAAGCCTATTATTTGCACTCTCGTGCACAACAAATGATAGATCCACCAAAGATCCCCCAGTGGGATGTCTCCATCTTCATGAGCCCGCCGTACCAGGGGCCGGTCCTTCGAGACCAACTACGGCGGACAAAGGGAAGCAAACGAAGTACGTTTCAACAAACCTGTGAAAAACATCCAAAACAAAGGTGTAGAGAAGCCGTACAACTTCGACATCCTGGCCCAACTGGCTAATACACTAGCCAGGTTGTCTATCTTCGAACTACTCAGGCTCTCCCAAGACACTCGTCTAGCCCTGAGCGAAGCACTGATGCAGGCGGATGCATACTTGACCCAGCTCAAGTCCCCTGACGAAGAACCAGTGGCGTGTCCTCAATGCCACAGTATGATGGAGGTGGTCCCGAATATCACTTTCACTCAAGATAACATGCTGTTAAAATATAACTGACATGACAGGCCCCTCTATCACATCGGGTACGTCGGTTCCATGGAGGTCGACCGGATTTATATAGATCCGGGATCATCAATCAGCATTATTCCCCATAGTCTGCTTAGACCGCTGAGAATTCCTACCAGCGAATTGGCCTACACCACCACTACGATCGTGGGTTTCAACGCCAGAAAGAGTAAGCCGTTGGGGAAAATTTGCCTGAGGATCCAGATCGGCAACCTCAGATCAGTGGCCACATGTTATGTCATTGATTCAGAGGTATCCTATAATATTATGCTGGACAGACCTTGGATCCACGACCACAACATCGTTCCTTCGACTCTACATCAATGCTTTAAATATGTAGACGTCCAAGGAACAGTACAAACGAAGTTTGCTGACCTAAACCCGTTTAGAGGAGTAGAATCCTACTACTCCGATGCCGTATTGTACTCTCAAGACTACACGAAAGAGGTGACAGCTGAAGCAGAGAAGGAATCCCACCGGGAGCCAGAAGAACCCTCTGCCGAACAACCACTGTCAATCAAGGTAAAAGGACGGATTACTCGTCCAAAAGCCATAGAGCCTATGGCGATCCACCTGAACAAAAATAGGTCAGGAAAAGGGGGTGATCCTCTAGTGATCACTTTGAACCAGAAGCCTCCATCCTTGGTCATCAACCTTCGGCGCAGCAGGCAGCCGACCGATGTAAATGCAACCGGGAACGAAGTTTCAGATGATAATAAACGTCCTCTTTTCCAGTATATCGACGCTCAAATTCTGAACCAGGAATCCTCTCCCCATGACGATATAGAACCTATAGCGCAAAAATTCTTGGAAGCTATAGATTCCTATCATCCGTATATGTGGGAAGTGGCATCATCATCCAATGTAACCATGACATATGGACTGTATGAGGATTCTATCTTCATTGTCCTGCCTACTTGCAGCAGTCAACATTCAATAGTCTTCGGCCGCATGCGCAATAAACCGACTGTACAAGAGAATTCTTCCGACGACGATGTTGGTAAAATGCAGGTTCACAGATAAATCCTGCAAGCTTTGAAGATCATACAAAGTATGGGTTATAACTTAAAGCTGGAACCAGGTCTCAACTTCGGGAAAGGCAGACGAATGCCGCTGCACGGCAATCCCTACTATCAATGAACTCATTTCGGGTTAGGGTATACTACCTTCCTTGCAACTTCTAAGACAAACGAGGATATCTTTTCCTCTTCTCAAAATGGCTCAGCGCCCTCCGACTCATCTCGTGCTCTAGAACGAACATTATCAGTAAATATGGTAGTGACAGATTCCTAAGAAGCAGACGAACAAGAATTTAAATTGTTTGAGAATGACGCTTGGGCTCAGCAAATAGATACACAATGGGAGTTCCGCTTCGAGCAGAGAGAACCTCCCACCGAAGATAAAGTTATCCAGATTAACGTTGGGGATGAACTCTCGCCAAAGCCGATATTTATCAGTGACAATCTTCCCGAAGCAGAAAAGAAAGAAGTTATCCAGCTGATAAAAGAATATATCGACGTCTTTGCGTAGAATTATGAGGACATGCCAGGCCTTGATCCAAAGGTGGCTACTCATAAGCTCAATATATTGTCCGATTCAAAGCCTGTGAAGCAGCACCAACGCCGGTTCCGTCCGGATATGATGGACGCCATCGAAGCTGAAGTCAAGAAGTTGGTAGCCTGCGGCTTCATCCGAGAAGAACAATATCCCGACTGGGTCACCAATGTTGTCCCGTTCATGAAGAAAAATAGGAAAATATGTGTCTGCATCGATTACCGAGATCTGAATGCAGCCTGCCCCAAGGATGAGTTTTCTCTTCCCATCACAGACGTCTTGATTGACAATACATGCGGTTTCGAGCGTATGTCTTTCATGGACAGATTTTCAGGATACAATCAAATCAAGATGCATCCTGAGGACGAGAAGCATACTGCCTTTCGGACACCATTAGGGGTATATTGCTATACGGTCATGCCCTTCGGATTGAAGAACGCCAGGGCTACGTACCAACGGGCTATGAGTAACATATTCCATGAGCATTTACGCAAGACAGTGGAGTGTTACGTGGACGATGTAGCTGTCAAAAGCCGCCTCAAAGACAATCACATCCAAGACTTGAAGACAGTATTTGAATTGATGCGCCAACATCAACTCAAAATAAATCCTATAAAGTCCTTCCTGGGGGTATCTAGTGGCAAATTCCTGGGATTTGTCATTACCGCCAAAGACATTCAAGTGGACCCTGATAAAGTCAAGGCCATCTTAGAAATGCGACCGCCCCATAATCTGAGAGAACTCAGGGGATTTCAAGGTCGTCTGGCTTATATCCGGAGATTCATATCCAACCTCTCTGGGATATGTCAGCCCTTCTCTCGTCTCATGAAGAAAGGTGTATCTTTTGTATGGGACGAAGCCTGTCAGCGAGCGTTCGGTGACATCAAACGCTACCTCACTAGCCTGCCAGTTCTGGTGCCTCCAGTCATAGGAAGACCATTCGTGCTGTATGTTCGAGCAATGGATAATTCTCTGGGAGCTCTTCTTGCGCAGAAGAATGATATGGGCCATGAGCAGGCTATCTACTACCTCAGCAGGATGATGGTCGGAGCCGAACACCGGTACAACCCAGTGGAGAAAGAATGATTGGCTCTGATGTTCGCTATCCAGAAAATGCGGCACTATGTCACAGGCCAAACCATTCACATTATCTCCAGGGTCAATCCTCTGCGGGTACTAATGAACAAGCAAAGTGTTTTTAATTCCTGACTTGCGACTTGGGCGATGTTATTAACACCATATGATATGGTGTACGTCCCTCAGAAGTTCGTCAAAGGCCAAGCATTGGCTGATTTCTTAGCTGCTCATCCGATCCCGGAGGCCTCCAAACTGTACGAGGACATTCCCGACGAAGTTGTAGAATGTAATTCTGCAATGGAAGGTGATGCATGGCAACTATTCTTCGATGGTGCCTCCAGAACTGGTCCCAGGGGAAACGTGGTATCGGGAGTAGGGATTGTCCTGGTTACTCCTGATAAGCTCGTCATCTACCGAGCATATTCTCTTAGCGAACCCTGCTCTAACAATATGGCAGAGTATAACGCTCTACTAATCGGGCTCCAAGTCGCTAAAGAATTAGGCGTCGAATCTCTGGAAGCTTTCGGTGACTCTCTGCTGATCGTCAATCAAGTCAGAGGAATATATGAAGTCCGGAATCCAGACCTCATCCCTTATCACCGAGCAACGGTCGAGATAGCCGTGACATTCAAAGGATTCTTCCTGGAACATGTGCCCCGATCTCAGAATCTGGAAGCTGATGCCCTAGCCAGTCTAGCTGCAGATTTAGCTATTCCTATAAGAAGGCAGAATTCAGTAACCCTTCTTAGCAGAGATTTATTCTGTGTGAAAAATAACTTTCACATAGAATGCAGCTACGCTGTGAACACAGATCCTCCCAGGAGAGACTGGAGAAGACCCTTTATAGATTTCGTAGCATACGGAATCTTGCCAGAGGACCCTAAAGAAGCAGTATCCGTCAAAAGACGATCATTACGCTTCTATTTCGAGGCATCCTCACTGTGTCTATATCGCCGGACCTACGACGGACTTCTATTGAGATGTCTCTCAGATGATAAGGCACAACGGATCATCCGTGAAGCTCACGACGGCGTATGCGGAGCACATCAACCCGGGCCTAAGCTACAGGATCGCATCAGGAGAATGGGCTATTACTGGCCTACTATGATCACAGATGCAATAAAGTACACAAGACTGTGCAGAGCCTGTCAGTTCCATGCAGACTTTATCCATCAACCTCCTGAACATCTGCATCCTACGGTTGTCCTATTTACCCTTCTTCTTCCAGAGGTCACCGGTTCATACTGGCCATCACGGATTATATCTCCAAATAGGCAGAGGCGATCCCTCTTGCTGAAGTAAAGTCATCTAATATGATCAGCTTCATCAAGCATCACATCATTTATCGCTTCGGGATACCCCGGAGAATAATTCATGACAATGGGCCTCAATTCATCAGCCAAGCGTTTTATCGATTTTGCGATAAAAATCGGATACAAAATATGGCCTCTACGGTATATAATCCTGCTGCTAATGGTTTGGCGGAAGCTTTCAACAAAACCATTATCAAGCTCTTGAAAAAGTTTGTCTTTTCGAACAAGAGGATTGGAATGAGAAGCTGGAAGAATGTCTCTGGGCATACCGTACAACGGTGCGAGCACCAACAGGTTGTACCCTATTCTCACTGGTTTACGGGAGCGAAGCAGTTCTCCTCATAGAGATCCAGATTCTGTCACTCAGGATAGTCGTGGCTAATGAGCTGACTCAAGAAAAGAAAGACCTTTTAAGGGTTCAAGAGCTAGAAGGATTAGACGAGAAATGCCTCCAAGCTCAACAACGCATTGCGTTCTACCAAGCACGCATTTCTAGAGCTTTTAATCAAAAAGTAAAGGAAAGAGTGTTCAAAGTTGGCAAGCTAGTCTTAGCTGAGAGAAGGTCGATGATTCTTACTCACAGAAGCAAGGGCAAATTCTAGCCCAAATGGGAAGGCCCTTATGTGATCGAGACGACATTCTCAAACGGCACTTACAGGTTGGCCAAGCCTAATGGAGACCTGCTAATGGCTCCTGTCAATGGCAAATTCCTGAAAAGGTACTATGCTTAACCTACTTTGCTCAAGTGGAATACGACGGAAATCTCATTCTGACAAAACTACTTCTAAAACGAAACTAGTTGGATCATATTCTATCATGTTCATATTACCTCTGAATAGATGCGTCCTGCTAAAACTTATCGAGAGTATATCACGTCCATATTACCTCTGATATCACTTTTACCCAAACCTGTCATTTATATTCCAAAATGATGGGTCCACAAAGTCAGATGAAAGCCTCTTTATTATTCCCAAAAAGGAGCAAAAGTATATTAAAAAGCAAAAAAGTACATCATTTGGGGGGAACAGTTAGATCACGAATCTGCTGCGCCAGAGCAGCCATTCTCTCATCCCTGGAGTTTAATACGTCGGCACGAGCCCTCTCCAACCTTGCTGCATCGTTGTCCAAAGCAGCTAGCTCGGACAGAGCCCGTGCAAAATTGGCATGGATAACACCCACATGCATCAGATTCTGCTGAACAGTCGCCCGTCGCTCCTTCAGCATATCTCGAGCCGCCGACAAAGAGAGAACCTTCGCCTCCACTCGAACGAGCTCATCCTTCAAAATACGGGCCTGCGCTGCCACTTCCTTATATTCGGCTTCGCACCGGGTCAATTCGGGGATGACATACCCCAATTGGACACGTTCTTCGTCCATCTCCCGCTACTAAGCCTCGATGGACTTTTTCAGGGATGCCATCTGTTCAGCAAGCTGCGCAGTCAGGGAGTCATACCTAGCTTGAATGAGACCGTCAATGTTGCCTCGAGCTAGCTGTAAGTATTCGTTAATGGGTTGTTCCAAACCATTAACTATCTCCTCCAGCGCGTCAGCTACCCCAGTGTCGTTGAATTCTCGGATCGGCACTATAGAAGCCAAGGAGGCTCTCCTCAGCGACGCAAAGCCCAAATTCTTCTCCAACACCATTGATATTAACATTTTCAAGGTAGCATAGAAGATACGAGTGTACTGCTCGGTCACAGCAGCTAGATCCGAATGGACGCTGGGAGTGGCCGCGATAGTGGCAAGTCCCCCTCCAAGAATAACTGCAGACGATATTGCCACAGCCGTCGCCTCAACATGAGGTGCGACAAAAGAAGAAGCGCCAACACCGGACGAAGGGACCAGCGTACTCAAAGGAGGCATTGTCATAATGACAAGCTCATCCTCCTCTTGAGATGTCGGGATCTCTTCGCCAGGTGAGCCGGCACCCGAAGATATCTCCTCTTCAAAATCAGGCACCTCCGTATCGTCGCCAGGACCTGACACAGAGCCAAAGGGCGCATCTACACTGCCCTCCCCAAAGATGTCTTCCCCTGAAAAGAAGACAAAAGGAAGTTAATATCAGCATAATGTTAATTTTCCTAAAAGAAGAGGCATAAAAGACGATATTTACCCATAGCCAATGGTGTATATGTCGCGTCCGTGGCCAGTACAGCTAAATCATTTCTTAGTGATGCTAGGCAAGCTGTCATACCTGAAGAAGGGGGTGCTCTAACGAACACTGGCGAATGCTCTTCCAAGTCCTCGTCAAATTCCAACCGAGGTTCATCGGCTGGAATCTCGCTGGGTGTACTAACAGACACGGCGGGGGTCTCTCCCGATGCTGATCCAGATAAAGATATCCTCATTCGGCTCGGCCCCGAAGGCGACCTCGTTCCACTACCTGAAGCGGTAGCAGCGACAGCAGCCTCCAGCAGGAATTCTCCGGCACCACCAGCCGGGACTGTCGAGGGTCCCTCTCTAAAAGGCGAGGAACCTCCAATCAAAGAATCATCCCCAACATGGGGAGATGCAAGCTCACTTCTAGGAGCCTCAACACCAGGAATCCGGAGAGGACAATTAACCGTCTTCTTCTTCCTCTTGCGAGGGGAAGTCTCCTTCGGAGTAGGAGCCCTTCGCTTCCCAGAGATTACCAAAGGCCCTGCAGGCAGAGGTACTTCACCCCTCGATACCGCCAACAGAGGCTCATCTGGAGTGACGGACTTCTCACCCTCATCAAAAGAAACCGAGGGAACTTCGACTCTTCCACCAGACTTGGAAGAAGGCACCCTAAAACTTCCATGCATATCAAAATCGTGATGGAAGGTGTTGGTTGCCACATAGAACTGGGCATACGAATGGAGAATGCGCAGCTCTGTGGAGAGTGAAAGGACGGGCACGGTAAAAGTTGCCTCAGTGCAACCCATGATGAAATATCGCCATCCTCTGGCTCCATCAATGAGTCCACCCCTGGACCTGAAGTTGGTGACGACATTGCCCACGTGCAACTGGTCGTACCTGAATTGCCTGGCAAACCGACTAGGCAACTAGGGCTCGAAGAAGCAATGGTCTTCACTCCTGTACAGTAGGTGGGAAGGTCTAATACAGACCATCTAATTAAAAGACTCGGGAGAAAGAACGGTCTTCCCGTCGCCTACGTCCTGAAGTCTGATCCCCTGCTGATTAAGATGTACAGGGGGAACAGTGCAGAAGAGCTTCCAGCTGTGACTAAGATTCAGCGCCCGCCGACAGTCTATAACTGTGGTCACGTTCCAGGAGGATTTCTGGTAGTTCAACAAGAAACTAGCCCCCAAACTACTGCCAGAGCCGGGAGACATAACCCTGGGGTTATGAAGAATTAACCATCCCATCAGATACATGTATGGTAATTCTACCCTGGGAAAGCTATTGTGCTGAGTTTCATCGGCGAGCAGGCCGTCAGTCATGGCCCTCAAGCCAGCTTGAATGCGGCACACCATGGCAGGGAGCAAGCCCAGTCTTGCCCCGAACACCAGACGTACTGCAGGCCATAGCGTGTTGCGGTGAATGCGGTCCGCAGATGCGATGCCAGGTACCACCAGTCGGCGCAGCCATATGGAGAGGAAGCCAGCCAGTTGAGCTTCCCTGGACAGAGGCCTGCGGCAGCGCCTCAAATAACTATAGGCCTTGGTGCCTACGGGATACTTCCCTATCCCTTCGTCGAGGATCAAGTCCGGAGCCCCAGCATCTTCCATGAGATCATCGACTACCTGAGCATTAAGCATGCTCAGAGGATTCAAAGGCAGATCCTTGCCTTCCAATACCTTCTCCGGCTTAGCAGTCCTGGACCGGTGAAAGAAGAGGTAGAACGTTCATTTACTGATGTGAGCCAAATATGAAGGCTCGTCATAAAAAGCGGTACAGGCGAGATAGTGGCACATCAGCTCCTGATACACTTTTACTACCCGAGGGTCTGAATCCCCCAACTCCCGGTTCTTGGGAACATACTCTTCATATGGAGTATCCTCCATCGGCAGTCTCGAGATCTCTGCCATCTCGTGGAGGGCCAATCCCAACTCCCCCAGTAGAGTGGCGAAAGTCCCGGTGAGCGAGATATATCGCTCCATCAGTGCCAGAAACAGGTTGGGGTTGAGAGGCAACCCAACGCTGGTGGCACTCACAGCTGCAAACAGACCAATGTTCTCCAACTCGGTCTGAAAATGCTTCAGGGCCCAATCAGCTAAGCGAGCCCATCGAAGATTTATGGGGTGATCCACCCGCCTGTACGAGGGTTCACCTTAGGGTATACTCCCCCGTGCCCCATGAAATTATTACAGAAAGTCGGTAATTGGACCGGCTGGATCACTAAACTGTCTTCACTCGGGACACTGCCCGGGTACAGTCCCCTGAACATTGTCACATTACCGGTAGGGCGGCTGACAAACGACCCCTGGTCTGCTCCTTTCAGATGAAATATCTTCCTCGACCTGCCGTGAAGATCAGGAGTCAGCGTCCACGACATCCCCCCGGGATATGTGGCATGGAAGAATGCCGAGATGGGATAGTCTCTCGGCATCTTGGGCAGATACAAAACCAAGCTCCCGGCAAGGAAAACCCAGAGTTCCTTCTTGGGCTTCGTTTGGGACTGCTTGTCTATCATGTCTCCGAAGAGAAAAGCCGGCTTTATGTATTGGTCCCCATCTATGTACGTCAGGGGCTCTCCGTTCATCATGCTCAGCAGCATCCGCTCTCCTTGAGCCGATATCAGGATTTCCCTTCTTTCAGGATACTGGGGCCCGGAGATAGGAAATGTCACGTGCGACAGATCCTCCAGATAGTTGGAGTGCAGCATCCCGGCAGCAGAATCCATCATATCGGCTAGCGGAGATGCGTGCAAGTTAACTGCAAAGATACAAGAAAGTCAAGTCAGTTTCTATAATCTTGCAGCATATACAGAAAAAATCAACAGTCTGTGCTTTACGCCAAGACTGTAAAAACTTGATCATTACGCTGTAATCCTATTCCAAAGCATAAAATTCAAGACTGGCAGTATACGCCAAAATTTGAGTTATTACGCCAGAATTTTCATCCCTGCGTGACACTCAAATTATATAGTATACACCAACTTTCGACAGTCAAAGATTTTACGCCAGACTGCGAAAATATAGAGTTTTTGCGCTGACACATTAGAAATATGGGCGTAAAAGATGAAATATCTCTGTGCATCATCTTCCTCGAAGAGGCTATCAGCACAGAAGACGACCTAGCGCGTTCACGTACAACGTGTGCGAAGGATTTTTAGTGGTTTATTTTCGTCCCAAAAGCTCTACCTTTAAGGCCGGATGCACTGCTAGTCGGCGGGATACTCCGTTCAGAATGAAGCTCGCCGTGCCCGATGGAAGTCGCCCCCGCTTGAGCAGAAGAACAAGAAGAAGAAGCAACCTTCTTTCCCTTAGAGGAGGAGACTTGTTTCGAGGCCATTACTGGAGACTTTGAAGACTGGGAGAAGAAACGAAGAACTCGAACAGACAAAAGCTTTCTTTCGCAGAAGACGAATGAAAAGTTTTTCTCTCAGAAACTTGAGATATGTATAAAGTTCGGATGGACTCCTCGAATCCTGAACCAAATCTCACATTTAATATTTGGTTATGATTGGGGACTACGTCAGCCTATTTACTCAGAGAAGGCAGACAGTTAGCGAATTCGAAAATTTTTCGTGCGAAAAAGATTCGCGATTTTTACGCTAAGGAGCTTTCTACGCTCAACAGCTACGGATCTACGGTTTTACACTCACAGGCTACAAGTCTATAGTTTTACGCCCGGATGCTTTTATGCTCGGTAGCTTTTATGCTCGAGAGGCTACGAACCTACGACTTCACGCTCAACAGCTACGAATCTATGATCTCACGCTCGGTGGC
This sequence comes from Iris macrosiphon, assembly GCA_036927795.1. Lineage (NCBI taxonomy): Eukaryota > Viridiplantae > Streptophyta > Magnoliopsida > Asparagales > Iridaceae > Iris > Iris macrosiphon. Next base: position 155,363,421 of record JAYESA010000005.1, read on the forward strand.
TTTTTACGCTCAGAGGAAATAGATCCATGACTTCATGCTCGGAAGATTTTCTTTTCAGAAGCTACAAATCTACAGTTTTTATGCTAAGGAGTTTTCTACGCTCGACAGCTACGGATCTACGATTTTACGCTCACAGGCTACAAGTCTATAGTTTTACGCCCGGATGCTCTAATGCTCGGTAGCTTTTATGCTCGAGAGGCTACGAACCTACGACTTCACGCTCAGCAGCTACGAATCTATGATCTCACGCTTGGTGGCTTTTTACTCTCAGAGGCAACAAACTTATGATTTCACGCTCCACGACTTTTTACATATCTGAAAATTCGCAGGCCAGTACAGTACATCTGAACAATTCTCAAAGTGGTCAATTACAGGAGTTCACACAGAAGATACTCCTCCTTGACCTCAAAATATCCCAAGTACCCAAGGCATACAGAGTTCAAACATTGAAAGCTACTCTTCTTTATGGGTCAATTCGAAGTTCATCCAGAATCTAGTCTGAATATTTCGTCTAAAAGTTCAAGATGGCGACTCAGTTTTGACAGCCAGTTCTCGCCCTGTTTCAAGGGATTTTCGAGAAATTATTCTTGAAGATGACGGTCTGAACAAAAACTCTGTTTATCAGAAGTAAAAATAGTTCAAAATTCTACGCGGTTCCTCATTCCTAATAACAGGACAGTTCGAACACTCGACTGCTATAGCGGCTTTCTGCGCATCCTTAGTTATGCGTAAAAGACAGGACAGGACCTGGCACTCTTTCTAAAATAGAGTCGGTGTAAAGTATTAGACGTGTCAAAGCTACACATATTCAGACTTCACAGCAACATATGGCAAGATAATCATATACACAGAAGAAAGACGATTTTATTAAAATTAAAAGCATACTTACATAAGAGGGAAATCCAGTTTATAAGGGTTTTTCTTTATTTTCATGATTACATATGAGGGAAATTCCGTCTACAAAGGACTTTCTCATCGTCGGCTGAAGATCGCACCCAGAATCTGTTCTGCCAGGTTCTCGCATGGGCAAAATTCTTCATCCATCTTCTCCAGCAGCCAGTCGGTGACCGCAAATCGACTGACATATGATCAACGGCGGGAGGATACAAAAATGGGCCTAGACCCATCCTCCAATACGAGGAAGCAGGGTAAATCTGCTTTCCTACACCCAGTGCCGTGACAGATTGAGTTGAGATATTTTACCCAACTCAATCTCGGACAGCAGCCAGTTTGCCCGCTCTCGTCCGCAGGTAACGAGAGAAGGTACCGCTTGCAACCCTTCCTCTCTCCCGAAGAACCGCCATACAAAGTTGCTGATTATCTCAAGCAAGGGAGGCTATGATATTCTTCCATGATCCATCGTTGCAGAGGACATTTGCTCGAAGACGCTGTCTTTTTTGGCTTCTTACATGTTGGAAGAACATGGTCTCCTTCTTCCTCAAGTCAACCCGACGAACTCCGGCCATCATCTCTGTGTGGTGAAGAAAATATGGGAAGAACAGGTTAGCTCCTCAGCCTTTTTATAGGCAAAAGAGATCACACCGATCCCCAATAACTCCGCCATAAAGTCAGCCTTGAAAGAACGTGTCAGACTTGACCGTTTTAGGCTCCATTCAGAGCATTTCAAATACCGAGGGATGGTTCATGCTTCATTCAAAGCATTTCAAATTACGAGGAATTTGAAAGCTTTGAAGGGGGTCTTGTAGAAGCATGAAAAATATGCTGGATAGCTCTACGCAGCATGTTGATACAGGGCAGCGTAAACAGAGGACCTCAGAGCCATCAAACATGCAACAGAGCTTTTTCGCTGGGCACAGCGTAAAATATAGGCTCAAGGACCATCCGCGTAGTATAATAGGTCCAGGCTGCTTCAGCATAAAAAGGGTGCTACATCGCCTTTATGGCATAAAACTCATCTGCTTTCAATGCAGCATTGAAGTGTACGAGGAACGCTTCGTATTCTTCGAAATGAACCTGTCAGATCATGCAATGAACCTGACGTCTGGGCTCCTGACAAAGAGTACTGCACGACAACCCAAGCGACGGCTATAATGATGGCGTGGTACTGCAACCCAGGCTGTCATTTACTGCCATTTCCTTGGCGTAGACCACTTTCATGCATACAAAGGAATACTCTACCTAGTTTTACAGAGGCAGATGTGAGTTGTTTACGCTCCGCAGAAGACAAACAGCCTGCCACGTCAAAAGCTGCTTTTCGTACAGGTCTCGAGGCGCGTCTCTGCATTTAATGCGCAGAGCGGTGACAGGTTCTCAAGGCACGTCTCTGCATTTAATGCGCCGAATACTGACAGATGCCCAAGGCACGTCTCTGCATTTTATGCGCAGAAGGGTGGCAGACCTTCAAAACACGCCTCTGCATTTAATGTGCAGGATAATGGCGGATCTCTGCATTTAATACAGGAGATTTGATTAAATATCACCGAACCGTCGTCTAGTGACATTCCTTTTGCGCCAACTGCTCTTACGCATACAAGGGATACGCTGTCCAGTTTTATACTGGCAGACGTGAGCTTCTTATGCTCCGCAGAAGGCAGACAGACCGCCACATCAGCAGTTACTCTTCGTACAGGATTCGAGACGCGTATCTGCATTTAATGCGCAGAATGATGGCAAATCTTAAAGACAAGCCTCTGTATTTAATGCGCAGGATGGGGGCAGATCTTTGCATTTTATGCAAGAGATTTGATTATATCTCCAAGAGCCGTAATTCCGGCTAAAATGTCCATATCATCTCGGCTTCTACGCCTGCTCGATTTCTATGCCCACTCGGCCTCTATGACCACTTGGCTTCTACGCCTACTCGGCTTCTATGCCTACTTGGCTTCTATGCTATGGTGACAGTCATTAGCTTCTATGCCAACCTCTTCTACACAAGGGATAACTACCTACGTGGCTTCTACGTCGTAATCTTCGCAGCAGCTATACGCGTTTGTCCCTTAGTTGGACACGCGTCACATGCTCACTCAGAAGATTATCTATACGCAGGCATTGGTTATTTTAAACCGCCGTATAAAAGGGTGCTGTACTTTCCACTACTCGGTTTCTACGTCGAATGAGTGGTCACTGTCACTAAAAACTCTATAAATAGAGACCTCTATCAACAGAGGAACAGGTCAAAAAATTGAAGGTCAAAAAATTGAAGGTCGAACGATCGGAAATTGGTCAAGTAATCCAGTATCAGATCCAACAGGTCAATAATTAAAGGTCAAAAAAGGAGAGAGAGAGAGAAAAATCCAGAGCTCAGGTAAAGAGAAGGGATCGACGACTTTGGCATCGGGCATCCACCCTCTTTAGCAACTCTCGAAGCTACTTTCTGTCTTCCACGGTACTTCTTCAACATCGTGTGGTCCAAGGGCTAAAGTGATCTACTGCAGATCAGGCACCCATAGCAATATTTACCCAGATCTAATAAATTGTACTTCGACGTTCCTCGTGTAGGATCAAAATTGTACAATCTTGTTTGTAAACACCGACGAAGCAGGGCGGGGCTTTCTTTTAAAAATAAAGAACCTTGTCGTCTCTCATACACTTTTACTTTCGTTTATATATTTTTATCCGAAACAGAGATCACCTTATCCCGTTGTATTAGAATGCACCCTAAGCCGAGTCCAGATGCATCGCTGTAAATTTGAAAACCTTTAGGTTGTTCCAGAAGCACAAGGTTCGAAGCTGAGACGAGCTATTTCTTTAACTCCTGGAAGCTAGTTTCACAGTCGTTGCTCCATACGAACGTGATTCCTTTTGGGTGAGGCGAGTCAGAGGCGATGCCACACTTGAAAAGTTCTTTATGAACCTGAAGTAATATCTAGCCAAACCTAGAAAACTTCGAATCTCGCTTGTCGATGTAGGTTGCCTCTTTAATTTTCTTTGGGTCCACCGAGATGCCTTTTGCTGAGATAACATGTCCTAGGAATCACATGATACTCATCCATAATTCATATTTACTTAGTTTGGCAAACAACTTATGCTCTCACAAGGTTTGTAGCACGATATTCAAATATTCGACGTGCTCCTCCTTACTCTTTGAATATATAACGATATCGTCGATGAACACGACCAAAAATTTGTCTATTAAGGGTCGAAAGACTCTGTTCATCATATCCATGAATGCGACCGAAGCATTCGTCAAACCGAATGGCATCACTAGGAATTCATAATTCCTGTATCTGGTTCAAAATGCTGACTTCGTCACGTCTTCAAGCTTAATATTTATTTGGTGATAGCCCGATTGGAGATCAATTTTGGAGAACATCGTTGCTCCCTGAAGTTGATCGAACATGTCATCTATCCGAGGCAAGGGATGATGATTCTGCATTATGTCTTTGTTTAGTTATCGATAGTCAATGCATATCCATATTAATCCATCCTTCTTCTTCACGGACAGTACCGGAGTACCCCAGGGAGAAATGCTCGATGGATGTAGCCTCGATATAATAATTCTTGTAATTATACTTTGAGTTCTTTAAGTTCTGCTAGTGTTATTTTGTACAGTGCCTTTGATATCGGTCGCGTATCCGAAAAGGTGTCGATAGTGAACTCTATCTCCCGATCCGGTGGCATTCCGGGTAGCTCATCTGGAAACACATCGAGGAATTCTGCTATGACGTCAGCCTGAGTCGCGTCTTCACCTTCCTTACGAATGTCTCTAACTAAAGCCAAGTACCCTTTGCATCCATAATATATCAAGCACATTTACGTCTTCGCCGATACTATGATTGTTGTCTTTGACGCCGAACCGCACAAATACGAGAACTCTGTTTTGTCAGGTAGACGAAACATAACTCTTTTCTCTGTGCAGTCAATCGTGGCATGGCATGCACCTAACCAATCCATGCTTAGGATTATATCGTACTCCGAGATGTCTAGTACGATGACATCCAGTGATAACTTTCTTCCTTCGATACAGAGATAACCATTCCTATAAATTAAACTTGCAGACATGTCTATTCCTGATGGGGTACTAACACAAAGTGTAAACACCCTAATTTTTCTAAAAATTTTAAAATAATTTTTCCAATTTTTTTGTAATTTTCGGGAATTAAAACTAAGGTATTTTGTGATTAAAGGATTTTTAAATGATGTTAATTAATATTAAAATATTATGGAAATAATATTTTATGTTGTGAAATAGAAAACTGGACATAGGGTAATTTTCTGTGAATTTATTGGACTCCGAAAATATTTTAAAGCCCCCACAAAAAAATGTAGAACTAAACCGAATTAAACCCTGACTGAACCCGGTTTAATTGGAATTAAACCAAACCAAACTGACTCAAACCGAACCAGAGCAACCCAGACTTAACGGGTCGGGTCGGGTCGGATCCGAATCGAACCTGACCCGGACACGAAACCCTAACCGAACCCTAGATCCCGAATCACACCGGATTCACTATTCAGGCCTATAAATACCTCGACGTTCGCGCCAGCCGCTGTCGCAAACCCTCTCTCATCTACTCCGCCGCCCGCAGCCAGCCCCGACGAACGCCTCGTCTGAACCCTAACTTTCCCCGTCGTCTTCTTCCTCCAGACTCCACAGCCGACCGATCACCGCCTCCACAGCCACCTCTCAGCAGACCGATCTCCACCCAATCACCGCCCTAACCCGAGCACCCCGCTCGACTAGCACCACCTCACCCCGACCCACAGCCCTCGACTTCCTCTTCCGACTGCCACCGTCCCTCCGCTGAACCCTTGACCTCTCCACCCAGAAAACCCTAACCTCCTCGCTCGACCCCCTCGCCTCGCCGACCTCTGCCCTGAGCCCAACCAGCACCACCACCTTCGACCATCCCCAAAGCCCGCTTCCCTTCGTCGACCTCCGCCTCTGCCCAGCCGCCCCGACTTTGACAACAGCCGAGCCCTAGCCCCAAGCCGCTGCCTCTCCTCTACCGGCCGCCTGAGCCCCGGCCGACTCCGACCAGCACCTCAGCCAGCCGCCCCGAGCCCGGCGAGTCTCTGGACGCAGAACCCGGACACATCCAGGAGACAGAAACTGTATAAAATCGACACGCGGACACGTGCAACCCTGTTTCACGAAGCCCTGTTCAGGTAACCCATTCTCTCTCCTTGCTGCCCTGTTTTTTGTTTCGTCAGTTGTGTCGCATAAACTGTGTAACCCTTTCGATGCCCGTGTAACCCGCTAGGTGCGTCGCGTCCTGTGGTGATCGCAAACCGCGATCCAAAAACAGGAAAACTAACGCCCTGTTTTATCCCGGAACTGAGTGCGCCCCGCCAAACGGGACGACTTGGTCGCGTGCGGTCTTCACCGAAACGTGTGCGTCGTTGATACGGACGTGCGAAATTTTGCAGAAGTTGATTTGGATGTGCGTGCACACCGGAATCAACGCGTATCCACCGACAACGTCCCGTATCCGCCTATTCTGGAATATGTTATAACTTTGTGTACACATGTCGGATCGAAACAAAACTTGTGCCATAGGACTCGTAGCAATACCCTGGTCCTGTGACCCAAGTTTGGTACGATTCTGAGAACGTTGACAAAATCGCGTATCGTGGGCCCCGCGGCTCCACTTAACGGGCGATTTTGTGATCGGCTCATCGAAATCCAATTCTGGAAGTTTCGTTGGATTCATATTATCGTTCTTGACTTTTTAACACTAAGTTTGATAAATTTGGAGACCTTTGACCCTGACACATTTTTTGGTACAAAGTGGCCCACATGTGGACCCCGCTTTGACCCGGAACTGTCATTTTTGCCCCTGTGTCCAAACTGGACTTAAGGACAGGCGTTTCTAGCTATTTGATATTTTTTGAGACTGTTGGTGATATTTATTTTAGCTTTTGGAGGAGTACCTAAATGATCCACTGATACAGGGACAGCTGTTGGTATTCAAACCCCAGGCAAGTGTACCTTGCCAACTTTGCAGTCTTGTTACATATTTTTCTTGATTCATTTATATTGTTGTGCATGCTTGACCTAGGACCGTGTTGTCATAACCCGCACCCGGTTTAGAGGCGCGAGTGCGTGGGTACGTCCAGCCTACGCCGCAGCATCGATGGTAGAACGCTGTCTAGGTCGAGTACTATCTAAACAATCTCACGCTAGTATCCAACTCCATAAGGAGACTCGGATAAAAACATACTCAATCACAACTACAGCACGATAGGAATTTGAAGAAATAAAAGAATACAACACAAGTCTAATGACAACATAATCATACCTGCAAATCCTTAACTTCCAATCCCCAAGTGTGTCAGAAACCAGTCTATTAAGGTCACAGTCTGGAAAAATATTTTCCAGTCAGGAAGGAGCAAAGTACATCTCTAAATAGCAGTTCTATATAAATGACATAAACTATGTAGCAGTTCTAGATGGAAACATACCAGATGCATGTATAGGTACGAGAAATGTATAATGAAAGAAATACTGGAAATACTGTAAGTAAATGCAGGAAAGAACAATATGTCAATGAGCAAAGAATTCTATGACTAAGTGTGTGAGTACTAGCTTTAACATGTGATCGGCTTGGGATCTTGATCAGGCTGGTTACATGTGATTAGCTATGATTCACGAAGGTCAGGCTAACCGTTGGTTAGCTATGATGCATGTAGAGGTCAGGCTAATCACACGTAACAGCTATGAGGCACTGAGATGGTCAGGCCGCACCCGACGTGAGACGTGGGGTGAGCTATGATGCATGAAAAGTTGGGTATGATCACATATCTATACTAAAATACTCCCCACCCCCGACTGGTATAGTAGATCCAATCATGGTACGCTATGGCACGGGATTCCCTAGGAAGGTAGCAAATCTCCCCGGGAATCAGTGTCTGTACATGCACAAGATAACAAGGAAAACAAGTCTTGTACAAGCTACACCATGAATAAGGAATAACATCTCATGACGAGATCCGTGTATACCAATCCGTGTAACCAATGTGTCAAGAACATGGATATTTACACTAGATACAGTGAACATAGGAGATATCATAAATTAGAAACTAATCAGAGAATGTACTCGCCTTGGGTCCTTAGCTGGTAAAACCAATGTCCTGTCCCAGGGTATCGTCTGGAGGATCCAACAGTCCTAAAATATATCACAAGCAAAACCACATTTGCATCAGATGCTACACTAACACAGTAAAAAAAACACTGAGTTCGGGATTTCTCTAGGTATGCTACTGGTCACCTAGGATCACCTAGTAGGTTTACCAATTAACCATATAATAATTTCCATCAACTACAATAGTAGATATATGTAAATATATCTACTAAAAATAAATAATACTTGTATACATACTAAAAAGAATTTAACCTAATATATGTATATATCTAAAGTATATACCAATATAAATTACTAGCTATAGTTGTATATTTACTAAAATATGTACATTTATATATTAACATATATCAAAATACGTACATATCATATGTATGCAAAGTACATTTTTAGAATATACATATATATATATCTTGTCACCATCATTCTTAAACATACTAATATTAATTACCAAATTAAATTTATACTATATATATATACAGATGCCAATTAATCATATATTAAAATATGTTTTATTACACTTATACTACATGAAATTATACCAATTAAATATATGTATAAATATACCAAAATTATACATACATATATACATGTACATATATATAAGTATATATATATATACCAAAATAATTATATACATATACTAAAAATATATACATAGATACCAAATCAATTACATATACTAGAATACGTATTTACATATATAAATCCTTTTGAAATTATTTGAACAATAATTGTTAAACTTCCTTTCGAACAAAATTACACTTAAAAGTTTATTTATAAAAATCTAGAATTTATGTAAAAGCCAATGTATTTATATATCTCTAGAATTTTCAGTTACCAGTCCAAAATAACCAATTTTGAACTAATTTAGATTATTGAAACTATATTTTTAATTAATAATGTAACCAAAAATTATTATTATTTTTACATATCAAAACCCTTTTAATTTGTTACATAAAAATAACTAATTACATAAACTAGCTAATTACATATTAATATAACCAAATTATATAAAATAACCAAATTACATATACTAATTACATTAATTAAACTAATTATATAAAATAACTAATTATATATACTAAACTGATTATATAATTTAAATAAAAAAATAATTAACCAATATAAATAAACTAATTGATTAATTAATTACTAATTATATAATTAACTACTAATTATATAATTAATTAATTAACTTAAACTAATATATTAACTATTGATTATACATAATTAGTTACTTAATACTTCTACTCCTCAGAATCAGAAAGAAAAGGGGGAGGAGAACAGAGGCTCACATTCGTCGTCGATGGAGGAGGAAATCCGCCGGGGTCGGCGCGGGGAAGTCCGTCGGTGGCGGTGGTCGAGCGTGCGTTCATTCGGAGCGGCGGCGGATCTGGCTCATCTCGGCGGCGGCAGCGGAAACTCAAGAGCGGCGGTGGTCCGAGGACCGGTCGAAGACCCAGGCGGTCACCGGCGGGTGTCCTCGGCGGCGTGGAGGGGAGCCGCGGCGGAATCTTCGAGAGCGGCGGGAACTCGACTCGAGGCGGCGCTTGGATCTGGTCGAGGCGGCGGCAGCGGTCGAGGGCTCACCTTGAGGCGACGACACCGGGCAGATCTGCTGCGGCGGGGAGGAGTTTCGACGGTGGCGGATGAAACCCCTCCGCCGTGGTCGCGCCCGGGCCACGCGGTGGTCGACTCCCCTGCCTTCGAGGCTGAACTGGGAGGAGCGCTCGTCGGCTCCGACAGTCAAATCGGCGGCGGCGATGGTCAGATCTAGGGTTAGGGTTTCTCTGTGTCAGGGTTTGGGTACGTGTCCGGGCTGGACACGAGGGTGGCGTACTGTAAAGGGACGGACGTGTCTGGGTGTGTCGGACACAGGGTGATGCTGTGTACAGTGGTGGATGTGGATGTGTCCGGGTGTATCGGACACGAAAAAAATCTGATTGTAATATTGTAACCGGACACAGGAAATGAATGGATACGGTGGAACACCCGGGGTCGGACCCGAGGCCAACACGGCTGACACGGTAATACTGGACACACCGACACGAGCACACAAAATGTTGATGGTTGTTGGCTTATGGGAAATTGTGGGGGCTAGCTAATAATTTAGAGATTAGGGTTTCTAGGGAGTTGTGATGAGGGACTTAAATAGGGAGAGAGGGTGCGGGATAAAGGGTGCGGGTTGGCCCAATAATGAATGGCCCAGATCATAATTAAACGGGTTTTTCATGTGGGAAAAATGAGGGTGTGAATGGGAGACGGTAAACGGGTAAATTAAATAGAAACGAAATTTAAGAAAATGTTTTTAAGAGGCTTCCGATTAGCTACTAATTAAACTCATTTTTCAAAATATTAGAAAGTATGTAATTCATTCATTTACTATCCCAATAAATATAAAATTTATTATGAAGAAACAACTAGTCTTTTAATTAATTTATAAAATAACTAATTTTATGATTTTAAGCCAATAAACATTTGAAACTAGAGAAATATATATATACATTATTATTTTTATTTATTTATAAGGAATCGTCATTTAGGAAAAATAATTTTTATAAAAGATTTTAAATTACCTTCTAAAATCAAACATTGTTCAAAATAAAATACAAAAATTCAAGGAGAAAATATTTTATAACTTGGTATTTAAAATAAATTAAAAATCTAATTATTTCGGAAATTTGGAAATCGGAGGTTACACGTGTGACTTACTTAGCATCCAATTATAGTCGGGTGCCAACACCGTACGCGGTATTATGTATTATCATCTAGAGATGGACATTCGTGACCCTTTATATTCTCGTACTTGTCTTATCAAGTATACTATAACCCAGGACACTTGACACTATTTATGAGACAGCATCTTCCTGAGATATTCATGGTGATTCTATATAGGATACAGGTTTATGACATAAACATTATATTCCTAGATTTTATATGACTTGTTGCATTAGCTATGATCTTGCGTGACATGTACATGAGATGTTGTGGACATGAGACGTGTGGTTACATTTTGTGAGGCTCAAGATTCTAAACCCGAGCTTGGCCCATTACTCATTATTACTGCTACCGGCTCCACGATACAGAGCTTGTAGTGGCTCAGCCTGAGTACTAGTGATGCTCTCACTTGCATTTCACATAGATGGTTACA